>SJYX01024768.1:589650-637403 GCA_006410675.1 Oreotragus oreotragus | reverse complement strand
CGCGTCAGCAGGTGCAGGGGAGCCTCTTGGGTGGGGGTCCCACAGGCACCTGCTTAACAAAAATCAAACCACGGGACGACATCAAATGACGCCCCTGTCCATCACAGGACACGTCTGACAGGGAAAACAGAACCCGTGGGAGGAGAGCAAGCGTTCAAGAGTCACATGTCTGATGAAGCCTCACTATGCAGAACGCACAGACAGCTCCAAGAGCTCGGCAACAACCCAAGAGCCCAGCTGGAATGGAGCTCGCGGGGAGGCCTTCCTCAAAGGCGCTCTACACGAGACTTGGCATCGCTGATGATCGGGGAAAGGCAAATCGGAACCACAGTGAGGCGCCCCCGACACCTGGTAGGCTGGTCACGGTCACGTTACTGCTCATTTTTATTTATTGATTTGGCTGCTCCAGGCCTCAGCTCTGCCTGTGGGACCTAGCTCCTCGAGCAGGGGTGGAAGCCAGGCCCCCTGTGTTGGGAGCATGGAGCCTCAGCCACTGGATCACCAGGAAGTCCCGAGGATGGCTTTTCTTTTTTTTTTTTTCAAGAAAACAAGTGTTGGTGAGAATGTGGGGGGGGAGGGAACACTTGTGCAGTATTAGTGGGTTTGTGAATTACACAGCCATTATGGAAAGCCACATGGAGGCTTCTCAAACATACGTTGTTCAGTCGCTCAGTTCTGTCCGACTCTCTGCGACCCCGTGGACTACAGCCCTGCGGGCTTCCCTGTCCATCACCGTCTCCTGGAGTTTGCTCAAACTCATGTCCATCGAGTCGGTGATGCCTTCTCCAAAATGACACCACACTCCTCTGGGAATGCAAAGTGAGCAGAATAATTCACCCCCAAAGCACCGCGATCAAGGTCGCCGTCTGCTGGTGTGGGGCAGCCACTTCTCACTGGGAGCTCAGACCATGACCTGGGGCTCTGACATCCCCACATTCAACGCACAAACGCCCGAGTCCTCCTCAGCTCCCCAGCTCAGAGCGTGACCTGGGGATCTGAGACATCCCCACATCCAACACATAAGCACCCACGTCCTCCTCAGCTCCCCAGGCAGGTGGTCCAGCGTGAGGTGCCTGTTCAGTCCGTGCTCGGCACAGGGGTACCACTAACACTGCCTGCAACACCGGGGGGGGCGGTGGTTGGGGGGTTTGGGGGGCGGTGGTCCCGGGTCTGCAGTGGGTGGAGAGCTGAGGCTGCTGGCACAACCGCTGCTCCTGGGCTGGGCACGTAGACACAGTTCAGACCCCAGGTCCCCATCGTGTACCTTCCCCACCACTGAAGAGAAGAAAGCAGAGACCCCGGTGGGGGGAGCTGCTGGTCCTCTGCATCTTGCTGTTTTTGCTTCTTCCCGGAGAACACCGATTCACTGACTTCCCGCAGATGGAGGTACGTGAGACGTGGACACCGAGGCCCCACATGACGACGGGGTAGCCCACTGCCAGCGAGCGGGACCAGCGCCCGAGACTGCCAGGTCATCACGGCCACTATCAGGAAAGCTGATGTCAGGAAAGGGGACTGAAGTGGAGACTCGGGCCTCTTCTCGCCTGAGGCTGTCGAGCATCCTGGAAGCCACGGAGGCTTGGAAGGATGCCTGTGGCCCCAGGAGCTCCCCCTGCACCCCAAGCTTGGACATTAAGGACTGCCTTAAAGGGAGCATCCAAGAATTCTTCAGCTGTGGGGTTTCCAGCTGGTCTCCGAAGTTTGCATTTTCCTGGCCCACTTTCACCCATCTAATCTCTTCCCCCTTTCTTTCACCTCTGTATTTTTATCACTGGATGAGAAATCCAGAGGTCTGGGCCCCAGGTGCAGCTGGGTTGTGGCCCTAACCTCCAGTCCATACCTCAGCTGCCCACCCTAGAAAACAGGCTCTGAGGGATCCACTCCAGTTTGGGCTGTTGGTGGCATTGCTAAATGTGGGGTGCTGGGCACCAAGGCACTTTGACAAGGGTCAGAGTGTTACAGAACCTGGAGATTGTGCTCATCAGCATGCTGTCTCTCCATGCTCCCACGAAACGCAACGGAAAACAGGCAGGTTTTTCCCTGAGATCCCCCCTGATGGCTATCAGGCCTGTCCTGGTTTCTGGTAAGCTCTGAGTCAGGCTTTCTGCCCTCCTGGGTCCACTGCCCACTCCCTCTTTCTCACCGCGCACCTCTGTGCTCCAGCCCCACCCTCCCTTCAGCCTCCCTCCTTTCTTTCCTCCTCCTTGGGGCCACCTCCCTCCTCCTCCCTCCCACAGGCCTCAGCAAGAGCCCTATCTCATTACCAAGAGCCGAGAATTACAAATTCAAATGTTCCACAAAAGGGGCAGGAGGATGGGTAGGGAGGTAAGGGAGAGAAAAAAGCAGCAGCCGAGAGATAGCAAACTGAAAGGCATCTCTGCAAACATGATTCACCAAAGCCCAGGGCCCGTGGGATTCCTGGCTGGGCCCGGTGCCTCTGCCTAGCCCCTGGTGACCTGGCCGCGTTAACACAGCTGCGACTCCTGTCGCTTCTTTCATGCTTGGCCAATAAAGACTCCTTATATTTCCCCTGGCTCCTCGTGTTCCCAAAGCCAGCTTCCTTCTCTCCACTTCATCTGCCTGCTTCTCCACCCTCAGAGGAAACTGCCTCTTTCATGCTGGCCTCTGTCAAGCCACCAGATTAAGGCGAACAGAGAGGGGCAGTTCCCAGCTGAGGAGGCCCCAGGCAGGCCGGCAGTGAGGCTTTAGCACAGCAAGAAGGAGGGAGGCCGAGGGAGGAGGGGACATCTGGGACCTAGTAGATGGAGGGGCAGGGGAACGTCACCCAGAATCTGAAAATATCCCGAGTGCACCAGCAAGAGGGGCCCAGCCCAGCTGGGAAGCCCGTGCCTCCCGGCCCGGAGAAGTGTCCTCGTGAGAAACAGGCTGGCGACAAAGTGCAGCCCATGGCAGTGTGGGGGTGGTTTCAGCCACAGGGAGAGCAGATGCCCTGCACCGCCGGGCTCCCAGCGCACAGGCTTCGGGGGCGGCGTCCGTGGTGACACAGCAGAGCCCCGGCGGTGGCCCTGTCTGCTCTTAGTGGTCTTAGCCATGCAGCTGTCACCAGACGCAGCCGGTACGCCAACCTGAGACTTGGCACTTAGGTCCCACCCAGAGGAGAGGTTTGCTGGGTCCTCCTGCTGATTTCAAGGATTTTTATATCACAACCACCACCACCGCTGTGGTCCTTACGACATGCTGGGCACAATTCTAAGTGTTTTCCACTACAGATAGATTCTGTTATACCTATCTTGTAGATAAGAAAACTGAGGCACAGCACAAACCCCCCCAGGTCAAGCTGCTGGTAACCGGTGGAGCTCCTGTCTCCTCGTCCACGCCTCTCACTCAGAAAGCAACCCATATATACCTATGGCCCATTCGTGTTGATGTATGGCAGAAAACAACACAGTATTGTAAAGCAATTACCCTTCAATTAAAAATAAAGTCAAAAGAAAAAAGCAATCCACCTCACCCCCAAATCGCCCACAGACCTCTTCAGTCCTCTCCCCCGCATGCCCACTGTGTTCAGCTTCTGGCTCCTCTCTCTGGACCCCACCCTCTCATCTGTCTTTTATAGGTCGCTTTTCTGATGCAAGGGAATTTGGTTCTGCCAAGCTTTCCCAGGCTAGCGTCCCCCTACTTGCCACTCACACAGACTTCAGGATGGAAAAAGCCTGTGTTTTTCAGTTGATTCTGTGCCTTAGGAAGGGGAAGAGGGATAGAGGACTTAGCAAAACAGACCTTATCATTAACAGCTCTTCCCTTGTTAAGGATAATCCTCGAGGGTCCCCCTGGAAAATCTGTAGGCCCCTTGGAAAATCTAATTGCAGTCCTACCCCTGCTAGCTTCCATCAGAGCTCTGGATTTCAGAGAGCACGCTTCAACTAGCACCATGCTCAGTGCCCGGCAGCTCCCAGCTCCCGGCAGCAGCTTGGGAGCTGATGGCTTTGTGAAATCAGCCGTGCCTCGATGCCACTGGTGGCTCTCCAGTGTGGGTCACTGGCCATGCTCGGTCACATGGCCATTAGTTGACGGGTCATCCTGGCCAGGCACCATAACTTTCACCCCAAGGCACGGCCACGTCCCCATTGTACACATGAAGAAACAGAACCCAGGGAGGGGAGAGGCCATGCAGGGTCACCACGTAGGTGGGTGTCAGGGATGGGTCCAGAACCCAGGTCTCCTGACTTCCCATCCGGGAGTCTTCCTAACAGGCCACACTGCCTCTCATGGCCTGTGTAGTCGATTTTCTCACCCACCACCTCAGTGAGGCCACACTTGCCCTTCCTAGGGATTGGCTGATCTCCTCCAACCAAGACAGTCATGTTCCTCCTGAAAGGACACGTAGGGATGGACTCCGGTAAAGACTCCTGGGTCGTGTTCTATGTCACACTTTTATTTCAACCATTTTTAACGTGCTCACTTATTCACTCAGCAAACATTTAACAAAAGCCTCTGGTGTATCCTAAGCTGTGCTTGGCTATGGCTCTATAAACACGAGTAAGGCACAGTCCTTGCCTGTGAGGAAGGAAAACTTCATTTTTTAATTACCTAATATCTACCAGGCCTGATGTGCTCGTGACAGATGAATAACTCATTTCCTCCTGTTGAGAAATCAAGAGTTTCCTATGTCAGAGGGCTGGAGAGATTCCAGAGACGAGAACTAAAACGAACAAAAGGATTTAAGGGAGACAGGCTGTAGGAGGATTCACTCATTCACTCAATCGACATTTACTGAGTTGATGTGGCAGACATATTGCTAAACACAGCCCTTATAACAGCATGTTCAGTCCTTATAACAACCACATGAGGTTGCCATTATCCGCATTTCACAGATGAAGAACCTGAGGCTTCGAGGTTAAGCAACCTGCCTAAGGTGGTCTCCCTGTCTTAAATGGCGGCATCTGTTATTTTTTAGGCTTAATTTCCATGTAGCAGAGCCTGGATTTGAACCTGGTCTCTCTTTCCTGGAAGCCTGCGCTTTCCAGACTGGAGGTCACGAAGGTCTTCAGGGCTGGAAGGGGCAGCCTTCTAATTTGGGCAGGTAAGGCCCCTCCCCCTCCCTTCCTCACTAGCTCTCCCCTCCTACTAACCCTCCTCCCCACGAGGGGGGCGGGGTCCCCCAAAACATAGAGGGCTCTGCCCATCCAGACCTTGGATCCAATCCTGATCCTGAATAGAAAAGCAAAGGGCCACAGAGTGTGCCCGAGTTCAACGTCATATGAGCTGTGATCTGACCCTGTTTGACTGCTGGGCTCCTAGCAGCTGGGGTCCTAGCCCCAACCCATTTGCTGCCAGGCTGCCTGCAGCTGACCACCTGCCACTTGTCTCCGCCACGTGCCGGCCCACCCATCCTGCCAGGACACGCTCTGCATCCCAGGCTCTCCTAGGGCCTGGGTGACTAACTTCAGTGCCTGTCTTGCTCTGTTTGCTAGAATAGGGATTCTTAATCGGGGTGGATCTTGTGCCTTAGGGAACAGATGGCAATATCTGAAGACATTTTTGACTGTTACTACTGGGAGGCCGCTTCTAGTTTCTAGTGGATAGGAGCCAGGGTACCATTAAACACCCTACAATGTAGGGGGAAGTTTCCTATAATAAACCATTATCTGACTCCGAATCTCAACAGTGTCAAGAGTGAGGAATCCAGCATGGACTAACAGAAGAAGTCCTGTCTCCAGGTTTCCCACATGCCTGTAGTCCTGCCTGTGCTCCTAGGTTGAGGCCCTGGTCCTCGCTCTACCTATGGTTTGCCAACTTTGAGGATCTTCTATATGTTAGCCCACTCTCCCTCCACTCAAGACTTTGCTAGGACAAATGACAATTCATTTATTGAGCAATTATTCTGTGCCTGACGCTTTGCAGACAATTTTACATACCTCCCAATGAATGAGCCAAAGTAGCTACTATTATTATTATTCCCATTCCACAGATAGAAAAGCTGAGGCCCTGAGGGTATGGATTTATGGTCACAGAGTCATGCATCCCTGAGCTAGTCCTCAACATGCAGGCATGCAGAACACTGCTGTGGCATGAACACAGCCTGGCACAGCCTCTTATGACCATGAAGCTCCCAAGCTTGAAGAAGACACACACATGGAGCGGAAATGACGAAGCGACCTCAGCATTAAGGAGTGCTGAAAAACAGAAGCACGAGTGGCTCAGAAACTACCGAGAGAACTTGGTCAGTGACAGGCACGATGGCCTATTAAGGGAAACGGAAATGAGCACCCTCTGCCGTCGGAGACTGACATCAGAGAAAACCGGAAGCCCTTCTCCTGTGCAACCGCACGGTGGCGATACTGGCTTTACAGGGGTAGCCACTGCAAATTTCTGAGCAAAGCATCTGGATTTGGTGCCCTGGAAGCATGCTGAGTGAACTGATGCTGAGAACCCTGTATCTTAGCTCACTGAGCTTCACCACAACCCAGCTCTCATTGTACAGACCTGGAAACTGAGGCTTAGAAAGGACGTGAGCTACCTGTGCTTCACGGCTGGTAAGGGATCCAGAGTTATAGTCTAGTGCCCCTCCTGGAGCAGCCCACCACTGGCAGAGCTTTGAGAGGTGACAGGCTTTACAGTTTTTAGAAAAAATACATAAGTACTCAGATGGTGTCTTGTGAGGGCCTGTCATGCTCATCTCTTCCCAACTCTGCATTCAGTGACTTCACATTGGCAGCTAGAAATCAACCATAGTAGGAGTATTCACACCACAGAAATTGGCAAAAGCTACAAAGCAGCCTCACCCTGACCCAAGAGGCAACTGTTAACCATATTCCAGCACACTGTGGCTCTGATCTGTCCCATGATGATGTCAGCCACAAGGCATCTCCAGACCTTTCCAGCTCAGGCTGATGATGAGCAACAGGTCCTGAGAGGAGTGAGCTAAAATCACACATACCACACTCTCTATTCCTGCACTCGTGGCAGACATTGCTAATCAATCACAGCTAGTCTTCCCCCAGCGAGCCTTGACAAGGCTTCATAATTTTTTCCAACATGGCTACTATCAATCAGCAGAAGCTGGCACGTGAGATGAAATCCATTAGTCATCTTGGAACTAGAGCCATCTGGCAGGTGAGACACAGGAAATCAAGTAGGGAAACATGGGGATTATTTTCTGACTAATCAGGGAGGGCCGGGGTAGCCTTGAGGGGCAGCAGAGTAGAGAGGCTGGGTACCCTGGACTCCCCAGCCATACCTCATGCCAGGGGTAGGAACTAACATCAATTGCAGCCCTTTCTCCATCCAGTTATCAAGACTGGCAGAGGGACTGGGAGATGTGAGCAGAAAAGGGACAGGAGCCAGTAAGATCCCCTCCAGTTTGGTTCACGTCCTGGTCCCAGGAGGTCCCCAGACGACCTACTGCTGCTACATCTGGAGCCACCGGAGGGCAGCTTGAGTGGCCATCTTCCTGCAGACACCGTGACGGGGCCTGGGGCCAGCTCTGATGGCTCCTGGACCCTTCTGCCCTTGGCAACAGCCCCTCTTCACCATGGAGGTTGTCCCCCTTCCTTGACTTTGCTCCCCATCTTCTTTGGGAAGGGCCTGGGGACAGGCAGAGGTGGCGAGATGAGGCTCAGGTACCCTGCCCTGTACTTCTGGATGTGTGTGGGAGGGGTGCCTGGGCAGCAGAGTCTCTCCTTGTCTCCCTAGCATTCGTTCTCCCTTCCTCCTTCCTACAGAACCCCGATTTTATTCTCGTCTCCATCCATTCTTCACACAGCCCCATGTCTCCAGGGAAGCCAGTCCCTGGACTGGCTGGGAATGGGTGAGAGTAAGTGTCTGGGGTCAAGAACCCTCCAGAAGACGGCTCTGGTTGCCCGGATGGTCAGTCTGTACTTTCAAAGAGGAAGCCCACAGCCAAGGATGCCGAGGGGCGGGACATCTTCCATTACGGCAGCTCCCACCACCCCAGACCCCCAGATGCCCCGTGATGGGGAAGCAGCCCTGGGGCTCCGGGAAGTGGCCCCGAGGGCTGCGGGCTGGCAGGAGGCCACAGACAGGGAGGAGGAGGCTGGGTGTGGGGACCTGGCTTCAGGGGCTCTACCCAGGGGACAGAGGGCAGCACCAGCCCCTGCAGGATGGACCATGGCCCTGACCAAAGATGTCCACAGGCCACATCTGCGTCCCCTCCCCAGCACCATGACAGCTGTGACCCTGGGAGGATGCGAGAGCAGGGGCTGGTGTCCTGAACTGAGCAAGTGATGAGCCTAAGGGGCTAAGTATTAAGCAGGACGTGGCTGAGCTTCTCTGGGTTATTTCTCTCACCCTCAGCAGAGGAAGGGGCTTGAGAGCAAAACTGAGGGCAGTATGAGGAGGGGGAAGGCAACTGCGTCTTTGTATGCATGAGGGGTGTCCCCCTGCCTGCTCACAGGATGAGTGTTTATCATTATAAATACCTGCTCAGCACTGGCCGCCTGCGGGCTGCTGTGCTGGACACCATGAAAATCAGATGCTCTCCCTGTTCCTGGGGGCTCCTCTAGCTCAGGAGGGGCCTCCCCACCCTAAGTGACACCTGGACATTCTGTCTCTCCACTTGAGCATCTGACAACTTCTTCCTGCAGACAGAAACCAAGGGCCCCTCAGAATCCGACTGCGGCTCTCCCCCGACTTCAGGTGCTGGACCCTGACTTTCATCCAGATTAGAACCAGATTTGTTTCGGGTCTTGGAGGGATGCTGTCCTCTCTCCCTTGAGGCCCCCGCCTAACTGGGTCCCTACTCCCCAGTGAGCTCCTGCCTGGGGCGCCATGTGCCTGGACTTGGCTGTCCATGGACACATAGCCCTCTCCCCTCTCAAGGCTCCTGTTTTGCCTTTCCTGATTTGACCCACAAAACAGCCCCAGAAGGTTGCAGCAGGTATCAGCAGCCGCATTTTATGGGCGGGGGTCTGGGGTTCAAGCAGGAGAAGTGTTACCCAGGGAACTCGGGTCTCCCCCTCTGGCTCCAGCCCCTAGGCAGCCCGCTCACATGCAAACTTGAGCCAATGACCAGTGACGGGCTGGGGAGGGGGAGTGGTCTTAACAAGACCCTTGACTGCCTCTCTCCTCCTATCCCCCTGCACTTGAGCCCTGAACTGGGGCTTTCTTTGTCCCTTTGCTTGTCATGTTGGTCCTGCAGGAGGACAAGCCTCCGATGTATCACCCCTCTGATCCCAGACCTTCTTCCTGTCACAGGATCTGGCCCCAGTATCCGATGTTCCTGTGACAGGCCCTGCTCTGGGATGTTCAAACATCACAGCTCTGCTGGCCAGGCCCCACGAGGCAACCGCTGGAGGAGGGGAGGGTTGGGTCGGTGAGGGTTCGAGACCCTGGTCAGACCCACAATGGGACATTACCCACTCTCCTCCCCAGAGGCCCAGGAGAGGGCATAGGTTTCTTAGGTTTTGTCTTTACAACAAGGCCTGTAGCTTCCAAGGATGAACTTTTTTTTATGTTAAAGTCACAGTTATTGACAACCCTTTATGGGGGTGGTATCCTGAGTTTTGTCTCACCATGGTTATAAATACTAATATTTCAGTAAGGACTCAGCAACCTCCATCAAAAGCCAAGCATGTTTTATATCATCTCGTCTACTCTTCACGACAGCCCTGCAAAGTGACATTACTATTATCCACACCCATCAGAGGAGGAAACTGAGGCAGAGAGGTCACATCAGTGGCTTATGGTCAGAGAGCTGGAGCCAGGGCAGCTCTGCCATGGCCTTAGTGGCAGAGCTGTGCATCACATCACTGATTAGGCTCCACAACCCTGACAAGCAGTTTCAGCTCTCATTGCTCCATTTTACAGATGGGTCTCTTGAGGCACAGAGAAAGTAAGTAATTTATCTCAGGTCACACAGCTGTTAAGAGGCTGGCATTTAGAATCAGTTATACCCTAAAGCTCTCCTTTTCGACCCCTATATTTATTGCTTCAGTGAAAGCAAATAAAAGTCAATAAGACTTTGGTGGTGGGGCGAGAAAACTAGACTGCTGAGAATGAAAATCTGCAATAAGTCCTTTCCAGTCCCTTTGATGGAGAAGGAAATGGCTACCCATTCCAGTATTCTTGGCTGGGAAATCCCATGGACAGAGAAATCTGGCGGGCTACAGTCCATGGGGGTCTCAAAAGAGTTGGACACAACTGAGAGACTAAACGACAGTCCCTCTGAGGATTGCATGGTCATTCACACCACTCTCCTCTCTCTTAAAGTTGGGTCCTCAAGCACCCCCACTCAAGGCTGACTGTTAACCTCACCAAGACACTGCCTGTCTGAGCAGAAACTACAGGCAGCCACACACACACTCAGTCTCATCACTTCCTTGTCCCTTTATTTAGAAGCAGAGAGACAGAAACGTGACAACTTGCACTTTCCACTTATTCAACTGGGCTCCTGCCCAGAATCATGGGTAAGAGTATGGGCTTTGGAGCCAAATGGTCACAGGTTCAAATCCCAACTTTGCTACTTGCTAGCTGTGTGACCTTCAGCAAGTTGCTTAACCTCTCTGAGTCCCAGTGTCTTTTCCCATAAAATGGGGGTAATGATATTATCTGTGTGCCTAGTTGCTCAGTTGTACCTGACTCCTTGTGACTCCATGGACTATAGTTTGCCAGGCTCCTCTGTCCACGGGATTCTCCATGCAAGAATATTGGAATGGGTAACCATTCCATTCTCCAGGGGATATTCCTGACTCAGAGATCAAACTCAGATCTCCTGCATTAGCAGGTGGATTCTTTATCGTCTGAGCCACCAGGGAAGCCCAATCATATTATCTACATTGTTGGATTTCAAGGAGTAAATGAAAGAACACAGATAAAAAGTTTAACAGTATTCCTGGCTTAGAGTAAGCATATATAGTAAATGATAACTATGATAATTACTATGGTTATGAACTTGGAAAA
This sequence comes from Oreotragus oreotragus, assembly GCA_006410675.1. Taxonomy (NCBI): domain Eukaryota; kingdom Metazoa; phylum Chordata; class Mammalia; order Artiodactyla; family Bovidae; genus Oreotragus; species Oreotragus oreotragus. The sequence goes on along the minus strand of SJYX01024768.1, from coordinate 626,522 downwards.
AATGACCTTCTATCCCAGAAGGCTATGATGCCTTCCTCCATTCCAACCACAAGCATGGCTAACACAGAGAACTCTTCCCATATTCCAGGCACTGTTCTTACTGTTTTATGGACATGACTGTATTCAGTTCTTAAAGGCATTATAAGATGGATACCTTTGTGAGCCCCATTTTACAGATGAGAAAACTGAGGCATAGAGAGGTAATATCTCCTGTGTGAGGCCATGGCTGGTGACCCAGGACCCAGGCTGTTAGTTTCCATGCTGCCCTGCCTCCCAGATAAGCCCCTGAAACCCTGGAAACCGCAAAGAACAAATAGGCAGGGGTCAGGGTAAGCTGAGATAAGCAGAGCAGGATGGATGGGGCTGGGCCACATGTGAATGAAATAGTATGAAGTCACCAGTGTTGAACCCTCAGGACGAATTACGCATTTTCTTGCTTCCTTGGACACTTCCAGGTTGGGGTCAGAAGAAGAAGTCCTGAGTGAGGAAATCTCGGTATAGGTCTTGCTGATGGAGAATGCAGGCCCAGCTCTGCAGACTGAGGCCAAGGGCAGGCATTGTTCTCTGGCCGCCAGTTTCCTGAGTGGCCTCCGGCACAGGGCAGAGGGACTGGGCTGCTGGAGTACAGATGGGGACAGTGAGGCCAGGGAATGGGGAGAGGTTTTCTACCAAGACATTCCCTGGGTGTCGGGGTGGCAACCAGTCAGGGCTGGAGTGTCCATCAGATTCTGCTGGCTCTGACCTGTATTTTTGATAAGGATCGAGAGTCCCACTTGAACTTATCACCCTTGTCTGACTCTGGCAAGAAGCCATGAGATCCTCCCACAAGCTCTGGACAGCTCTCCCAAGGAGAGTTACTTCCTGCCCCACCCCCATCCCTCAGCTTGGGTCTTTCCCAAGAAGTCAGCAGTTGTGCAAGCAATGCTCCTTTGTCACGTCCAGAAGGCACACAGAGTTCTCCAGCAGAGGTCACAGCATGTACACCGCAGCTCCACAGCACCTCCTCCAGGCAGTTGGCTTTGATTTACTACAACCCCGGAGTCCTACGCACAGTTCTCTGAAAGTTCTTAAAATATTTAGTTAGCTATTGTTCTCATTTCTATGTGAGGATGCCAATTCCATGTTTTTCTTTTCTGTCTTTTCTGTTAGACTCTAAGATTTCTGATGGGTGCAACCTTCAATCATTAGTCACTATTCTAAGAGAAGTTGAGGAAGATTAGATGCTGCCAACTCCAGAGCCTATGAGAAGCCAGACAGGCAATGAATGAATGAAGAAAGCCAGGTGTAGCCCAACAGGGAGTGGTAGAGACTGTGGCAAAGTGCCAGAGGCTTGCTTGTGTGCCTAAGATAGAGTCACTGTCTATCAGTTCCAACCAAGTACTGCCAGGAGAGGATGCAGACACACTATTGTCAGATCTTGAAAATAAGCAAGAAAAGCTCCAATTGGATATTTCATGTAAAATCTTCTGATTTCTAAATGCTGATATAAATTAAAAAAAAAATTTTTTTAAACTACTACTCTGCAAGCTAAACAAAGCTGCATTTGGTCTTCAAGCTGCTAATTCACAATTCATAACCTCTGGAAACCTTCCAGACCTCGTGTGTTCCAATTCCACAGCTCAGGATATGTGCTCATATTGCTGAGGACACGAATGGGTGGATGGGTGAGTCGATCGGCTGTCACTGAGCTAGGAGCCTCTGAAGAAACAGTGTCCTAATAATATTTGCAAACCGAGCTTCTGTTTGAGAGTTAGCTTTAGTCAAGTGTAGAATTGTTTAGCTATGCCAACTTCAAGCATGTTTCCACTCACTCAGCTTTGCCTCCCTTCTCTTGCTGGGTGTGGAAGCCCTGAACTGAAGACTGGCACCGAACAAGTCCTAAGCCTCCGGGTGGCCCATGAGTTAGAAAGCTGAGCTTTACTCAGGTTTGCAGGTAAAGCAGGGTTGTGTTGAACAGTGATTGAGATTAATTAACAATTAGGGAGATGCTTAGTTGCCCTGGGTATCTACTTTTCTTAAATCTTACTTTAAGTTGAACACAATTAAAAATATACACTGTGATGAATAATTAATAAATGTTAATGTTTGGTCAAAATTCAGAGTGTTTAGCTTATAAAAATAGCATAACCAAGTGAAAAATCTGCTTGTCTCTGTCTCTCAATTAACCATGTCTCAAGCACCTGTGCTATCTGCCTACGAGGTCACGGTTAAGGTGAGCATATTTAATTGTGGGTCATTTGTTGTTGGTAGTTGGTAAGCATGTCCAGCTCGTTGCGACCCTTGGACTGTAGCTCACTAGGCTCCTCTCTCCGTGAGATTTTCCAGGCGAGAACACTGGAGTGGGTTGCCGTTTCCTCCTCCAGGGGATCTCCCCGACCCAGGGATCGAACCCTTGCCTCTTACATCTCCTGCATTGGCAGGCAGATTCTTTACCACTGTCCCACCAGGGAAGTCCCTGTGGGCCATTTAGCCATAATGAAATATATGGTCTCGGGGCAGCAGACTGGCATTCTGGCATGGGCCTTCTTCCAGGCCACCTGCCTGGATGGTACCACCAAACCCTCCGAATAGGATAGCAGCTAGTGGGTGCCAGGTAGTAGACTGGGCACTTCCTACTCACTATTTCTAATCCCCGTAACAACAGTCTATCTGCACACATTCTAATTTACCAGATGAAGATCCCAGGGCTCAGTAAGGTTAAACAGATTTTCCAAGATCAAATAGCAAATAAATGATGGAGGTAGGATTCTCTCCTGGGCCCATCAGACTGCAGAGTCCATTCTCTTTCCACACCAGCACACTCCCTAAGGAACTGGGCACACCCACTCTTCCTTATATGGAACAAAGTTGTTTAGTACCCAAGATTCTACAGGGATGCACTGGCAGGGTTGATGTCAAACTCCTATTTGTAGTACCAGACTACTCTGGGATAGAAAAGACCTGAGATACAGACCACTACTCACCTATCCAGGGCCCAGAGCAGACATAGCTAATCTATCTCTATGCTGCTTCTCATACTTTTGGCAGCCACAACCAGTCAATCACAGCTGGTTCCCATGAACAAACATATTTGCCATCCTTGGCCGGGAAAGAATTCTCATAAATGGAGGATGTAGAAGTTCTAACCAGAGTCTGGTGGCAAGCAGAGATAGATGGAAACCACTATCTTTTGAACTGAAAGAGCCTAAACATGTGATAGAAGAGGCAGAAGGAAGGAGAAAAGATGAAGTTGGGCTCTGTCTGTGGTCTTGTATCCCAACCCAGACAGGCTGGGGGGCCAGCCTGGTTTGCACAGGGAGCTGGGTGACCTCACGGGTCTGTGTTGGGGCGGCGGGGTGGCTGTGGTGAAGAGGGGCCGAGGAACTGGATACATCTGAGCTGAGAAGAGTGAAAACACTTTGGATCTCGCATTTGGCTTTGCTTTCTAAAGAGCGTTTGGTTTGTTTTTCTGGCATTTATTTATTGTTAAAACAGCTCTTCAGGAACATTAAAGGACATTTTGTGAAAGAAAAGCATCAGCCCCGAGCCCCCCTGCTCGCACACAACTGTTTCCATTTTCCCTCCTTCCCTCTGATCCTCCTTCACATGCATACCTAGGCAGGGCTGAAACCAGCCAGCACGCAATACGGAATGCCTGCTTCTTTCACTCAACACAACAAGGTAATCACATTCCCACATTCATGCTGCCTTCCAAATGACATCTTCTAAATGACTACACAGTATACTGTGATTGGCCTAGAGTTGCTGGCTACTAGATCTGAAAGCCTCTGTGTTTTTTATATTTTATGTTACAATGAATATCTTTGTGCATTTAGCATTTTTGATAACTTTTCTTAGGCTAAGGAAGCAAGACTATTGGGTTGATATGAAACCTTGTGTGAATACCACTCTGACTTTCTGCCCTTGCTTTTGACCTCACATGTGTATAAGCTCTTGAGTTTTCAAAGTGCTGTCCCTCAGCTGGGAGGTGGGGACGCCTACTCCAGGCCCCCCAGTGGAAACGAGGCCTCGATGGAGTTCCTGCATGTCCATAAGCCCTGCCTGCAGGGGTGGGGGTTGCACGTGGAGAGGGGTTGGGATGCGGAGCCCACAGGAAATGGGGACATGGCATCAAGGGGAGGGTGAAGCCTCTCTGGCGGCCATCAGTGTTGCCTCCTTATGAAATGTCACTTCCCGACAGGAGGCCCTGCCTGACTTTTTAATTAAGAGAAGATGCTATTTAGAGGGGGTGGTGGCGGGGGNACCTCACATGTGTATAAGCTCTTGAGTTTTCAAAGTGCTGTCCCTCAGCTGGGAGGTGGGGACGCCTACTCCAGGCCCCCCAGTGGAAACGAGGCCTCGATGGAGTTCCTGCATGTCCATAAGCCCTGCCTGCAGGGGTGGGGGTTGCACGTGGAGAGGGGTTGGGATGCGGAGCCCACAGGAAATGGGGACATGGCATCAAGGGGAGGGTGAAGCCTCTCTGGCGGCCATCAGTGTTGCCTCCTTATGAAATGTCACTTCCCGACAGGAGGCCCTGCCTGACTTTTTAATTAAGAGAAGATGCTATTTAGAGGGGGTGGTGGCGGGGGTTAGGGGGGCCTGGGAGCCCAGGCCATCTTATCAGGTGCTGATTCCCAGGAAAAAACAGCAGAGAAGCCTCTACCCACCATACACAGCCCCTCCACCCCACCCCTGCAGCCAGGCAGCCTGAGGCCAGGGTTTCCATGGAGTGGGATGGGGGGCAGGCGGGCGTGAGAGCTTTCTTGGAAGGAAAGGCTGGGTGGTCTCCAAAGCTCTGGTCCCCTTCTGCCTGAGGCATCAGGAAAGCACAATAAACACAGGCTAAGCAGCTTCAGCCCCAGCTCAGCCCCATTCCCTGGCCTGGCCCCAGCCCGGCCCCAGCCCAGCCCTGTCCAGCTTCAGTTGCTGAGTCCACATTGGCTGAGAGCATCACTTCATTGCCCGGGAGAAGTTCTCCAGTTTTACCCACCTAGTAGTCCCCACTCCTCTCCCACTCAGCCCACTGGGGGCTCTAGGATTGGGTGGGTATGACTGTAGGCTACACCCATGACCTCACCTAAGCCCACGGTTTCAGCCTGTGGTTCCACAGAGCTGCAGGGCTGCTGCCCCATACCCAGGGCTGGAGACCGCCCCGGGCTCACACCAGCCCAGGAGAGTCCTAGCCAGCCCATAGTCAATGGTTACTTATGGAGCCCTCTCTTTCTGTGTCAGGCACTGTCCTGAGCTGATGCTAGGGCTACGGAGGTGAACAAGAGAGAGTCCTGGAGTGAGGCCCTGGGCAAGTCAACTTCTGACTTCAGTGTCCTCATGGATACATGGGGCACTGTGAGAATTAAGTGAGATCATATATGTGAAGTGCTTAAACCAGTACCCAATATACAGCAAGTGGTATGTAAATGTTAGATTTTTACATTGTTATTCTTTCTAGTTGCAAGTGATAAGCAAACAAAAGTCAGAAATAAATGAGAAAAATCCAGGCATTGGTAACTGCTGTTGAAGAAGTTAAAATATGATAACGTAATGAAGAGAGGATGGAATTTGAGAAAATGTAAAAATGCTTTAGCTTAGGTGGTAGAGGAAGGCCTTTCTGAGGAGATGAAACTGAAGTTGGAACTTCAAAAATGAGAAGGAGCCAGTGTGAGAAGGTCCAAATGATGATTCTATATAAGCCACATAGCAAGTGCAAAGGCCCTGAGGTAGGAACGAACTTGGGTGTCTGGGAAGAAAAAAGGCCTTTGTAGCTAGGGCTGCCATGTCTAATTTGGTAGACTTTAGTCGCCTGTGGCCATTAAAATTAAAGAATTCAGCTCTCAGTCTCACCACGTTTCAAGAATTCTGCAGCCACGTGTAGCTAGTGGCTACAGCATTGGATAGTACAGGTGTAAAACATCATCATCATTGTGGAAAACTCTATTAAGCATCTCTGCCCTAGAGCTCTGGGAGGGAAAAAAGAGAGATGTTGCCATGAGATGAGGCAGGAAAGGCGAGCAGGGGCCAGACCCCAAAGGGCCTTGGAGTCAGAGCAAGGTGCTTGGTCTTTGTCCTAAGTACACTGGGAAATCCTTAAGGGGTCCAGATTTCGGATTAGGGGTAGGGAGGCACACCTGCTGATTCTCCCACTTCTGCCAACCTGAGGAATCCTCCAAGTCAGAGCTGAAGGGGAACAGACATGCTTGCTGAATCTGCCCAGACTCCAAGTTCCACACAGGAACAGTGCAGATACTCCCTGGGAACTGGCCTTCCCCTGGGGGATGCGTGGCTCCCTCAGTGAAGGCAGAGGGGCTGCCGGCACGCAGCCCTCACCGTCAGTGCTTTGCGTGAACTGCCTTGGCTGAACAGAATCCCTCTGTCCAAGACCCCTCACGGTGGGCCTGCTCCCGAGCCCACGAAGGGCCATTCCAGTGCCAGAGCTCCCTGGGGTGGGCTGGGCCTTCCTTGAGACTGCACTGCAGCTCAGCTTCTCCCTTTGCCCACTCCTGCTTCTTCCCTTCCCCTTCCCCTGTTTCAAAGTCAGCTTCCCAGGGCGCCGCATCGGCCTCAGCCCCTCAGCATCACAGGAGCACAGCTGGTCCTTTCGCCCATTGGTGGGAGACAGTGGGAGTCAGCACACAGTCGTTATGATGACGGCACTAAGTCAAGCCCAGCCGTGATCAGAGGGCCCCCAAAGGCTCCCCAGATGGGACATGTCCTGAAGGGAGAGGGGCCACATTCACTGAGTGCCCTCCTGTGCCACGCAGTCTATACACGCGGCCCTGGGCCCCTCCCCAGGCCTCTAAGAGCAGCACTATTGCTCTCATCCTTCTGGGAGTAAAGCTCGGCCTTTGTGACACTCCACAGTGAGCCAGGTTTCCCACGGCTTCCAGATGCCAGGACTGGGATGTGAACCCCGATCTTGCTGATTCTGGAATCTACCGTTTTTGCTGTACTGCGCCGGGCAATGCAAACTTAGAAAGTCCTGAACTCAAGGATGTCATGAGTCAAAGCACACGTTCCAGTTAGGCACTGTGGACACTTGGGGCTCTTCCCGCCTTTGCTGTAATCAAGAGCAAAAGTGATCCTCTTTCCTCTGCCTCCACTTCACCCAGAGAGACTTTACGGCATAGCTGCAGCTACCATCTAATGTCTGTCTTTGTCACTACGTTCATTTCCAGGCTCTACAAATACTCCTTTGATGTACTAACAGCCCTAATGGAGACAGTGGTTAATAAATTATTCAGTGGAGGCCAAGATGGTCAATCCAGCTACTCTCCTGACCTCTGAGCTCCCTTGGGAGCTGGCTGGGGGATGAAGGCCTATCCCAGGCACTGGGGCAGAACAATTTGGGGAGGCTGAAATCCCCTGAAGGCAGTGCACAGTGGGCAAGGCTTGGAAAGAGTCCAGGAACATTGTGACTTCAGCAGATGGGAAAAAAAAAAAAAACCAACCACCCATAAAAGAATCACTTGGGGATGAGAGTGGTGACTGACCCTGGGGACAGGTTGAGGCAGCTTGGGAAGATGTCAGAAGAAGCTGTCCTTATCACCAGGCCCTGCACACGACACCAGACTTCACAGGTGGCTTCAGAAGAAACAGGCCCTCCCATGCTACTGTAGTCGGAAAGTCTGCAGGATTGGGGCCAGGGTTGGTGGGAGGGGGCTAGGGCTAAGCCAGGATAAAAAAGAGATGTGAAAAAAGAGAAATAATATCCTGTCTTCTTATTCGAAAAAAGTTAGAATAGAAACCTGCCACCAGTCGTGTCTGACTCTGTGCGACTCCATGGACTGCAGCCTACCAGGCTCCTCTGCCCGTGGGATTTTCCAGGCAAGAGTACTGGAGTGGGTTGCCATTGCCTTCTCCAAATAATCCCACAACCCTTCCAAACGATGGGGTAGAAGGGCTGCCTAGCTCAGTCCCCACCCGTGGTCTCCATGGGGGGATGGAGGGAAATGGTGAGTTAGCATTGTGACCCCAGTCCTCTTGAGCACCTGGTCAGGCGACCAGGGCATCTCTGCCAGCCCCCAGCTGCCCTCCTGGAGAAAGCAGGAAAGAGATTCAAGGGGAGCAAATACCCTTCTTCTCTCTGGTGGGACCAGGAACAGTGCTAAAGCCTGCATGTGACATTCTGCAGGCTTAGGGTCAGGAAACTGTTCCTTGTAGGCACTGCGATTTAAAAACCTTTTAACATTCTAAGACATTTTAAAATTGGTGTGGGGACTTCCCTGATGGTCCAGTAGTTAAGAATCTGCACTCCCAGTGCAGAGGGCATGGGTTCTATCCCTGGTTGGGGAACTAAGATCCCATATGCCGCATGGCACAACTGAAAGAAAAAAAAAATTGGTTTTAACATTTCCCTTTTTTTTGGCGGGCGGGGGGGGGGGCGGCGGAAATCTTAGTTCCTCAACCTGAGATTGAACCTAGGCTGTTGACAGTGAAACACAGAATCCGAACCACTGGACTGCCAGCCAGGAAACTTCTCTTTGTTTTTGGTAAAGTTGTTGAGGCAGTTTGAGTCCATCTGAGCTGGAGAATAAGGAGACGATCTGTCGCCATGGCTCAGGCAGAGGAGGGTAAAGGGACCTTGGGCGGCTGGGGACAAAGGCAATTCAGGGTACCCCTTGGGGACAGTGTTGCAGAAGCAAATGCCATCTGGATGTGGCAGCCCTTGACTGGACAAACATCAGCACTGCCCATGACATGTAGGGACCAGGTTCGCTGTAGAGGAGGATATTGGAGGTGACAGAGGAGCCTTTCTTGCCGTAAGCTCCTCCCTGGTGCTGGTTGTTTCTTCTGGGGGAGATGCTTCATTCAGTTTTTATAAGGAGAGGAGGATTCCATTCTGCTCCAATGAAACACCCTTGTCCATCTGCCTCCAGAAAGATACAACGGGAGTTTGGGGCAGGGAAGACAGGTGAGTCAGACGCCAGCCAAGTGAAACAGAAAATCAGCTCACAGCTGGCGCGCTTTTCCCTCTTTCACTGAGGGGCTTTGCTTACACTCCCAGCATTTTTTTTTTTTTTTAGCCCGTCTGTACCTACAGCCTGTGCTCCACAACAAGAGGAGCCACCCCAATGAGAAGCCCATGCACAGCAACAAAGACTCACACTGTCAAGGAAAGAAATAAAAAGTAATAAATAAATAGACTAAAAGAAAAGTCTTTAAAAGGTAAGCATAGACATCTTGGGGAATGAGAGTAGGAAACACCTAACCCAGCTTTCGGAGTTTCAAGGAAGAGAAGAGCTCCTGGAGGAAGTGCTTCCTGAGACAAGAGATGAAAGACAAAGAAGACTGATCAGGATAGAAAGGAGCATGAAAAGGCGTTCCGGGCAGAAGGCCCGCTGTGAGGAACTGTGCAGAGGTGCTACATACTGCTCTTGGAGCCACAAACACTCAAGGGACTGCCTGCCTGGCACCACTCCCATTCTGAGACCTGCCACACGCATGTACACTAGAGCCGTCGTGTGTTTCTAGGACAGTCGTTCCCCTAGTCCAGGTTCACGGGGCTTGGGTCGCCTGACATACAATGGGCCCTGGAACCCTAACCCCACTCTCAGGGATTTTAACCTGGGGCCAAAGCGTGGCTGAAATTTTAAGATGACAAACCAAAGAATTGTCGCAGATGAGGTTTCCAGCAGCAAAATATGGTGATTTTCAAACATGATCTTTCTCTGTCTCTCTTCTTGGCCACGCTGGCTCTTCGTTGCAATGTGCGGGCTCTTTCCAGTCGCGGAGCACATGCTTCTCATTGTGATGGTTTCTCTTGTTGCAGAACTCTGGCTCAAGGGTGCAGGGGCTTCAGTAGTTGTGGCACATGGGCTAAGTTGCTCCATGGCATGCGGATCCTTAGTTCCTGGATCAGGGATCGAACCCATGTTCCCTGCATTGGCAGGTGAATTCTTTTTTTTTTTTTTAATATTTATTTTTATTTATTTATTTGGCTGTGTCAGGTTGTGGCATGTGAGCTCTAGTTAGCTGACCAGGGATCGAACCCAGGCCCCCTACCTTGGGAGAACAGAGTCTTAGCCACTGGACAACCAGGGAAGTCCCAAACATGATGTTTCTCTTATCAAGAGATGCATCTGTGGTCCCACCCCTTGAACCTGGAGAGGTCTTTTTGACTAATTTGATGCACAGACTGTGGCAGAAGCAGCTTCCAAGATTCTGTTAGAAAAGACCATGAATCTTCTATCAATCTCTTGGGACACCAGCCTTTGGAGCTCTGAGCTGTCATATAAGAACGCTGGCTTATAGGGTGCTATTCTAGACAGAGCACATGGAGAGACCAGAGAGTGATAGAGAGAAATGTGTTCGGAGTCCCAGCTATCCCAGCCCCAGCCCAGGACTCAGATACGTGAGTGAGGAAGATGACTTCAACGTCAACTGCCACTGAACTGCAACCACATGAAAGAACCTGGACAGGAACCAACCAGCTGCACCAAGTTAACCCTTAAGACCATGAGAGATGGTAGTAAATGATTGTTGTTTCATGCCATTAAGATTAGAATGGTAGAGAGAGCATAGAAGAAGCTCCTTTCTGATGAGAAAGGACAACCCTGACATGCTGGAATAGAGATGGAGGTAATTACTTGACTCCTTGGTCTAGTTGTCTGGAAACTCTCGTCCCTGCCCTCCCTGAAATAATTCCTTAGATCCCTTGAGCCACTGAACTCTTCTTATAACCTAAGTTAGCTCAAGTTGGATTTATATCTCTGGCANGGTAATTACTTGACTCCTTGGTCTAGTTGTCTGGAAACTCTCGTCCCTGCCCTCCCTGAAATAATTCCTTAGATCCCTTGAGCCACTGAACTCTTCTTATAACCTAAGTTAGCTCAAGTTGGATTTATATCTCTGGCACGTAAATGAATACAGATGATTTAGGATGAACCCAAAGAACTTGATGTGTTTGGAGCACACATCTGGGACTGGGTCGGGGAGGAAAGAGGTGGCAAGTAGTAAGAGATGAAAGATGTGGGGTAACCCCCGGGAAGATCACTGATGAGCTGTAGGTCCCCGCAAGGAGCTTTGCTGTGTTTCCTTTCTATCTCGCCTGTCTCCACAAATGATTTGGGGTGACCACCAAGGACTTTGGGCTTTATTATAAAGACAATGTGGAGCCAGTGAACAATTTCCAGCCAAAAAATGAAAGGCTCAGATATGCATTGTGAAAAGGTCCACCAGCCAGTTTAGATGATGTGTTGGAGAGAAGTGAATGGGTCAGGAGTCTATTGACGTGATGCAGGGAAGAAATGATGAGACTGAACCAAGGTGGGGTAATGGGGGTGGAATGAAAAAGTAGTGAGCATTAAGGTAGAATGGGCAGACCTGGCGTCCTTTGTGAGAAGCAGGATGGGAAATGACTAAGGTGGTTTCCAAGTTCATGATCTGAGTACCTGAAGAAGCAACAGTGCCTTTGCCAAGATCAAGTCAGGGGGTAGGATGATGCCATGAGCTTTCACTCGCAGAGCTTGAAGTGTCTGCGGCTATTAAAGGGGAAAGGCAATGAATGCGTTAGTTCATTCATTTAACACACTTATTAAACACGTTCTATGCCAGGCTCTGGCAAAGTGTTGGTAAGCAAAATGGGCATACTACTTGCATTCATAAATTTTCCAGTCTGGAAGAGCAGACAGGAATTAATTGAATGTGTAAATATGTAATTACAAACTCTTGAAGAATGCTATGAAGAAAAATATCAGAGACTTCCCTGGTGGTCCTGGAGCTAAGACTCCATGCTCCCAATGCAAGAGACCCGGGATCGATCCCTGGTCAGGGAACTAGATCCCACATGCCCACAAGCCACAGCTAAGTGTTCGCATGCTTGCCAAGACCAAAAGACCTTGCATACCACAGCTAAAGATCAAATACACACACACACACACACATACATATACACACAAACACACATATATATACACACACACAAATACATATACACACACACACACACACATATATATATATATATATATATCTCAGAAGCTCTAGTGGCATATTGGAAGCATGATGTAGGTATGGAGACAGTTACTGTGATTTTCTAACAGCTAACCACAAAATTTAGGGGTATAAAACCACTATAATAATTCATTAGCTCTGACAGCTTCCATGAACCAGGAATTCTTGAGGGGCACAGTGAGAACAATTTGTCTTTGCTCCATGACATCGGAAGCCTCAGCTGAAAGACCCAGAAACTAGGGTCTGAAACTACCTGCAGGTCCATCACTCGCACATTTGATGGGCAATGTTGGCTTCCCAGTCACCTCTCTGCATGGGCTAGTTGAACTTCCTCACAGAATGGTGGCTGAGTACAATGAACGAGTGGAGAGGGAGAGGAAAAGCAGAGAGAGAAAGAGATGCTCCCTTCTACAGCTCTGTCTTCAAAGCCACACAGCTTGAATCCACTGAAGGCTTTCCAAGCAAATAAAAAAATATCATCCCGTTTGCATACCTCTGGGGACAGAGAACTCACTACCTCCCCAGGCAGCTCACTCCACTTAATGGCCAGCTCCCTGCAACTTAGAATCACAGGGGAGCCTTCCACCCCAGTCACCGCTTCTTAAGGCTCCTTCTTTCCTGGGAGTTGTTCCTGGCCCAGTGCTGAAACCAGGCCCTTCCCCAAACCTCTTCCCAACCCAAAGATCAAACTACAATTCCAAAAGTCACGCTTGACTTGGACACATCAGCAAGAAAGTTCCATTTCTCTGTATCTCTAAATGAAAAAAGACTCCCCGTCAGTTTGGAGCAATTAGCGGTGGGAGATGATGACGGAGCAGTGAGAGTCTCTGCGAGGGGGCGGAGTGGCAGCAGAAGCCCCAACTCAGACAGACACGCCGCAGATGGCACGACGAGATAACGCCTGTCACGTTGCAGAAATCCATTGTCAACAATGTTTCCAGACTCAGAAATTAGCTGAAGTCATCAGGAGTGCCTGGCAGCAACCAGCAGGCGCCTTGGCGGGGCCGCTCATTGGACATTATGCGTTGGTGCAAAGAGAAACTGGCAAGGTTCACAGCAAAGGTGGATCCAGTGTCCCCTGAGGCTCCAGGAAGGGTGAGCCTGGGGCATACTGAGGCATTTACCTGGGGTTGACAGTCGGAAGTCTCAATCTTCTGTCTCTTGTCTCAAAAGTAGGAGATTCAGGATTTCCCTAGTAGTCCACTGGCTAAGAGTCCACCTGCCAACGCCAGGGACACAGGTTTGATCCCTGGTCCAGGAAGATCCCACATGTCTCAGGGCAACTAAGCCCTGTGCCGCAACTACTGAAGCGGCGCTCCAGAGCCTGTGCTCCGCGACGAGAGAAGACATCCCAACGAGAAGTCCACACACCACAATTAGAGAAAACCCACACACAGCAATGAAGAGCCCATGCACCCAAAAATAAAATAAAAATTTTTTAAGTAAGGAATTCACTCCAAGTCTCAGAATGTAGCATCTTCCTTCTCCATGCCTTGTGGACTGATGTTTCCTCTTGAGAGCATTACAGAAAGCAAAAATGATAAAGTCAATCACCCATCTCTTGAATAAAAATTATGTTATTTTTAACAAAATCACCTTTGTTAAAATAAAAAATGCTCTCTTTGCTAAAGATAAGGCCCCATCAGAGGCAGTCCACGCCAACTGTCTGAGCTTTCCATTACAGTCTCCCTGCCTCTGGCATCCTTACCCTAGAAGAGCCAGGAAATAGAATCAGAAGTTGGTACCCTGTTGCCCAGGACATCCATGACTCCAGCCAATTACAATAACAGTGGAGGGGGTGGGATATGGGTGCTAACTATTGTTGGGTGCTAACTATTGTTGCAGCCCTGATTAGTACCGTAAGCAAGCATGAGATGCAGAATGGAGTTAAGATTACATACCTCATGGAAAGAATGTATAGTCTAGGAGAAAAACCATCTTTACCCCTTGCTGAATCACCTTCTTGTGTTTTTTCCTGGAGGGAATCGGGGTTACTACACAAACTGCAAAAATCACACTTACTAGAACAAAGGAAAGAGGCAAGTCACTCTCCCTGGGAATTCAAAAGCGCAAAAGCTGGACTGAAACAGGTGCCTTGGCTTTGAAGGCTAACTGGTGGAAGTAGGGAGCAAAATACTCTCTGGCACTTACGATAACACAGATCAAGACTCAGCTGGAGATTTCCAGCCGAATCTACCCATCCTACAGCAAGTTTGAGCCCCAGGAGGTATCTGAGACCCTTCCTTTGAAGACCCTGGAAAATTTGAGGACTTCTCTGCCATCGCAGGACATCCAGCACCTGGCAAACAGCTTTGGACAGATGGGCGAAACCCCCAAGAGGTGGGATGAGAGGGAAGGGTGTAGTTGAAGATCTTTCCCAAAGAATGTGGTGTGTGGGCTTCCCTGGGGGTCCAGTGGCTAAGACTCTTCCCTCCCAATGCAGGGGGCCCCAGGTTCTATCCCTGGTCAGGAAACTAGATCCCGCAGGCAACAACTAAGAGTTTGCATGCCACAAGTAAAGATCCTTCATGTCACAACTAAGACCTGATGCAGTCAAATAAAAAGATTTTTTAAATGCAGTGGGCTTCCCTGAGGGCTCAGTGGTGAAGAATCTGCCTGAAAATGCAGGAGACACAGGTTCAATCCCAATCCAGGAGGATCCCACATGCCGTGGAGCAATTAAAAGCCTCGTGCCGCAACTCCTGAGCCTGTGTTCTAGAGCCTGGGAGCCGCAGCTACTGAAGCCCACGTGCTTGGAGCCTGTGCTCTGCAACAAGGAAGGCCGCTGCAGTGAGAAGCCCGTGTATAGCAACTAGAGAGTTGCCCCTGCGCGTGGCAACTGGAGAAAAGCCCACGCAGCAATGAAGACCCAGCACAGCCAAAACTAAATGCATAAATAAATTTTTTAAAAAATGAATGCAGTGTGAACACCCTAGAATCTTTATAAAGGTCAGTGTGCTGGGGCTTATCACCAGACCAGCTCCTGGCACTGGGAAAATGTCAAATGAGCAAACCCCAGGAGAAGACAGCCCTGCTTGTGGAGGCTTGAAGGGTTAAGGACCCCAGGGGCAAAGTCTCTTTTATCATCAGATGGGCTGCAAGAGGAGGGGAGCCTATTGAGTTATTCCCCAGACTCTCCCCTCTGCACAGCTTCTCCTGAGGGTCAGTTGCAGCCAAATCTGTCTCTGTTTATGGGTCAGAGATGGAAGGAGGAAACTAGCCTTGACTGTGCATCCTCCACAAACCAGATCTTTTGCATATATCATCTCAGGTCATCCTCTCAAAAGACTCTTGGCCGAAGAACAACTAACATAATAAGCATCTGATTGGGGTTACAGTTGCATTGCTCTGATAAAGACCCTGCTCGAATTCCTTAAAAAACTGGAAAGAGAACTGCCATATGACCCAGGAATCCTACTGATGGTCATACACACCGAGGAAACCAGTATTGTAAGAGACACGTGTACCCCAGTGTTCATCACAGCACTGTTTACAATAGCTAGGACACGGAAGCCACCTAGACGTTCATCGGCAGATGAATGGATAAGAAAGCTGTGGTGCATATACACAATGGAGTATGACTCAGCTATGAAAAAAGAATGCGTTTGAATCAGTGCTAATGAGGTAGATGAAACTGGAACCTATTATACAGAATGAAGTAAGTCAGAAAGAAAAACACCAATACAGTATATTAACACACATATATGGAATTTAGAAAGATGATAATGATGACCCTATAGGAGAGACAGCAAAAGAGACACAGATGTAAAGAACAGACTTTTGGACTCTCTGGGAGAAGGTGAGGGTGGGATGGTTTGAGAAAATAGCATTGAAACATGTATATTACCATATGTGAAATAAATGGCCAGTCCAGGTTCGAAGCATTAGACAGGGTGCTCAGGGCTGGTGCACTGGGATGACCTTGAGGGATGGGGTGGGGAGGGAGGTGGGAAGGGGTTCAGGATGGGGAGCACATCTACACCCATGGCTGATTCACGTGAATGTATGGCAAACACCACCACAATATTGTAAAGTAAAGTGAAAGAAAGTGAAGTCACTCAGTTGTGTCCAACTCTTTGCAACCCCATGGACTATAACCTATCAGGCTTCTCCATCCATGGGATTTTCCAGGCAAGAGTACCAGAGTGGGTTGCCATTTCTTTCTCCAGGGGATCTTCCTGACCCAGGGATCAAACCCAGGTCTCCCACATTGCAGGCAGACACTTTATCCTCTGAGCCACCAGGGAAACCCACAATTAGCCTCCAATTAAAATTTAAAAATTAATTTACAAAAAAGAAAAACGACCCTGCTCTAGCTGCCCCAACCATCAGCAAAGTCAGCTGACCACTCCTTAAAGAGCTCCTGTCACCCACAGGAGTGGACTGAATTTTATCTCAGATTCCCAGGTCTAGGACAACCTGGGCGGGCTGGCAATCAGATAATTAAGCAGGAACTAACAACTCAAAGGAACCAAGAGTTTGGATTCCTGCACATTTTTAAGAAGGTTTTTTAAGGAAGGCTTTGAATGGCCTTTGTCTAAACTAGGAGTTCTCAAAGCATGAACCCTGGACCCATAGCATTGACATCACCTGGGAACAAGTTAGAAATCCAAATATCACTATCTTTAAAAGATATTTGCATCCGCATGTTCACTGCAGCATTACTTACAGCAAATAAGATGGAAGCAACCCGAGTGTCCATCAACAGATGAATGGATTAAAAAAAGATGTGAAACAGATAAATAGATAAATATAGGTACAGATGTAGACACAGATATATACACATATAATGGAATATTATTCAGCCATAAAAAAGAAGAAAAGCTTGCTATTTACAACAGATGAATTGGACCTTGAAGGCATTATGCTAAGTAAATCAGACAAAGAAAAAACTGTATAATCTCACTTATATATAGAATCTTTAAAAAAAAAAAAAAACTGAACTTGTAGATACAGAGAATAGATTAGGTGTTTCCAGAGACAGAGGATGGGGTAAAAGCAAAATAGATGAGGTATTGAAAGTCACAAACTTCCAGTTATAAGATAAATAAGTTCTGGGATGTAATGTATAGCAGGGTTTTTTTTTTTTTTTTTAACAAACACAAATTCTTGAACTCTACCCTAGACCTGGGGCTTCACAGGTGGCTTAGTGGTAAAGAATCCACCTGCAGTCAGGAGACATGGGTTTGATCCCTGGATCGGAAAGATCCCCTGGAGAAGGAAATAGCAACCCACTCCATTATTCTTGCCAAGGAAATCCCATGGAAAGAGGAGACTGATGGGCTACAGTCCATGGGGTCACAAATGAGTCATATATGACTTAGAGACTAACAACACCCTAGACCTAGTGAATCAAACATTCTGAGGATGTGGCCCAGCAGTCTCCACTTTCCACAAGGCCTGTATATGATTCTGACACGCGGGTGTGTTTAAGAACCAGTGCTCTAAACCTGGGAGCTCAGGTTAATGGCACCTGTTTCTTGTCAAAGGGACTAAGGGCCTCAGAGTCAGATAGCTAGAGCCCTTTGAACGTAGGCGGGCTCCCTCCCACCTCCCCATCTGCAGGGCCACACCCCAGCCCTGCCTGGCCCTGCAGCCTGGTCTCAGCTGGGATACGCAGGGACACTCTGGCCTCTGGACTTTGGGGGACACTGGGGACGGTTGTGTCTTGGGAGTTCTTGCTCCTCTTGGAAGCTGCCACCAGGAAGACAGGGGACTCTGTTCAAGAAATGCCCAGAACCCCAGCCTGGGGTTTTCGCAAGACTAACCCCCACAGAGTGAAACACTCAATCAGGCTACCCCCAGGAGCCTGGCAGGAAGCAAACACAAAACACCTCTGGCCCAACCCAGGGGTGCTGAGCCAGGGGGTGCCTGTCACATCTGAGGAGGCCCAGAGGTGCCAGCTCGGCTGTTGGACTTGGAGGGCAGTACAGTGCCACCAGCTGATGGATGGCTTTCCAATGAGGGCGCTGTGTAGGCTACCAGCTGTGCCAGTACAGGCTGGCGATCAGCATGGCTGCACGCTCCCCTCCCACACGTACCGGGAACATCACACCTCCCACGAGCAGCAATTAATCTGTGTGGGAGACAGGCCGGGACAGACAGGACCAGGGAGCTGCCAGTAAGTCACTGCGCCCTGTCTGCCCCACCTGGATGGTCGGCCAGGCTCTCAATACACGCAGTCTACCAGCCAGTGATGCCACCAGCCTGCCTTCATCAGCAACCCTGGGGGTAGGCAAACAGTGGGGGTACTCTGGTGATAAACTGAGAGCCAACAGGTACAGGGTCAAATCCCAGCTCTGCCACTGACAAGCTATGAGGCCTTCAGCAAGTTTTGTCATGTCTCTAGGCTTCATTTTCCACCCGTGGAAACCTGCAACCTCTCAGAGTTAGGATGAGAAGACGGGGAGTTTGGGATGGACATGTACACACTGCTGTATTTAAAATGAATAACCATTGAGGTCCTACTGTATAGCACAGGGAATTCTGCTCAGTGTTTTGTGGCAGCCTGGATGGTTGGGGAATTTGGGAGAGAATGGATACATGTATATATATGGCTGAGTCCCTTTGCTGTCCACCTGAAACTATCGCAACATTGTTAATTGGCTATACCCCAAAACAAAATAAAAAGTTTGAAAAAAAATGAAAGAAGAGAAAGAAATGACTCATGTGAAGTCCCTGGAAGACACAGAGCAAATAGTGATGTCTCTCCTCTGTCCCCAGCAGTCCACCTAGACACAGGGGTTCTCTCAGGAAACCCCACAGGATTACTAAATAAGCACAGAGCGCCTCCCCCAGTCCAGTGAGGTCCCCCCACAAAAGGAAGAGTTGGAGAGCAGATATCTTTCTATGAATCATTCACTGTGGAAACAGCCTAATGGAGGCAAAGAAAGGAGCTCCGTGCAGTCAGCTTGGGTCCAGCTGGTCTCCCGTCCCCTGCCTCATCCTGCCCAGCCCACAAACCAGAGCCCCAAGAGGTGACCTCTAGAAGAAATTCTAGATCACAGCCCTGCCCTATTTTTACAGCCCCACGTGGATCCTTAAGGCCGACAGAGCGAAGTAAAGAGGCCTCAGCGTGGCCTTCAATGTCAGATTCGAATCTTCTGAGTCTCACCCCTCACCATGAACCTCCCCCTGCCAGCTACCCAGAAAACAGTGCCATTCCCAGAATGCACCAGGACATTGCAAGACTGTCTCTTTGCACATACTGTCCTCCTACCTGAAAAGCCTTCCCTGAGCTCTTATTCATTTAAAGCATTGACTCTCTGTGACTCAACTTTAGAACAACATCCTCTGATGCCCCTGCCACAATCATAAGTAGTTACATTGGCTTTCTTACACCCGACACAACTATCTATCAAGGTCTTCTACCTGTAAATATCTATTTGATTTGGGGTCCTGTCCATCACTGAGCCGAGTCCCTCCAGTTCAGGGACCATATTTGATTTCTCTCACATCTCTAGCTCCTGCAGGGCACCTGGCACATGCTCTATAATGTTTCAGTAACTTCAGTGTGGTGCTTACTTATAGCCATATAATAATACCCATCACACCGTGAACTAATGATTAATGAAGCCACAGATGACTGACCCACAATGAGGAGAGAGATAAAATAAGATCCTGACAGACCTGGTCATCTCCAGCCCTGAGTCCCAAGGTTCAAGATGTCTCAAATTAGAGGGTAGTGTGCTGACCCCTCATGCCCCTCACTGTATTAGCTAATGTCCAATTCTGACTCAGTTTACCCTTCTGTGGTCAAACCTAAAAACCACTCGGAAACAGTACCTTTAGTCATGGGTACTTAAATCAGTGCCCTCCTAGAACAGTCAGAGTGTCATCAACCTCCTGAGAACCTCAGACCAGCAGCTACTGTACCTTCATGATCAGCCCTTCCCCTGATCCAAGTGGCCCCAGAGATCATCAGAAATTTAGAGAATCAAAGAGCCCCAGGAACAGAAAGGAATTCTATTAGGGTGCAACTCATCTGTCTATTCATTTGGTGTTTATTTTTATAGTCTTCTTCCCCAGCTTGAATGCTTCTAACAACAAGGAACTAACCACCTCTTCAGTTCAGTTCAGTCACTCAGTCAGGTCCGACTCTTTGCGACCCCATGAATCGCAGCACGCCAGGCCTCCCTGTCCAGCACCAACTCCCAGAGTTCACTCAGACTCACGTCCATCGAGTCAGTGATGCCATCCAGCCATCTCATCGTCTGTCGTCCCCTTCTCCTCCTGCCCTCAATCCCTCCCAGCATCAGAGTCTTTTCCAATGAGTCAACTCTTCGCATGAGGTGGCCAAAGTACTGGAGTTTCAGCTTTAGCATTGTTCCTGCCAAAGAACACCCAGGACTGATTTCCTTTAGAATGGACTGGTTGAATCTCCTTACAGTCCAAGGGACTCTCAAGAGTCTTCTCCAACACCACAGTTCAAAAGCATCAATTCTTCAGTGCTCAGCTTTCTTCACAGTCCAACTCTCACATCCATACATGACCACTGGAAAAACTATAGCCTTGACTAGACATACCTTTGCTGGCAAAGTAATGTCTCTGCTTTTCAATATGCTATCTAGGTTGGTCATAAATTTTCTTCCAAGGAGTAAGTGTCTTTTAATTTCATGGCTGTAATCACCATCTGCAGTGATGCTGGACCCCCCCCCCAAATAAAGTCTGACACTGTTTCCACTGTTTCCCCATCTATTTGCCATGAAGTGATGGGACCAGATGCCATGATCTTCNTCTCCAACACTACAGTTCAAAAGCATCAATTCTTCGGCACTCAGCTTTCTTCACAGTCCAACTCTCACATCCATACATGACCACTGGAAAAACCATAGCCTTGACTAGACAGACCTTTGCTGGCAAAGTAATGTCTCTGCTTTTCAATATGCTATCTAGGTTGGTCATAACTTTCCTTCCAAGAAATAAACGTCTTTTAATTTCATGGCTGCAGGCACCATCTGCAGTGATTTTGGAGCCACCCAAAATAAAGTCTGACACTGTTTCCACTGTTTCCCCATCTATTTCCCATGAAGTGATGGGACAAAATGCCATGATTTTTGTTTTCTGAATGTTGAGCTTTAAGCCTACTTTTTCACTCTCCTCTTTCACTTTCATCAAGAGGCTTTTTAGTTCCTCTTCACTTTCTGCCACACATCAATGGCAGCCATGTATTTAGAACCAGACCACCAAGCATTTTCCCATCTCAACCAAACTTTGAGGTAGCTGAGAAGAGTCTTTGGGGGGAATGAGCCCATTCTACAAGTCTCAAGGTAGAGTCAAAACCAATCATAATAATAACTCTGGATAATCATGACTGATTGGGGACCAAGCCAGACTTGTTCCCAAACATATCTCAAGCTTGTGTGATTCTCTTGGGTCATATACTTCAAATGCCTTTTTCTTCTTTCTCAATCTAACAAATTCTTGCTTTACCTTCAGGGTCCATTTCAATGTCGTTTCTTGTTTAAAGACTTTTCTGACCTTAATCTAAGCTTGAATACTTCCCCAACCTACCTAGCAATAGATTTATATAGCTTCTACTCTGTTCCTGGAACATTTTGTGTCTACTTTGCTATGGCTCATATCACCGTGTTTTGTGATTATTTGTTCAGGTGTCTGTCTCCTCAGCCAGACTGAATATTTGCCCCTCGAAGTCAAGACCCATGTCTTACTTTTAGTTTTCTGAACCCACTATAGTGCCTGGCCTAACCCATGGTTGATACCAAAGAGAGTGAGGTGAGAGGAATAGAGGGAGAGAGCGAGGAGCATTCTGGACCATTCTGGACTGAAAGCAAGCTCAGAGAAAAGAAGTCTTTTAATACCCTGAGTTACCAGATGACTGTGTACGCCTCAGGGCAACAAGTCTCTGCCATACTGCTCAGGAGAGTCACCAAAGCATGCTTGTTTAAAAGGGAGATTCCTGCCTTTCTGCCCTCACTCTTATTCCCATTTTTAAGGGTGGCTGGGCAGAGATCTGTGTAGTTACAAACATTCCTGGAAATACACTACTCAAGCAGTCTGCAGGAGACTTCTGAGAAGCATTGGTCAGACCATTTCAGGAATGCAGACAAGAGCCAGGTGGGGAGTGCAGACTCAAGTCCAGTGTATCCAGCAGGCTATCGAGGGCACTCTACCACCTGCACCAATTCTCCAGAATCTTAGGGAACTGGAAAGTTCTAGGGGAGTCTGCCCAGAACCCTTCCTGACTGGCTGAGGCCACAGTCACACAGAGAGACACTGGTAGATCTCTTGTACCTCTTGTTCCAGAATATGTAGCAGAGTTTTGGCATATTATGGACACATCTGAATGTTTCCAATTCTAGTCCATTATTTGATTATCCTGGGCTGTGGAATAGCCACATAGGATCCTGGTACTAGCCATGGTCTGACTCAAGAACATGAGTTGTGACCCTGGGCTCCAAGACCTCGAGCAAAGCTACAGCTGCAGCCAATGTCACTGTCAGAGCACTTCCCAGGCTGGCTTGGGCCTCCTTCAGGTTGTCCTGCCCCAGCCTCAGTCAAAGCAGTGTCCTCTAGTCAGGTCCTGTGCGTGTGTGCACACACCACACACACACACACACACATTGTCCATAAGTCTGTTCTCTATGTCTGTTTCTCCATTGCTGCCCTATAAATAAATTCTTCAGTACCATTTTTCTCGATTCCATATATATGTGTTAGAATACGATATTTATCTTTCTCTTTCTGACTTACTTCACTCTGTATAATAGATTCTAGGTTCATCCACCTCATTAGAACTGACTCAAATGTGTTTCTTTTTATGGCTGAGTAATATTCCAGGGTGTATATTTGCCACAACTTCTTTATCCATTCATCTGTTGATGGACATCTAGGTTGCTTCCATGTTCTAGCTATTATAAATAGTGCTGCAATGAACAATGGGATACATGTGTCTTTTTCAATTTTTGTTTCCTTAGGGTATATGCCTAGGAATGGAATTGCTGGGTCATATGGTGGTTTTATTCCTAGTTTTTTAAGGAATCACCATACCGTCTTCCCTAGTGGCTATATCAATTTGTATTCCCACCAACAGTGCAAGAATATTCCCTTTTCTCCACACTCTCTCCAGCATTTATTGTTTGTAGACTTTTTGATGATGGCCATTCTGGGCCCTGACATCTATTTTTAAAATTCTCCTTAAGTAATTCTCAAGTACAGCTAGAACTGAGACCGATAGCTCTAGAATATCTGTTTTTATCCTTCATTCTTACATTCCACTGATATATGGACCCATGTTTCCAACTCTTTGCTAAGCATCTCAGCCTGAATGCTACATAGCACTTCACTTTTTGGGTGAACCGAATCAAATTCATTTCCCCATTCAAAGAACCTCTTCTTCTATGTTATAGGGTCAACATTCTCACATTCTCCCAAGCTGGAGGCCTAGAAGTTACACTTAAAAATTTCTTTGGCTTTTCTGCTCAATTCACTTATTTGCCATGCCTTATAGATCTTTAATACTGACCAATTTCAAATCCATTTTCCCTTGCCACCATCCTATGCCCCATTTTAGGACCTTGTTACAATAACTTCTTACTTGGCATTCTTGCCTTCAATCTCTTTCCTCTTCATTCCATCCTCCACATGCTAGTAGAACGTATTTCTGGAACACAGATCTGATTGTATGCACTCAAAAACCATCACTGGGAGCCCCCCTGCCATACCACCATTGGATTATCCTTACCCAATAATAAAGCCCAAATTCTTTAGAGGGGCCCTCACAATCTGACCCCAGGTCTCCAAAACCACTCTCTTCTATATTAGACTCCCACCCCATGAGGTTCCCCATAATACAGTCATGGTCCATGAATCATGATATATTCCTTCTTGCCTTTGCTATTCTCTCTGTCTAGGACTGAATTCAACTCAGATGGTTCAAAGAAAGATATGACTTACAAGAGATACAGTCAAGGTAAAGGGAAACTACAAGAGTGGTTGAGACATCCATAGGAAGCAGAATGGGTGCTCTTTTTCCCCCTAGTCTCAAAGGACTCGGGGTGAAATACTATTACCACTTCTCAGTGAGAGCTGGAGCCATGGAACGAGGGCCATCAGGAGAAGCAGGTAGGATTACAGCCACTGCCAAACCAGAGTGCAGAAGCAGAGAGGGGACAGCAAATAAACACCTCAGACTCTCCTCTTTGCCTGCTGACCTCCTTCCTGAAGGTGTTTTTTAATTGGCCAAAGTCAACTAGAAGCCAGCCAACCACCAAGAATGGTCAGATGATGCAATCTACTATTTACAAAACAGAGCAGAGAGAAGCAGAGAATAAATGGTGGGGTGTGTGTGTGCTGGAGGTGGTCACCTCTCTGACTCTGTGTGACCCCATAGACAGCAGCTCACCAGGCTCCCTTGTCCCTAGGATTCTCCAGGCAAGAACACTGGAGTGGGTTGCTATTTCCTTCTCCAATGCATGAAAGTGAAAAGTGAAAGTGAAGTCACTCAGTCCTGTCCAACTCCTAGCTACCCAATGGACTGCAGCCCACCAGGCTCCTCTACCCATGAGATTTTCCAGGCAAGAGTACTGGAGTAGGGTGCCATTGCCTTCTCCGAGTGGAGGTGAGGGGAGAATTAAATGGAGAATAACCACGTAATCCCCATTTTTATGTAGTAAAATCCTTTGTATCTTTTGGTTCAAATGTCACCTATTATGTGACGTCTTCCCTTGTTTTGCTACCCTAAGAAGGAGTTATTTCATTCCTCTGGTCTCCTTTATTATATCGACATTATTGCAGCTCTCAGTCTGAATTATGACACTATTATTTATGTATCTGCATCCATCTCTTGCACCATATTTTGTGCTCCTGAAGGAAAGGGATCATATTTCATTTGATACAGTGTCTTGCAGATAAAGGCTCTCCGTAACTGTTGGTTAGATTTGATTGCATTTCCATGATATCTCCTCAGCCTGCACAAGGGAGGTTCATATATACTTGCAGTCCTACATTTTCCCCCACTTTTCATTCCTTTTTTGGTCCCACTTCAGCTTCTTCCTTGAGCTTCTCCTTCTTACCCCTGTTTCTTAGATTAGGTACTTTAGACCGCAGCCCATCAACAAATTGTTGGGAATACCGACATCACTGATCCTGGCAGGGATCCAAAAATCTCTAGCTTTATTTCATGTGCTAAGTGGTACATATAAAACTTTTTTTCTTTAATTTACGCATGTACCAAGCTTAAAAATGAAGTCACAGAACCTGATTTTTTGTTCTACATTGGACTTTAAGCACTTCTGAATGGAAGTTATGCTGGGCTTCACATGTTTTGCATACAGAAAAAGCTATGTGATGCTCCTATTCTTTCTAAATACCAATAGTGCGTGCAGCTAACATATTTTTACTGCATAAACGCTACTCTACATAGTTTTTATGCCCTTTGAGATTTTTATATGAAAAGGAGTATTTTTAGACACAATGAAAATATTATTTTTTATGATGTTGATAATGGTGGAAATAATGGCAAAATTATAATTCCCATAGTAGATCAGAGTTTTCATCTAAAATACTGAATTTTCCATCTTGAGAAGTTGGACTTTGGTCTTTTTAAAATATCTTTCTTTTCTCTCCTTAACGTACTCATTTCTTCCTATGCTTTCTTAAGCATATGGAGCACAGTTACAAGAGCTGTTTATAATAGCTGTTATCATGTCTTTGCCTACTAATTTTATCACCTGTGCCATATCTGGGTTTGTTTCAGATTTATTTGTTTAGAAGGATTTATACGTTTTCCTCATTCTGGGGTTTCCTGCTTCAATTTGTATGTCAGATTTAAAAAAAAAAAAGTACCAATAAAAAATTGAATTACAGGCATCACAAATTTCATATTTTTTGATGTTGGACTTCTGCAGGGAGGGCATTGATTCCCTTAAATATTTCTGAGTTATGTTCTGGGACACAGTGAAGTTACTTGGAAACGTGTGTGTTAGTTGCTCAGTTGTGTCTGACTCTTTGTGACCACATGGACAGTAGCCTGCCAGGCTCCTCTGTCCATGGAATTTTCCACAAGAATACTGGACTGGGTTGCCATTTCCTTCTACTTGGAAATAGTTGGATCCTTTTGAGGCTTGCATTTAAACTCTGATGGGCAGAAGCAGAGTTGCCTTTAGCCTGTTAATGAGGCAGTACCTTTCTGAGTACTCAACCCGATGCCCAATATACTAAAAAGTTTTTACATTCAGGTTATTGAGAATGCAGGTTATTTCCAGCCCTGTGTGAATGCCAGTAATTGCTGCTGCCAGGTGTCTCCCTTCCTGTCCTCAAGTAGTTTCTTCATACACATGTGCTGATCGGTATTCAGCAGAAGACTTGTGGAGAAGCCCCTGCAGATCTCCAGAACTCTTTCTCTCTCTTTCCATGAAGCTTTCCTACCCTACGAATTCTAGCCACCTTAGCCAATCTCAATTCTTAACTTCAGGAAAACTGCCAGGCTTTATGGGGTTCCCTTGCCTGTACTTATATGCAGAGTACATCATGAGAAACGCTGAGCTGGAAGAAGCACGAGCTGGAATCAAGATTGCTGGGAGAAATATCAATAACCTCAGATATGCAGATGACACCACCCTTATGGCAGAAAGTGAAGAACTAAAGAGTCTCTTGATGAAAGTGAAAGAGGAGAGTGAAAAAGTTGGCTTAAAGCTCAACATTTAGAAAACTAAGATCATGGCATCTGGTCCCATCACTTCATGGCAAATAGATGGGGAAACGTGCAAACAGTGGCTAACTTTATTTTTTTGGGCTCCAAAATCACTGCAGATGGTGACTGCAGTCATGAAATTAAAAGACCCTTACGCCTTAGAAGGAAAGTTATGACCAAAGCTAAACAGCATATTCAAAAGCAGAGACATTACTTTGTCAACAAAGGTCCATCTAGTCAAGGTTATGGTTTTTCCAGTGGTCATGTATGGATGTGAGTGTTGGACTATAAAGAAAGCTGAGCACCGAAGAATTGATGCTTTTGAGTTGTGATGTTGGAGAAGACTCTTGAGAGTCCCTTGGACTGCAAGGAGATCATACCAGTCCATTCTAAAGGAGATCAGTCCTGGGTGTTCATTGGAAAGACATGTTGAAGCTGAAACTCCAATGCTTTGGCCACTTGATGCAAAGAGCTGACTCATTGGAAAAGACCCTGATGCTGGGAAAGATTGAGGGCAGGAGGAGAAGGGGACAACAGAGGATGAGATGGTTGGATGGCATCACCAACTCAATGGACGTGAGTTTGGGTAAACTCTGGGAGTTGGTGATGGACAGGGAGGCCTGGTGTGCTACGGTAGAAAACTAAGATCATGGCATCTGGTCCCATCACTTCATGGCAAATAGATGGGGAAATGTGGAAACAGTGGCTAACTATTTTTTTGGGCTCCAAAATCACTGCAGATGGTGACTGCAGTCATGAAATTAAAAGACCCTTACTCCTTAGAAGGAAAGTTATGACCAAAGCTAAACAGCATATTCAAAAGCAGAGACATTACTTTGTCAACAAAGGTCCATCTAGTCAAGGTTATGGTTTTTCCAGTGGTCATGTATGGATGTGAGTGTTGGACTATAAAGAAAGCTGAGCACCGAAGAATTGATGCTTTTGAGTTGTGATGTTGGAGAAGACTCTTGAGAGTCCCTTGGACTGCAAGGAGATCATACCAGTCCATTCTAAAGGAGATCAGTCCTGGGTGTTCATTGGAAAGACATGTTGAAGCTGAAACTCCAATGCTTTGGCCACTTGATGCAAAGAGCTGACTCATTGGAAAAGACCCTGATGCTGGGAAAGATTGAGGGCAGGAGGAGAAGGGGACAACAGAGGATGAGATGGTTGGATGGCATCACCAACTCAATGGACGTGAGTTTGGGTAAACTCTGGGAGTTGGTGATGGACAGGGAGGCCTGGTGTGCTACGGTTCATGGGGTCGCAAAGAGTCGGACACGACGCAGTGACTGAACTGAGCTGAAGTTGCCTATACTGTAGCCTGGAATCTCTCTAGGCAATAAGCAGGGGCAATTATAGTTTCCCTTCATTTGTTTTTCCTCTTTTGGAAATGGCTGTCTTGTACTGCATGCTGTCTAAAGTCTGAAAACAGTTGTGTATATATAGCTTACTTGGTTTCTGTTTGTTTAAGACAGAGTAAAGCAGGTCCCTGTTACTCCATCATGACCACAGTGAAAGTGAGTTTTTATTTTCATATGGAAGATGGGAGAGTATATTGAACCAATTTGTACCAGAAAAATAAGCTAGAGTGTGGCCATGGCCTAGACATTTCTCCTCTTCTTAGCTTTACTTTCCTCATCCAGAATATAAAGAGGATGGTGTCTGTATGATCATTAGGTTTATCCCAGACTCTTAAATTCTGTAACTCTAAAATAAAGTACCGGTGTATTTTTGCAGAGAGAATTGATATACAGTCTCCAATGTGATAATTTAAAGATTCAGAACTAGGGAACTCCCTTTTTGCCATAGTAAAGTAAATTTAGAAGAGAAGATTAGTATTTTAATAGATGAGGAAGGAGTCTTTAGTTATAGACCTGAGTGGGACAGTAACAAATTCCAGAGCATAGACAGGTAAAGTGACCAAACGAATTGAAGAAGGAGAATTGTATAGGAATATTCTTAGTTTCATTATTGTTTACAGGGCCTGGCACTGTGTATTGCACCTAGTAGGTGTTCAATAAATATCTGTTCAATAACTCAGTGGTATTTGCAGCCATTTTCCTAACAAGGAAAAGCAACTGAAAAGCTTTTATTATAGCAAAAGTTGGAAAAAAATGAAAAATCTTTCAATATTGGGATTGGTTAGTGGTAAATTCAAGTTACGAAATATTACACAACAGTCAAAAATACTGATGCAGAATGCTATGTACTAATATGGAATGCTTCCAAAGACATAGTGCTAAATAATAAAAAAACAAGATCACTCTATGTATTTTATACTCTTACAATAAAAAAACATTTTAAAAGGACTTAGATCTGTTTTAAGGCAATGTGTACATACATGCTTATACATTCAGGGAATACATCTAGAAGAACACACAGACGGTGACACTGATACGGTAGGGGAAGAAGACTAGGAGACAGTATGAAGAGGAACTTTTTTGTATGTTTTGAATTCATATCCTTTTATACATCCTTTAATTTTTTTATCATGTGCATATGTTATCTACTTTAAAAAATGTTGCTATTGGATGTATACATACACATTTTTGTTCTTTCAGTGAAGTAACTGGAAGTCTCTAAAAGGGCTAGATTTCTATAAAGCTGTCTGGAAAATTTCCCCATCTCTAGGTTTTGTGTTTAAAGGAACCAGAGCACACCTACTCTTTCTACTATTACTACAGGAGAGTACAAGGCACCTCCATAGCTGTGATTAATTTCCCATTCCTTGTGAAAAGAATCATCATGCTAGATACCTAGTGACCCTGGAGCTTAATGCCTGCTTGAATATGGGTGCTTGAGAGAAAGAGCAAGGCCATTTGTTTCTAATGATCCTATATACATTTTATGGTATTTAATTAGCCTTTATAATCTACCCCACCCATCTTTCTGGCTTCCAGATGAGCAATCAAGAAAGCATGGGATAAAGGAGCTGGACAGGGAGGCTGTGAGATTCACAAGATGTTAGCCTTTAGTTTGCTACTTTCCAATGCTATAGGTAATGTGTAAATGTGGTTAGAAGAGTGTGAAATAACATCTACCATAAAAAAAATCAACTTTTTCTGTTTTAGGGAGAGAGTTGTATTTCTGGTAAACTATTGTAAAAGAATGACTTCTCTTCATAACCTGTGTTCTTGTGAGTGTCCGATGCACCTCAGGTATAACCCAGCCAAATATTTCCTGGAAGACATGGAGAGATATTTGGAAACATAAGTGGAAATCCAAAATTAAAAATCCATGGCTCATAATGTAAGTCAGAAAAAGTGCTATGATGCCCAAGGCATTTTCTTCTGACTATTGTCTGCTTTAAAATTTCTGGTGCCATTGCTGGTTTTGAATTCTTGAAGTGCTAATGTAGCAAGTAGACCGTCAGTGCCAGAAAGATGCCTCCAAGTTCCAGTCAGTCAATAAAAGAATAGGAAGAATAAGATTCCTGATTTCACAAAGTTTATTTTTGTCATGTGTGGGATATTATTGTGCAGAAATTACTATAAGACATAAATAACAGGGAGTAAAACATTCATTGAGGGGGCTTCCCTTGTGACTCAGACGGTAAAGCATCTGCCTACAATGCGGGAGACCTGGGTTTGATCCCTGGGTCAGGAGGTTCCCCTGGAGAAGGAAATGGCAACCCACTCCAGTATTCTTGCCTGGCAAATCCCATGGACGGAGGAGCCTGGTAGGCTACAGTCCACGGGGTTGCAAAGAGTCAGATACGACTGAGCGATTTCACTTCATGAATCAGCAGGAAGAGTCCTGCTTCCAGCCACTCCCCCAATCTGAACTAAAGGTCAAGAATTTAACAAAAGGGGGGCCCTCTACTAGGTGATTCTAGATTTAGCAAGTAAAAATTCAGGATGCTCAGTTAAATTTGAATTTCAGATAAACAATAATTTTTTAGCATACGGATGTTATGTAATATTTGGAATGTGCTGATACTGATGATTTGCTGATTATCTCAGTCAAATTTAATTGGACATCTTGTATTTCATCTGCCAATCCTAGCTGCTACACGGAGTAAAAGTAGATGTATTATATATTATTGTCTTTTCCTCACCTCTTTGTAGGATGAATTGCTAGTGACACCCGGCACACAAATAGGAGCCAACTAGGAGTAAGAAGACAGCTGATTTCTTGCTATGCTGCAGAGCCAGAATGGAGGAAAAGGCTATATGAATTAACTCAAGAACAACTGTGAGGCAGATTCCCCCTTCCCCCACAAATAAACAGATGGAAGCACGCTTATAACACAGATGATGAAAGTTGAGCTTTTGAATGTGGATATTAAAGGAAAAGCTGACTCCAGAAGGCTTGCAAGTCTTGAAGAAATTCTATACTTTGGAATTCTTGGAGTTAGTGAAGGTGGAACTTCCACAAACTAGGTAAATGAATGCTGGATATGAGATGGGGTACACCTGCTCTGTGGCGTCAGGCTGAGAGAAGCCTTCACGTCATGCAGGCTTCCAGAGCCACAGAACACGGGGTGGTGGTAAGAGGACAGAGGCAGCATTAGGAGGCACAGGTGGGTTTGTTCAAAGGATGTGGAGGGTCTTGCAGACCATGTTAAGGATTGGGGCCTTAATCCATGAAGCAGTGGGGCTCCTCTGGGGGTTGGCATGATCGGAGTTGTGCTTTAGAAATATTAATCTGGCAGCCTCTAATAGAGTGATTGCAATGGGCAGAGGGAAGAAAGTGGAGGGAGGATTATCAACTGAGAGGGGATTCAGTCAGGCCACTCTGGTCCTATGGCATCCATTAGTGAATTAGAAAATGTACCTTCCCTGAGGAGATGTAGATTGGGGCATTCATTCTGGTTAAAAGACTGTGCCAAGACACGTGGTTTGGTGACTAAGTCAGGAGGTGGATTTTTAGCTTTCCCATTATCTTCCTGGGATGACAGTGGATGAGATAGTTGGATGGCATCACCGACTCGGTGGACATAAGTTTGAACAAACTCCGGGAGTTGGTGATGGACAGGGAAGCCTGGTATGCTCCAGTCCATGGGGTTGCAAAGAATCAGACACAACTGAGCAACTGAACTGATCTTCCCAGATAATATGCTAGTTGGTTAATTAACACTAGTAGGTTAAAGCAATAAAGGTTTATTCTGTGCTTATGTCACAGTTCAATGCATGTAGTGTGGTTTTCGTTCCGATGGACACTCAGGGATCTGGGATGCTACCTTGATCTGAGAGTGAGACCGTGTTGAATATGAGCCTCCAAGATCACCAAGGTCGGGGGTTGGGGGAAGAAAGAGCTGGAGATTCTTATAGGGTCATTTATGACCAGACTTGGAAGTGACTTAAGTTCTGACCACATCCCATTGGCTAGAACATGGCTCCAACCTGACTACCAAAGAGGATGGGAAAGAAAAAGGAGGACAATAACTTGTGGTGTGCTTGACTCTAGAAAGCTTTGGAAGATGATTCTAGCAGTTGGAGAGGACTGTAGGGATATTAGGGGAAATCTGATACACTTTATTCAGTTTTGATTTTGACTGTAATAAAAGCAATATCCTTTCTCTTGTGCAAAGCAATTTAATGAGCATTCATACCTAGCAGTTTGGGTTTTTTTTTTTAGTTTAGAACTATATATGTGGAAAATTATAAGTCATAAATACAAGAGGAATCTTCAGACATCATATGGTCTTCGATACTGTCAGAGCATGACTGATTTAAGCCGAAAACCAACCAATCAACCAACTCAACCAACAAACAAAAAACCCTCAAAACTACACAGGTTAGTTTCTGTAAAAATTTGTAAAATTTGTCTTACTTCATGAATATCATATAATATCATTTATGTGTGGAATCTAAGAAACAATACAAATGAACTTATTTACTTAACAGACGTAGAGTGACAGATGTAGAAAACAAACTTATCACTGAGGGGAAGTAGGGGGTAGGAAGGAAGATTGGGATTGACATATACACACTACTATATATAAATAGATAACTAATAAGGATGTATTATATAGCACAGGGAACTCTAGTCAATGCTCTGTAATGGCCTATATAGGAAAAGAAGCTCAAAAAGAGTGGATATAGGTATATAGAGAGCTGATTCACTTTGCTGTGCAGCAGAAGCTAATACAACATTGTAAATAAACTATACTCCAATAAAATTAAAAAAAAATTTGTCTTCATCTGCACATGATGTTGGAATTCTAGATTTGCTATGATAAATGTAAAATTTATCCCATGTCCTTTGATGAGAAAAGTGGTAAGTGGTAATTGGGAGACAGGGAAGGAAGATGAAAATCTCTCCTACCACAAAATCAAAATGATATGTGTACAATCCTATTTACCAGAGCTTCACTTAGCCTCCCTGTTACTTAGTTAAGCTCACAGAAGGCAAAAATATTCTTTGAATATTCAAAATACTATTACATGAGCTCATACAATCAAAATAGATGCCTAAGTAATCAGAATTTTGCCATATTGGCAAACATCCCATCTGATATACTGCCAAGGAAACCTTAAGGGCATGATCGTGAGGAATCTTAACTATAATGCAGGTTTTACATACTTCAGACTTAACCTATGATATCCATATGTTTTAGACCTTTCAAGAAAATTTAGATTTTAACTATTAGCTTTGGTTGTTAGATTTAGTTTCACTCCATTTGGTGAAAAAAATATGGCTACTGCATATCTATCTGGGAGGAGTTGGTAAATTCATTCATTGTACGTTGTGGAGGAGAACCAATCAAGCACATTTTCTCTTAAAGGCACACAGAATATTAAAAGCAAGAAGACTGCGTAGATTATTTTATTAGGTACTTATTTTTAAAATGAAGAATACGCCTATAAAAGGAAAGACAGAGTTAACTGGATTTCTTCTATTATTTAGGAATGTGGACATAGTATGTGTAAGGTTTTCCTGTGATCCTTTAAAAATAGCTATTAAAAGCTATTAGAACTTCCTTGGAAACCATTTTCAAGATCTAGCAAAATGTAAAGACAAGAGTTCTTTCATTTAGTCAGATCTTTTCTGTGGAAACAAATTCCGCTTTCTTCATTTGTTCATTTATGCATCCATTCATTCAATTACTATGGGTTGAATATCTCCTAGAGGCCAGGCACAATTCTAGGTGCTGGAGGTAACAATGATAAATCCGTCTGATTCTATGATGGTCTGTTAGGATTTTGTTTTTAAGTAAATGAAATATTGAGCCTGACAGAATGCAAAGAATATTTGGTTTGGAATCAGAAGATCTGAATTCTAATTGTGGTTATGTGTGTGCTCAGTTGCTCAGTCATGTATGATTCTTTGATCCCATGAATGATAGCCAGCCAGCTTCCTCTGTCCATAGAATTTTCCAGGCAAGAATACTGGAGTGGGTTGCCATTTTCTACTCCAGGGCATCTTCCTGATCTAGGGATTGAACTCGTGTCTCTTGCATCTCCTGCGTTGGCAGGTGGAGTCTTTACCACTGTGCCACCTGGGAATCCAATTGTGGTGATACTCAACCATCAGTTATATTAATGATATCAAATAATGATTTATTTGTTTCAAATCTCACTTAACTTTAGTCACTTTTTCACCTAATCAGTTATCACGTCTTTTAAAATTTTTTGAAATTCACCTGCTGCTATCCACTTCATCTCTTGGTTATTTCTTAAATCATTGCATCCAGAGCCATGCCATATGCTTGTGTAGGTCATCTGTTGTGTGTGGCAGAGACATTAGTCCCAGTCTCTCTTGCTGTTAATTCAGACCTTTATGAATTGCATTTCTACTATTTATATATTAGGCATTCATAAGTGCTTGATATCAAAACATGATAGCATTAGCTTTTAATAAAACTTGTCTAGAGATTAGCTTTTGAAATGTCTGTCTTTTGTAAGTGAAGACAGTTTTGTCCCATTATCATAGGGCTTTCACTTTTTTGCTTTTAAGAGGAGCCACAAGTGTTGCATTACATAGATCATGGTTTCTCCTTGTGAACAGAATTCACGTTGTGATCAGACCACTGTAAGGTGGGCAAGTTATTTTGTTGATGAGAAGCTCGATGTCCCACATGGAGATAAACTCCAATCCAGCCCACCTGACTTCATAAATAAAACCAAACTGAAATTTAGTGGAAACAATGGACTGGGGAATTTTCCAAGGCCACTATGAAGGGTGAGATTGAGTTGAATTGCTAAGTACCGAGGATAGAAGAATACAGTGATAAGATCTATACATGAATATGAGAGGGATTAGTAGGGTTGTGAAAAATTGAAGGAGAAAGCAAGGAAGAGGAGTATATATAGCAGGGTACCCAATATGTCAATTCTTGGGTCTGTTCACCTCCTGCGTCTACGCAAGGGTCTGCCATGTTCATGCTCATAGCACCTGCAGAAGGGCAGCCGCCACCAGCTTGACACAGTAAATTGGAAATCACACCTTACTGAAGGCCAGAAGACCTATGATGTGACTTAGTAAAGAAAGACAAGACCCAACAAGACTTCCCTCTCTGGAAGTTGGATAGACTTCTCAGCTGTTTGACCTGTGATTATAAGAGCCCAGAAGACTGGG
Source organism: Oreotragus oreotragus (assembly GCA_006410675.1). Taxonomy (NCBI): domain Eukaryota; kingdom Metazoa; phylum Chordata; class Mammalia; order Artiodactyla; family Bovidae; genus Oreotragus; species Oreotragus oreotragus. The sequence goes on along the minus strand of SJYX01024768.1, from coordinate 591,412 downwards.
AGTATATTTTAAACTTAAATGATCAGCCTTGAAATACATGTAAGTGAGCCCACTTGACCCTGTTTGTGTAAGTTTACAAGTCTGCTTGTAATCATGCCAGCACAATTTATAGGGTTGAATATGAGAGGGATTAGTAGGGTTGTGAAAAATTGAAGGAGAAAGCAAGGAAGAGGAGTATATATAGCAGGGTACCCAATATGTCAATTCTTGGGTCTGTTCACCTCCTGCGTCTACGCAAGGGTCTGCCATGTTCATGCTCATAGCACCTGCAGAAGGGCAGCCGCCACCAGCTTGACACAGTAAATTGGAAATCACACCTTACTGAAGGCCAGAAGACCTATGATGTGACTTAGTAAAGAAAGACAAGACCCAACAAGACTTCCCTCTCTGGAAGTTGGATAGACTTCTCAGCTGTTTGACCTGTGATTATAAGAGCCCAGAAGACTGGGAGTATATTTTAAACTTAAATGATCAGCCTTGAAATACATGTAAGTGAGCCCACTTGACCCTGTTTGTGTAAGTTTACAAGTCTGCTTGTAATCATGCCAGCACAATTTATAGGGGGTTGTTTTTAGAACCTTTACTCTTTGTCTTAAATGCCAGCATTTGTGTTGGAATATGTAGTGCAGAACTGAAATGACATTCAGCCTTTGGTCCAGGAAATCTTGCTTTTTTTTTTTTTCTTCCTGAGATTCTGTTTTCATGTTATCTTAACTTTGAACTTAGATCCGATAATAACAGTAGTGTTCACAAAGTCTTGCTTTAGCTTAGGGTTTTTGTAGAGCTGTAAATGGCAAACATTTATTGTGGGTTTTTCCTGTGCCAGGAATTGCTCTTAAGAGCCTTATATGTAATATTAATAACTCATTTTATAGTCACAGCAAACTGATGAGGTATATAATGTTGTCATTTTCATTTTACATGAGTGAAAAAACAAGACAGAGAGAGGTTTAAACAGTTTCCCAACATCTCATCACTATTAAGTGTCAGAGCAAGTATCAAATATAGTTAGAATCTATGTTCTGAACCACAACTCTATACTTCCTTGTTCCCATGGAAACTGCAGAAGATCCTGACTAACCAGAGGTTATTAGTTTCTTGATTTTCCCCTTGGCAGTTATATAGCAATGAAAATTAATTAACTCATTCGATAAATATGCTACATAATGGTGATCAAGACAGATAGGTAGGATCTCTGCCCTGAAGGGGCCTTCTGGTATTTCAGATTTTTGTCAGTTTGGTTAGAGGTGTTTTTTTCCTTTAGAACCCAATGTTTCCTGGAGTGAACTCAAAGAGTTTTTGCTACTGCAAAGTGGAGCATTGTAACTTTGGTGACTTCAGCAAAGCTCACTTTTACTAGAGCAAGTATTTGTAACATTTTGACAAGGATAATTATCTTTTTGGCTGGAATGTTTCTCTTTGAGCATTTTTTTCTCTTGCGCCTATCCCATCTTTTCAAAGACTGTACTGTTAGTGTTGGTTTAAAAATTCAAAATGTAACACTAACATGTATTTGTCTTTGTTACGTTTCTCAAATCTTTTCAAACTTTTGGGGATTTGTTTCTCTTTTTGTAAAGCATTAACAACCAACTATGCCAAAGCCTTTGACTGTGTGGATCACAATAAACTGTGGAAAATTCTGAAAGAGATGGGAATACCAGACCACCTGACCTGCCTCTTGAGAAATTTGTATGCAGGTCAGTAAGCAACAGTTAGAACTAGACATGGAACAACAGACTGGTTCCAAATAGGAAAAGGAGTA
>SJYX01024768.1:570655-580939 GCA_006410675.1 Oreotragus oreotragus | reverse complement strand
ATCTTGACTTGATGAAGGAAGGAGGTGGGCTGTTCGACATTGTCCTTTCTTAGGGAGCTAAGTTAACTAAGGCTTTATCATCTTCAACAATACTGGTCTTGAGACTGGGGAAGAGTTTGGACTTATACTTGCAATTAAGTGTTCTACCTGGAAGTGACACATATCACTTCTATCCACAACCCACTATAGACTGCTGCTGCTGCTAAGTCGCTTCAGTCCTGTTCGACTCTGTGTGATGCCATAGATGGCAGCCCACCAGGCTCCTCTGTCCCTGGGATTCTCCAGGCAAGAATACTGGAGTGGGTTGCCATTTCCTTCAACAGTGCATGAAAGTGAAAAGTGAAAGTGAAGTCACTCAGTTGTGTCAGACTCTTGGCTAGTGACTTTAATTAGTCACATGGTCCAGCCAACTACAAGAGTTGTATATGACTGGAAAGATAGATTGATTCAGACTAATTAAATTACCCTTCTATAGCTGGAGGTTGGATGGTTATCTAAAAAACAAATAGACAAAACCAAAAAACATGGAACTCTATTAATAAGGAAGGAACAAGAGTAGATGCTGAATAAGAAACCAACAGTGTGAACTACCTGACATTTTACCTTAATGGAGAAGACAGAAATTTCAGCCACAGAGGCAAGTCATAGGGAAGGATAGTTTGGCTAATTTCATTGGTCTTTAAATCAATCGCTTCATTTATTCTTTTGATTGGAAAGATTGACTTTGGCTCTTTAATGAGTGGATGTAGTTGGAATTTCTATGGCTTAAAAGTGACTTAAAATTTTATTGAATTTGAAAGTATGGACTGTTTTTCCATATTTTATTGTTGTAGTTCCTGCCAATGGGGTGTCAACTAGCTAGATGTATTGTTTTAGAACTGACAAACAACTAAAGTTTATCTAGTCCAACTTTTTTATTTTGCAGATGAGAAAACTAAGGCCCAAAGGGGTAAAATGATTATCTCAAGGTCACACCTTCTTGCATGTAGCAGTAACAGTGCTGTCTTTTGGATGATTTGCTGTAAAATGGAATCCTCTGAGTAAAATGTAGCTAGAAATTAGAAAATTAGAAAACAAGATTAAAATTTTGTTTAAATTTTTAAAAAATTTATAAGAAAGTTTTCAGGACTGATACTCAGTTGGTCCACATTGGGAAAGATGGAAAATTTTCTAAACTGTTTGGTAAGTAGTTGCTCTGAACCTCCTGAGAGTCTCCTCAACCTTTCTCTCTGATCCCTCCCACCACTGTAATAGGGGCCCACCTCAAAGGGATAATTTTAAAATTAAATAATGGAGATAAGTAGTTTATCATGGGACCTGGCACTCAGCAATATTATAACTTGTCTATTATTTTTATTATTGTCATTAATGAAATGGTAGTCAATTTCAAACTAGCTCCTACATGAAAGTTGAGGATTTTGGAAATGTGATGGTATTCAAGTTCATTAACTTTGATCTAGCTAATCTCATGATACAGTAGCTTCTCATGTACTCACTAACTTTCATTTTGATCTTTTCTATTGTCTAATGGTTGACTCCGCTTCACCCCACCTGCAAGACCCTACAAGTTCTGGTTGATGAAAGAATTTAATCTAGGCTGTGAAAAAGAATATAAAGTATGGACAAGGTTCTATTAGTTCTTAGTAAAACATCTCATAAAGAATGTTCTGTACAGTGTTTTGTTGAGCAGAACTTGCCTGTAAGTTTTCAGATAAGCAAAGATAGGCCTAACGCCTCACTGGTGACAGAGCCGTGGGGGTTGTGGAGCAATTCTACTTGCTCGAGCAGATAGCAGACACCAGGCATGATGAGAGGCAGATGGAGTAAGAAGAGATGGAGAGTCCAGAAGCATAGAGGGAGGCTGGAGCTTATGGAGAAATCAGGCTTTGACAGAGATGTCTACAGTAGCCAGAGGTGTTTAGAATCTTTTGGGGATTTTTTTCTGTCAGAAATTTAACCCAGCAAGAAGGCAGAGTTTCAGTAGTAACCTCTTTTGTAAGAGTAAATGAAATGTGTTTTTTAAAAGCTGGAACTGTTGGGAATTTTCTTGAAATTCATTACTGGCCCAGACCTTAATGTGTAAAGATCGGTTCTCAAAAATCAGTTGTTTAACTGATATGGTGGCCACTAAATGCTGGGCATTTCCTGGAAAGGGCTGTGTTCTGTCAGTGACTGAGATGTACATTGACTCAACAGAATGCAATTCAAATTGTTAAAGGACTAGTTTCTGAGTATATTTATTTTACAGACAGCAAATTATCTGGTTTGGGCTTCCCTGATGGCGCCACAGTAAAGAATCCGCCTGCCAATGCTGAAGAGGTGGGTTCAGTCCCTGGGTGGGGAAGATCCCCTGGAGAAGGAAATGGCAACCCACTCCAGTATTCTTCCCTGGGAGATGCCATGAAAAGAGGAGCCTGGTGGGCTATAATCCATGGGGTTGCAAAAGAGTTGGACATGATTTAGCCACTAAACAACGAGAAGACAAGAACCAGCCTATAAATGTGCAAGAAATTCTGGACAAACATTCTTTGCACAGATTTTTTTTTTTTTTTTTTTAGCAGAAAGAGGAGAGAATATAAGTATTTCACCTCCTAGGCTTTTGGCAAGGAAAAATGAAGGCAATATTAAAAAACCCAGGAGTTTTGAGGCAAATGTAAAGGAAAGCTTTGAAACTGGAGATCTTAAAGTTAAACATGCTTGCTAAAGTATTGTTAAAAAGTACTTTTTAAGAAAGCAGATATCGACCTCGCCTCTGACTTCTAAAAAGTACCTAGAGTTTGACTGTTAAAACCTTGGCCTTTAATCTATCTTACTATGGCTTAAGTCTAAAATTTCTGTTCAATTCCAACAACTAAAGTATGTAGCCATTATAGCAGACTTTTGTTCAGTTTATTAGCTTAGTGCAGAAACCTCTGCAGTGAGCAATAGCAACCACGCACAGGATAAATGATGGTTGAATGATGGAATATAAACGCTAAGCTAGAATATAGTTCGCAGAAGGAAATGGCAACCCACTCCAGTGTTCTTGCCTGGAGAATCCCAGGGATGGGGAAGCCTGGTGGGCTGCCGTCTATGGGGTCACACAGAGTCGGACACGACTGAAGTGACTTAGCAGCAGCAGCAGCAGAATATAGTTCTGGCTCTGCCAGTATATATTTTTGTGGATCAGTCACGCTACTTTTTTCTCAAATTTCTCTTCTTACAGGGAGACAATCATAAAAATGACTGGAAACTACCACTTCACTGAGAGCTTTTTCTTTAAAGAGCTGAGGATGAAAACCAATCACAAGGTCCAGCAAACCTCTTTCAGAGGAAACTAAACTTCTCGAGGACAGGGAACATTTTTTTTTTTTTAATTAGCAGAATCTTATTTGTATTTCTGTAATACAGTTTCTGGACTCTAAAAAAGGTGTCAACAAATATTATAAATTTATTATTAGGCAGATTGCAGTCTTGGCAGCCTCTTAAATCTCTTTTCTGTGATCCTTTCATACTTGGCATCTAAAAGGCCGCCGATCTTCGCTCTGTGATAGGTTCCCAAGGCATTTAATTAAAAATATCCAGTCTAGAGAAGTCATTCTTGTCTTTACAGGCACCATTTAGCTTTCTCAAGGTATTGCACCCAGGCTTGGGATCTGGGTCCGGAGGCTACAGGGAAGAGTTCGGTACGGGAAGCTCATCCTCCAGCCCTCCGATTGGCTGACTCGGACTCCACTCACGCGGTTCGTGTCTCTGATTGGCCACCGTAGCACCCCCCCCCCCCAGGCCTCGGCTCGAGACTACTTTGTGTGCCCGGGCGGCGCGCTCAGCTCCTCCGGCTCAGCTCGCCGTCAGGGCTGGACTGGGCTAGCTCTTCGGCCCACTGCTCTGCATCGCGGGCGCCAGGAATTTTCCCGAGTCCGAGCCGGGTAGGAAGCATCCTAGGGAAAAGCTCCCTCCTCTGCCCCATGTTCTCTTTCCCGTACTGAATAAACTTCCTCCTTGGAGGGGTTGTTGCAGCCGCGGGTCGGGCGGGGGGAGAGGCCAGGCACCGAACCCAGGCTCTCATGGGGGAGGGGTCTTTCTGTCCAGGCGAATGTGGAAGACCAGCTCTCAAAAGATTAAACCGGGCTTCGCTATTCGCATGGGAGTGCGATGCCATTCTATGATCGTGCTTTGCAAGCTGCAGCGGAGCGGCCAGATCTGCGCTACGGGGGCTGAGCAGCAGCGATCACTCCTAAAAAGTAGCAAGGAGCCTGCTTCATATCTCCAGTACCACTGGTACTTAAGGGCCGCGGGCTGAACTGGCACGGGCCGATCCGTTTCCCGGCGGTTGAGAATACGGCATTCCCCGGAGGTGGCGCTCCCGGGAGTGGGGAAGCCCGGCTCCGCTCGCGCCTCAGCCGCTGGCCTTCAAGCGGTAGAGGGCGGCCTACACTCGTGTCGGAGTCGGCGTCCGTGCGCACACCCTGCTGCCCCTGCTAGAAGTCTCCCCGTCCCGCTGTGGCCCGCGGCTCAGCCTGGCAGTCGGACGCTGCGGCTACGCGGTCCACGGGCGCGGCGAGAAGGGGGCGGGGAGAAGCCCTGGCCCAGGCGGGGGTCGCCGTAGGAGGCAGTGGCCAGCGCATGCGCGCCTTCTCCCAGAAGCTTGGGACGCTGAGGGGGCGCGCGCTCCCATTCGCGCGGGCACGCTTGCGCTAGCCGAGGCTTCCCCGCCTGCGCTCGCGGTCAGAGCCGCTCAGGCGCGTGCGCGTGTTATCTCCGGTAGACCCGAGTAGCCCGGTTCTCCTCGCTCCAGGCCCCCGCCCCTGGCCGCCCCCCGGCCGACCCGTCCCCTTCCTCCTCGCGGAATGGGGCCGGCGCTGCTCGGGGTCGCGCGCCCGGGACCCGGCTCGCGCTCGGTCTCGCGCTGTCAGCGACTGCCTGGCTCGCGCCGCCTCGCGCTCTCCCTCAGTCAGTGGCGCCGAAGGCTCCGTTAAGCAGCGACGGCGGCGGTTCCTGTTTCCGTTTCTTCCTCTCCCTTCAGTAGGGAGTAGCATCCTCCACCCAGCCACCCCTCCCACTTCCCCAACGCGGGGCAGCTGCGGCTGCGGGCTGTAGCGGCGGCGGCTGCTGGGGAACGGCGGAGACCGCCTCTGCTCCCGCCTCGGGTAAGGGGGCGTTTGGGAGCTGGGCCCCGCGCGCCCCGGGGTCTGGAGGTGGGCAAGCGCGGGATCTCAGGAGGCTCCGGGGAGGTGCCTGCCGGCCGTCGCAGCTCTCTTGCCCCGGAGGAGACCCCCGGGCCTTTTGCTGCCACTGCTGCTGCTTATGCAGCGGCTCCGGGGAAAGTGGGGAGGGAGCCCCCGGGACCCTCTGGTGGGTGCCTTTGCGCGGCCGCGGGGCTGCGGGGGGTGGGGGCTGCGGGCAGGGGACTAGGGACGCGTGCCGCCTCGGCCGGGGCGTGGAGCGGCTCGGCTGCTGCCCTCGGCGTCGCGCATCCTTGGTTAGGGCAGGGGCCGAAACCGAGCAAAGGAGATGGGGGGCGGGGGTGGGAGGTGTCCCTCGTCTCCTCTGCTCTTACCTGCCCTTTCTCCAGCAACTCGCTCCCTGGTGTCACAGACTGTGGGGAGGAGCATGCTTGTGCGTTAAGGGCTTTCCTGAGGGGTTCTCCGGCAGGAAATCGGGGAGTGGACCCGTGCAAAGATCCGCTCCCGGCGAGGGGCCAGTGCCAGGGCAGTTTCGCGGCTTGAGTGCCGCTGCACCCTCGTTTGACGTGGAAATGATGAGCTGGCTGCTTTAGAGCTCCAAACTTATTTGGGAAGGTTAAATGAGTTCCTAAATATTTATTTATTTAACCTACAGTTAAAGGAGGTTTGTCCTGCAAGAGTGAGTGGGCTGTCGTGTGCAGCACCTGTTTTTTTTTTTTTTTTTTTTCCTCACAGTGGGGATTGCAATCTTCAGCCACACATAACGTCAGAGACGCAGTGTATTTCTCAAGTTAAATGGCAGTGTCATGGTTAGAATTAATCCCTGGTGAGCGTTAGCGTTTGAGTGAGGCCTTGGATAGAGCAGGGTGTTATTTCCTATTCCCATGTTTGAGTTAGTTTACAGTTGACTTAATCCAGCTCAAGAGTGTGGACCTAGGCAAGCCAGAATCTCCTGTGGAAAACACCCAAACCTCGAGTAACGCAGACTAAATTTCGACAAAAGTTTTCTCTCAGTTTACAGTTAAACTCATCACATGTAACTGATTGAACTTTGGCTTGGTTTTCTTTAGAAACTGCAAGCAAGATTTAATTGCAGTTTTTTGCTCCCTTGTTATTCTTGGGGATAAGTGCATATTTATTTTCTTGATTAACTTTTGTTTTTATGCATATTTCTTTTAAAGAATGCATCACATAGAAACTTTTTAGGAGAGATATTAGCAGCACTATAGAGTTATGCTGAAGTAGTGAAGTAAGTTGTATTCTCTCTTGAAAGAAAATTAACCTGAGATCCTATGATGTATAATAAAGCCTTGTACATTGCTAGCCTTGTGAAATATACCATAAAATGTACATAGTAAATCTTAGTTTGGTTTATACCTATTACAATAGTAAGGATAAGGTGGGAATTCAAAGATTTGAAATTATGATTTTATAGCTTAGTATGTAAAAATGCAGGGTGTTAGAAATGAATAGGATTTAAGGAACATAGAAGGGTGGTTTGGAGGCGTGAATTTTCCTTTTCCTGCTTTATAAACTGAGGATTCTACTTAAATTGCTGAACAGCTGGAATGAAAGTTGCATAGATAGCAGAAACATATGCAAAAATGTGTCTTTGATCAAGTAGTGAGTTAACATGAAGAATATCTTGTGGTTTATTAAGACAGTGATTCAAAATAATTTTCATAAAATAGCATTATATAGATTGTATTTTAGGATGTTCTTAAATTGAAATAGACACTTAAAGTTGTTTTCCTTCAAGTCAGTTTTGAGAGATAGAATTGAAAAACAGTAACTTAGATTACATTCTGCAGTATTTGGTTACAAGTTTTAACTAGTTATTTTAAGGCATTGGAGTGTCTTTAAAAGTGGTGAATTTTTAAATCACTAGTGGCTTGGAAAAACATGTGTTCCTTGTTTATTTTTTTAAGTGCCCGTTATATCAGTAGGTTGGTCTGGAGGGGGAGCTAGTGCCAAAGCAAAGCATGGCTTAATATATGTTTGAACTTTTTAAAACACCCCAAACCAGTTTTTTATGACCAGAAAGAAATTTAATTTTTAGTTAAAAGAGTAAGGGAATTGATAATGGATATATATCTTATCTGTCCATAGTTACTTGTGGAGTATATATATTGTATATTACAAATTAGTTCAAAGTTTTTTTCGTGATCTGAAAATAAATGCATAAGGTTTGTTAAATTTCTCATTTTAAACCTCTGAAAATATGTCTCCTAACTTAGGGTATATGATAATAGTTTCTTAACCTTCTTATGCATTGCATCAGAAAGAAAGCAGTATTTGTTAACCCTTTGTGCATGTTGTATCTTAAGTTTTTTCTTTATAATATCTATAGTCCCAAAATTTCAAAACAGTTTCAAGTAGAGTCTTATAAGAGCAAATATATCAAGCGTGTAGTATTTAGCTAGGTATTTATCAATAGCTAGGTATTTATCAATAAATACTAGCTAGGTATTTATCAAAAGTAAAGGTAATTGCAATAAAAAAATGGGTCCTTTAAGCAGAGTCGGACACGACTGAGCGACTGAACTGAAACATCTGGAGAGCAGGATCCCAAGGTCACTTCTTAACATCTCTCTCCTGCAATATAATGCAGTGAGTCCAGCTAATCTATGAAATTGAACTTGTGCTTTTGAATATGAAGCAGTAATTTTTTTTATCTGTGGCACTTTATTTAGGTTTCTGAACTGCAATCAGTTTTGATTTTCTTACGGTTCTTTCACATATTCTTCAAATTCGAGGTTAGGATTGATTGTGTGTACATTAAAATCAGAATATTTTAGTTTTCTGAGGGTAGTAGTTGGGCTGTTCTCCATTGCTGTTCATTGTATAAATAGAATTTCGGTGGTGGTAAAATAAAAAAGTAGATTCTTTGAAAGGAATGAAAATATCTATGAGATACAGAATAGTGAGGTGTTTACTGTATTTAAAAAGTTAATGCTATAAATTAATCAGTTTAATAAGATATTCTAGAATATTTTCATTTCTTTAATGGTTCTTTTTGATTCACTGCACAGTATGAGTAAGTCTCTTGGTTTAATTAAATAGTGAACATACCCATTTCATATTATAGCACACTTGTAAAAGCATGTTCATTTCATAGTCATAAAAGCAAATGTAAAAATAAACATGTAGTTAAGTTTCTTTACTTAAAAATAAAACAAAATTGAGATTCTAAACAAGTCTGAAACCAGCATAATTTTTCTACTCAGGCATCAATACTAGTCCATTGGTACTTTTCAAATGAGATGTCAGTCTCCAGTCTTCTGTAGTCAACAGTTGTATTGTAGATATAGGGTTTAGAGGATCAATACCAAGTTTCCCTTGGTTTTGTTGATGATTCTCTGGCTTATATTTCTGTACCATATAGTATATGGTTTTGCAGTTTGAATTGATATTGAATTGTACTATTGAATTGTAGCTTGTTATAATGAAAGAAACATGTCTAAAATTAAGGAATAATTAAAACTGATTCTTTTAAAAAAGACCTTTTAAAATTCAGAGCAAAGAAGATTATATGGGTGTATATATATATATATATATATGTATATATATTTCTAACGGATTAATCTCAAGTCTCAACCTTCCTTTCTCTCTACATTCTACTTTCCTGATTGCATCTCCCCTTCTCCAACCATCTTCCATCATCCTGTGATTTTCTCTGTGATAATTAGGAATCAAACCAATAAAATGAACCATATCATTCACTTGGCATAGTTTTTTCTTCCTTGATTAAATGACTTTATATCAGTCCGTATAATATGTTAAAGATAAAGCCCATTTGGACTTTATGCAATACTCTAGATTTTCCTTTTAATGGAAGAAGAGCAAATAGGGCCTGTGGGATTATAGCATGTATTTCAATGCTCTTTACAGAAAGTAGAGCCATAGAGTTAATTTCATTTACATTTTTAAATATTTTTATTTGCTAAAAACCCAGTATTACACTCATTTACTACTTTAAAAAATATCTTTTTGTGATAATTTTTTGTCAGAAAAGAACATGTGAAGAGGAAATGTATTGAATTTTAAGTTTAAAAAAATTGACAAATTGACACATAAGGCTAGAACAGATGTAATTCAAAGTTGCCTTTGCTATCGTTCTCTTTTCTTTTGTATTGGTTCTATAGTATAACTTCTTCATTTAAGCACTGGAATAAAGCTTTGAAAGTCACTCCCGAAATGCTCTCCTGTATTTGTTGTATCTAAGAACTTGGGTTTGTTTTTTTTTTTGAAATGAGACTACTTCAGGGATAAACTGAATAAACATGATTTAACATATTTATGTTAAGAAGATCAGGCTTAATGTTTCTACTTGTCACAGTCTCAGTGACTGGTAGGTGTAAATAAGGCTCATATTAGAAAATAAATAATAAACTATTGATGCTAATCTTTGATGTAAATGGGACATTAAGCTCATGTTTATTTTAGGATCTGTTATGAGAAGTGTTACATCATGCGAGTTGTAAATGCTGTAGCTTTCTGTTTGTAAATGAACAAATGTGAAGGGAAATGGAAGATTGTTCTATTTGATTTACCCCAAATTTGTAACTAAAATGAACCTGTTTTGTGTCTGTATAAATCTTATTTTTTTAAGACTGTTAATGAACCATGAATGAGTTTTAAATTTTTACTAATTTATGGCTGGCTGTTTATATCCCTTAGATGAGATAAATGCCATTTAATATGACTTAATACCTAGAGCTTTAGAATAAATTTGTCTGTAGTAAAAATGGTATTTACAACCATCAAGCTGTAAAAGCATCCCAATGTTATTAAATGAGTTAATATTCCATAAGCTAGCTTTTAAAATCACTTCTGTAGTTTTAAAAATTAATTTATTGTAATATCTTGATAAATAGTAAAGGTGGAAAAATATAGTTTGTAGTTTTTATATTTCATTCATTGTCTCAGCCTTAGGTAAGCTTGGGACTAGTGAAGGGTGGGAGACTGAGAAAGGGGATGTACTGATTGATGAACCTGCTTTCTTTAGAGGTGAGGGAGATTTCTTTTTCAGTTTTTTCCACTCCATCCACTCCCTTCATCTCCCTGTTTATCATCTGTCGTCTTTTCCAACAGTGGTGACAAATCTGGGAGTTACCTT
>SJYX01024768.1:443206-550395 GCA_006410675.1 Oreotragus oreotragus | reverse complement strand
AAATAAAGTCTGACACTGTTTCCACTGTTTCCCCATCTATTTCCCATGAAGTGATGGGACCAGATTCCATGATCTTCGTTTTCTGAATGCTGAGCTTTAAGCCAACTTTTTCACTCTCCTCTTTCACCTTCATCAAGAGGCTCTTTAGTTCTTCACTTTCTGCCATAAGGGTGGTGTCATTTGCATATCTGAGGTTATTGATATTTCTCCTGGCAATCTTGATTCCAGCAATGGCCAGAGGACTGAAAAAGGTCAGTTTTCATTTCAGTTCCCAGGGCAATGCCAAAGAAAGTTCAAACCGTTAATACCATACAGTTGTATTCATTTCACATGCTAGCAAGGTAATACTCGAAATCCTTCAAGCTAGGCTTCAGCAATACCTGAACTGAGAACTTCCAGAGGTACAAGCTGGGTTTAGAAAAGGCAGAGGAACCAGAGATCAAATGGTTAACATTTGTTGGATCATGGAGAGAGCAAGGGAATTTCAGAAAAACATCTACTTGTGCTTCATTGACTACTCTAAAGTTTTTGACTCTGTGGATCACAATAAACTGTGGAAAATTCTTAGAGATAGGATACTAGACAAACTTATCTGTCTCCTGAGAAACCTGTATGCGGGTCAAGAAGCAACAGTTAGAGCCAAACATGGAACAGTGGACTGATTCGAAATTGGGAAAGGATTCTATCAATGCTGTATATTGTCATCATGATTATTTAACTTTTATCCAGTGTACACCATGCATAATAACTGGTTGGATGAGTCACAAGCTGAAATCAAGATTTCTGGGAGAAATAACAACTTCAGATATGTAGAGGATACCACACTAATGTCAGAAAGCAAAGAGGAAATAAAGAGTTTTGTCTATTCATCTGTTTAGAAGTTTGAGTTGCTTCTAGTTCTTGGCAGTTATAAGGAAAGCTGCTGAAAACATTTGCGAATAACTTGTAAGAACACGAATTTTCATTTCCTTTTGGTAAATACCTAGGAGTGAGATTGCCGAATCATATGGTACGTGTATGTTTACTTTTCTAAGAAACTGCCAAAATATTTTCTAAAGTTGACTTTACCATTTTGTATTCCCATGTTCAACGTATTTGAGTTCCAGTTGATCTTCATCCTTGCTAGCACTTGGTATTGTCAGTTTCTTTTTAAGTTCTTTTCATAGATTTATGTCATTGTGCTTTTAATTTGTATTTTCCTAATGACTCATGATGCTGAGTATATCTGTGATTTAAAATGCATTTCTTTAACATTCTGAGAATGTGTTCAGTTCAGTTCAGCCGCTCAGTCATGTCCGACTCTGCGACCTCATGAATCGCAGCACGCCAGGCCTCCCTGTCCATCACCAACTCCCGGAGTTCACGCAGACTCACACCCATCGAGTCAGTGATGCCATCCAGCCATCTCATCCTCTTTTGTCCCCTTCTTCTCCTGCCCCCAATCCCTCCCAGCATCAGAGTCTTTTCCAATGAGTCAACTTTTCCCATGAGGTGGCCAAAGTACTGGAGTTTCAGCTTTAGCATCATTCCTTCCAAAGAACACCCCGGACTGATTTCTTGTTTTTAAAAAAATGATTGCATTTTTTCCCAGTGTCATACAGTAAATGGCTTTGACAAGGCCTTTGGTGAGCATTTGGGTTATTGCTCCTACATCACACAATCCAGAGGACACCATTCACACACACACATACACACACACACACACACACACACGCATACACACACACACAACACTGTTCACACACATACACACACAAAGTGCTCTGTGGAGTTGTGCAGTGCAGCAGTCCTGGCTATATATTTACAGCTATTATCTTGAGTTATTGATGATTAGTTTCCGTGGAAAACTTGAGTAGTATCAACTGATGTATTTAAAAAATAAGTTTTCAGGATTTCCCTGAAATGAAATTTTGTCCAGGAACAGGTTCTGAAAAAATGCCCTACAGGCAATATAGCTAGTGGATCAGACTTGGGAGATAGAAAGGCCTCTTTCAGATTCTCAGCTCCTCCATTTACAGCATTTACAGTGACTTTGGGCATCTTATCTGGCTTCTCTGAAGCCATTTTTTTCCCAGCAAAACAGCATTGATAGTATCTACCTTTTATAGATGATGTGATAAGAATTATCAGTAATGCATGCAAAATACCTGACACAGGGTCTTTTCAGTTCAGTTGCTCAGTTGTGTCCAACTCTTTGTGACCCCATGGACTGCAGTATGGCCAGGCTTCCCTGTCCATCACCAACTCCCAGAGATTGCTCAAACTCATGTCCACTGAGTCGGTGATGCCATCCAGCCATCTCATTCCTCTGTTGTCCCCTTCTGTAATCATGGGTGTGTTATAAAAAAAGACTTTTAAATATAGCAACTNTATTCCCATCTCTTTCAGAATTTTCCACAGTTTATTGTGATCCACATGGTCAAAGGCTTTGGCATAGTCAATAAAGCAGAAATAGATGTTTTTCTGGAACTCTTTTGCTTTTTCCATGATCCAGTGGATGTTATCAATTTGATCTCTGGTTCCTCTGCCTTTTCTAAAACCAGCTTGAAGTTCATGATTCACATATTGCTGAAGCCTGGCTTGGAGAATTTTGAGCATTACTTGACTAGTGTGTGAGATGAGTGCAATTGTGCAGTAGTTTGAGCATTCTTTGGCATTGCCTTTCTTTGGGATTGAAATGAGAAGTGACCTTTTCCAGGCCACTGCTGAGTCTTCCAAATTTGCTGGCATATTGAGTGCAGCACTTTCACAGCATCATCTTTCAGGATTTGAAACAGCAACTATTTAGAGAGTGAGAAATGCACTTTACTTGAGACGAGAAGATATGCGACTGAAAACTTTGGATACCATTAGTTCTGACCAGTGAAGTCAGGATATGTGAAGCAACAGTGAACTTTATAAGATTTTTCTAAACTTTATAATTTCTTGTTGTGATTCCATGATGATTACAGTAAATCCTTAAAACAACAAGCCAGCAGAACCAGGGAGATTCTGGATACAAAGAGAGAGGTTTACCAAACAGTAGAGTGAGTTTGGAAAGGAGTTTAGGTTGAGTTTCTGGACCTGGGAAGTAGCTTAGAAGTCTTAACTGTGAAGAGTCATAATGTGATCTTGTTTGTTTGCTTGCTGGTTTTTTTGGTTTGGTTTTAAGCCATGTCTCTACCTTGGTGTTTTCTTTTAGACTTACTGGTTTCTGCTTCTGTATAGTAAGGAGGTTTCACAACTTTGAGTCACACTGTTTGGGCTCACAGTTCTGCTACTTTCCAAGTGATTTTTTTTTTTTTTTGGTAACAATATGAGGAGGAGTAAGAAATAGCTTAAGAAATAGAATTAAAGGTCTTTTCTCCATTTCTTCCCTCTCAGGTAATATTTCATTCTAGTCACTTTGTAGCTTCGAGAAGGAAGATTTGCATTCACGTGTCCTTTCTTCATCTGCCTGTCTTCCCTTTGATCTATTGTGTCACGTTGTCTGTTTTTTCAGGTTAACAAAACCTAAATGTTTAGCACTGTCTCCAGTTCCTGCCGCCAGTCTCCATCCCAAGGCAGCTCCCCTTCTCCTGCTTCTCTGTGTGTGGTTATACTCTTGGTACTATTTCACTTTTGCATTTCTTAAATTCCCAAAGTCTCTACTTTCAATGTTTTTTGGTATATTTTTTCACCGGCACAGGATTACAATCAGAAGCAGTTGTAAGGGCTGCTTATGTGGTTTCCTAAGTTTTAATTAGTTTTAAGGAAATTTTAAAAACTGCTATATAAATTAATGTGTAAATGTAGTTGCTGGTATTTTATTTTGTACTGAAAAAGATTTAATCCCCCCAAATCATGTGCAGCCATTAAGTACTACCACTACCCCTCTTCTCTGCCCCACAGTGGTGGTTTTCTTTTTAATGAAATTTTTCTTTCTTTTTTTTTNTGTCTGCTCACCTCCCCGAGAGGAGGAATGGGGGTCCAGTCCCCCACTCTTGCATAGGGACTTGGCAGGCTGACGGGCCTCTGCCAGTGGTCCGGCTCTGCTCACAGAAGGGCAGGAGGACCTGAGCCCTGCCCTGCCTCCTCTCCCCAAGCGGTGCTCACCCAGGCTCGGGTCGGGGCCACGGTCGGCCTTCCAGAACCAACAGTCCTGCTCTCTGGCCAGGCCTCCACATGACTGGTCTTGGCGGCTCCCACCCGGCCTCTCGGCCATCTTTTCCTTTCTAGATGGAGCCTGAGACACGCATGCAGGTCACTGTTTCATGTCCACTGTCCAGAGATCCTGCATCTCAGGAGTGACTGCGTGCCCTTCACAGAAGCTGGCACTCGGACCCCGACCTGGGGCCAAACACTCTCTGCTAAAGGGGTGGGTGAGCGAGCAACAGTCAGCCCTGACCTCCAACATTCACCAACCACAGTACGAACCGTCACCATCAGCAAAACACAAGGGGCCAACCCCACACCTGACACAGAGCTCGAACAACCAGGAGACGTAACACGGGTTCAAACCCGCCTTTCTTTTCTGTTTCCTCTGGGGGCAGCCAGACGGCTCGCTCTCTCTACAACAAGGGTGCACCTCTGCACTGTGTAACTCGGGAACCCCCAGAAAAAGAGCGCGTCTTCCTGGAAGCAGCGGTAGCCAGGTAACGCCTGCCTTCCCAAGCCATCAACCTCACAAGAACGCAAAGCCGCGGGAGCCCTCCGAAAGGGGAGCGATGCTGCAAAACAAGTATCTGCCGGACGCTCGTGGTGTTTCCCCACATCGCTTCGTAGGCCAGAAGCCTCACGCAGCCAGGCGGAGGCTCCGCCGGTAGTGCAGCAGAGCGGCAAGCTCGCCTCTGAAACGGATGGCCTGGCGTCCCCGGGAAGGAGGCGGGTCCCGGGGCCCGCAGTGCCCTCTGCCAGCAGCACGGGGACGCGCACTCACCTGCATGAGCTCGGCGCGCACCGGCTGGATGTGGTCATACAGGAAGTCGGGCTGCAGGTTGTCCACGCACAGCTCCAGCGTCCGCAGGCCTTGGCTGACCAACGTCTGAGAGCCGTTGAGCGCCGACACCAGGGGGTCCATGAGCATGGGCAGGTAGGGCAGGAGCGAGCTCAGCCGCACGGGAACGGTGAGGCACAGCTCCACAAACAGGTCCTTCATGTGCTGCTTGTGCAGGCCGCTCTGCAGCATGTTGAGCCCTGCGTGGGGACGTCAGCACGCTGAGCCCTGCACGTGGGGGCCGGCGCCGCCCAGGTACACCCCGGCAATGCAGGGAATGACCGGCCACCCTTTCTGTAAGCACCCGCCTCAAGACAGAATCACGCCTCAGAGTCATGTCTGCTGCACCTGTCCTGTAATGCACCCGAGGCCTCTTCCATCTACCGCATGACAACGGCAGACTGCATGCAATCAGGGTAGGTTGTGATGAGTATTATTTAGCGTGGACTGAACTAACGTTAAGGACTAATTAATGCTACACAAGGTATTTAACATCACGTTCTCCAGTGAAGAAGCCCAATCTAGAAAGAAACAGACTCCAACGTGACGTGTTTGTCTCAAGTCTGAGGCTTACAAGCTTGCGTGTCATTTCAGGTTTCCGGTAAACTATAGCCGATGTTTATGCTTTAAAATAAACTTAAAAAAAAAAAATCCACTCGATTTTGTAAATGAGAGGAGCTTTCTTCTTATAAGCTCACGGCCCCATACACTCTTAAGGAGGGTAACCGAGTATTTACCGAGCCCTGCTCCTGAAAAACGTCAGATGTGGACCTGCCCACAGAACCTGAGAGATAGCTGGGAAGAGAAAAGCAGGGAATAGCGCCCCCCAAACAAGGTGCGTCCCAGGCAGCTGAGGCTAAAGAAAGAGGGACCGTGAGGCACCACACAGCAGTCGCACCAGACTCAGAACCCAAAGGAGAAGGGAGACAAGGAGAGGGGAGACAAGGAGAGGGGAGACAAGGAGGGGACGTGCTTGAACAAACTGGGTGGGCAGAGAAGGGAGGCTGGGAAGACTGCAGGCGGGGCCGTGAGACCGATCAGAGCAGAGGGCGCAGGCTGGGGAGGCCTGGAGTCAGACAACACAGCCCGCCTACGGGCCTCCTTAAGCACCTGCCGGGGGACTTGGGGCCACGTTACCTTCAACACAGAGGAGGGCATGGCAAGCCACTCCAGTATTCTCGCCTGGAGAATCCCAGGGACAGAGGAGCCTGGTGGGCTGCATCCCGTGGGGTCACACACTCAGACATGGCTGAGCAACCACCACTGCCTTCACCAGGCTTGAGGACGCCCCAGGCGCCTCCAGGCACAGCATGCTATGAGTGGCTTCCCTCAGAAGGACTTACACAGAAGATGCAGAAGGTTCGATCCCTTGCCAAGAGCTCACCGTTACAGAAAAAAAAAATTCCTAGTTCACAGTTCGTATCTGTGAACATCCACTGGACTCGAGCTGCCCTTTGGCTGTAAGCCTTGAAGGCATTCCTAATGCACAGGAATGGAAGAATCCTATGCACCGTAGCAACTAAATAAAAACATATTTTAATATATTTTTATATGTTATATATAGGGCTTATATCAGCTTTATAACTTGTTTTTTTTTGCCTTCTTGTTCTCTTTCAGTTTAGAGATCCCTGACCTTACTAAACTACTCTCTAAAACTGCTTTGCAAATGCTACAAAAACGTCCTAACTGGCGTCAATGAAGACCTTCCCAGTCCCAATCAATTCTGAGCAGGGAGACGTATCCACGCCTTTAAAGCGCAAGACACAGGGACAGACACACACACACACACACACGCACACACGTCCCCTCACCATGACCGGGTGTAGGGTAGGAACCCCAGCAAACAAGGCCAGAACCCACACGTGCACACAAGACTCAACGGCGGCCGGGATCACTGTTCTGACCTTGCAGGAGGTTGGGTAGGAGAGGCAGGAATTCCTGATACAGGAGATCGTGGCTCCCGCCCCCAATGGAGCGGAACAAGGCCCGCAGCAGCAGGAAGTAGTTGTAGGGCTCTTTGGCTGTCTGGGCGAGCTCCATGGAGCTGTTGACAATCTTGTGCAGGTGAGGCTGCAGGATGGAGAAAAACCAGGTTAACAGGCTCCGAAGGGAGGAGGGTTCACTGTACAAAGGGAGGAAGGGAAGGTCATCTTGATGAATTTTCCAAAAAGAAAAACCAAACAGAACCTTTCCAACTTTTATTTGACTCAAATTACTTTCTCTTAAAATACAGGTAGCTTTCCACCCAGTTTGGCTGTGAAAGAAGCATTCACTAGGTTCCTATCTGACCACTAACACATAGGTAAGCGACGCTGCACAGACAGTTGGCAGCGGGATCTGGAGGGCCTGTTGGCTCTGCGGTTCTTGTGAACAGTCCCTCCCCTTCCTAAGACTAAATAATCATGAGACAAAGGAAGCCGGTCTCCTAATAACTATCGAAATACAAAAAGCAACCCAAAGGCACCAAAACTTCACTACCAATCACACACTACGCACACCAAGTTGGGAAGAGCCTCAAAAGAGGTTCGAGATCATAACGTTTTAGAAGACTTGATCAAAAAATCTGTTCGTATTTATTTACGTCAAAAAAGCATTTTATTAAAGTTTCATGATAGCTTAAAACAGGTTAGCTTTTCATCTTGTACTTCAAATCCTAGTTTTGACACACGACAGGCTAAGTTTGACGTGAGGTTTTCTGCAGGCGCATTTAAAGTGAACTGGGAACTGTAAACTATCGGCACAGCCATTTGTGACTGTATAAGGCATCATTTCCTACAGACGAGTCATCCCTACTAGTCTCCAGACAAAGCATTCCATCAAAGTATTCTTTGAACGTCTCTCCAACAATACTCAGACACCTCATCATTAGCCTTGTCTGTTAGGTTTTATTCTCTTTTTTGTTGGCTGCTGGTTTATATAGTTGTCCCCGAGGTTGGCAAAAATTGAATTATTTGAAGATATTATGTGAACAAAGAACACATATATTTTACATCTTTCTGAAAGTTTGTCTTTTTACACTAACTCAAAAGTAATGTCAAGGTTGCTGGTAACTGAATACTACGTAACTGAAAAAGTGGAGGAAACTGTCTCGCACAGGCACAAATTACTGGTGCTTTACATCACATTTACTTCAGAAGAAAATGGATCTCCTTTACATCCTCAAACTTTCCCCACAATAAAAACATCTCTCTTCAGACAGAACTGGTAATACTCAACCTTCTGCAGAAACTAAAATATCCTGCCGTCAGTAGAAGAGAATTTTGATAAGGAGTTTTGTTCCACGCACTGCCTTCAGTGGCTGCTGTAAACACGCACTGGCTTCTGCCATTTGCTGGAATCAAGTAACTGAGACACCACGACACGCACAGGATCAGTCGCGCAGAGGAGTGCGTCAGGAAACACACCCCTCCCGGACGGCCTTAATACGGGGACACAAGCTGGCTGCAGCCCTTGATTCAGAGGGAAACGAGCAAACAGGCCTGAAACGGGGCTTCTGTGCACCGAACGCAAGAAGGTACGACCACAGACATGAGGCGCCGGGCAAGAAGGGGATGGGACGGGAACTGCCTGACAGCCAACCGCTCTCGTCAGGTCCAAGAGGTCAGATGTTCCTTCCTCTGCTATTCTTTCCTGTCACCCGATTTTTCCTTTTTTTAAAGAACATGCCGCGCTCCTACCCTACTTGTGTGGTTCATGTAAGAAATGACTCCAGAAATGAAAAGTCAGTGGTGCTGAGACTACTGACAAGCCCTGTGAGTGAGAGTTCTCACGTGTTCACCCTGGGTCGGCAGGCAACCAGGAGCAGCTCTGCTTTAAAACGCCCACAGTGTTTTCCACACTTGGCTCCAACTGGTTGTAAGCATTTATTAACTTAATATTATTGTGTTTGAAAATATAAAGAGCCACTCCGGTTTCTGCTCAGGATGAAAAGTATTGAGAAACAACGACGACAAAAAAAAACCCCAAACACAATGCGCGGGCTGGGTCTGACTCTACCTTCAGCATTTGTTCATTTTCAGCTGCGAAGAGGGAGACAGAGCCGAAGACCAACTTGAACAGCTTGAGATACAGGTTGGAGAGCTCGACGTTGGAGCCCATCTCCGGCAGGCGGTCCAGGAGGTACTCCACCAGGATCGTAGCGAACAGAGCAGAGGTAGTAGGGTTTGCCAGAAAGGAATTGGCGACAATCTGTCAGAACGAGAGAGGCACGTGACAAACGTCACCCCGCCCACGAAGCGGCTCCAAGGAAAAGCAATCGACGTTTCAAAATCACAGAATCAGATCTGTCTCAGACACTCCCAGACATGAACTATCCACCCAAAGGAAAAAAGCCATCAAAATCAATTTATTGAGTGTTGCGTGGAACAAACAGTTCACTTTAAGAACTCAAATCTGTCACTTACTCCTCACTGTCAAGCACCAAGAGCCTATGTCTAACACACACTTAACTTCCACTATGAAAGGAACTGGTCCAAAATACCCTGAGCTTTTGAAAACCATTTTCTTTCTCACTATGGCCTAACAGTTCTCTTTATGGACCATAAAGATGAGTGCCGAAGAATTGATGCTTTTGAACTGCCTTGGAGAAGACTCTTGAGGGCTCCTTGGACGGCAAGGAGATCAAACCAGTCAATCCTAAAGAAAATCAGTCCTGAATATTCATTGAAGGACTGATGCTGAAGCTCCAATACTTTGGCCACCTGATGCGAAGAAAGACCGTGATGCCGGGAAAGGCTGAAGGCGGGAGGAGAAGGGGCGGCAGAGGATGAGTTGATCGGATGGCATCAGTGAGTCAAAGGACACGTGTCTGCGCAAGCCCAGGGAGCTAGTGAGGGGCAGGGGAGCTTCGTGTGCCACAGTCCATGGAGTCTCAAAGAGTCAGACACAACTGAGCAACTGAAATGAACAGTTCTCTCTAGATTTTGCTCCACAAGCACTATCCTTAGGCACGTTACTGAGAAATAAAAGGAATACCAAGTATTCGACACGTTGAAAGAATGTAAGAAGGGAGTGTCATACCTGCAGCGCGTAATTTTTTGAGATTCTTTCCACCATATAAGGGACTGTAGTCTGAAAGATCTCTTTGAATGTCAGCGGGTTCATCATTGTGAAGACGCCGGCAAAGTGCTCCAGCACCTCCTTCTCTTCCTTCATCCTCACCGTTTGGCAGTTCGCCACGCGGACGTATGTCTGTCCATTTCCTGCTATCTGAACCTTGCACAGGGGGAAAACCACACGCGAACCAAAACTGAGTCTCTGAACGTTGCCCATTACACACCAGAGCAGCGGGGCGCATGCAAGACAGTCGGAAACCAAATGTCTACTGCCCACCCCCATCTTCTAAATTCTCTATTCTCACCTAAAATTTTCCAAAAAAAACCCCCAAAAACCTTTGTTAGCAGTAACAAATTCAGTAAAATTAAACCTTATTTCTGCTGCATTCCCTTTATACCATCTGCCCCTCAAAATACACTGACAGGAGAATTCTCACCATCAACGCGACCCTATGCTAGAGAACAAACTCAGTCCAGGACATCAATACTGCAGACCACCTGAATGGTGACAGACTGTGAGGCCCCTTCTGTCACTGGCATCTTAATTCTAAGGGGAACCTGGCCCGAGGGCGCTGCCTTACCTGATAAATATCTAAAGCCTGCATCGCATACTTGACGAGCTTGATGTAAATCTGCGTCTCTTTGGGCTGTAACTGCTTGTTGGGAATGAACTGGGCTTCTGGAAGAGAGAGGGGCGCGGTAAGCTACTGGGATTTTTTTTTTTTTTTGGTAACAATATGAGGAGGAGTAAGAAATAGCTTAAGAAATAGAATTAAAGGTCTTTTCTCCATTTCTTCCCTCTCAGGTAATATTTCATTCTAGTCACTTTGTAGCTTCGAGAAGGAAGATTTGCATTCACGTGTCCTTTCTTCATCTGCCTGTCTTCCCTTTGATCTATTGTGTCACGTTGTCTGTTTTTTCAGGTTAACAAAACCTAAATGTTTAGCACTGTCTCCAGTTCCTGCCGCCAGTCTCCATCCCAAGGCAGCTCCCCTTCTCCTGCTTCTCTGTGTGTGGTTATACTCTTGGTACTATTTCACTTTTGCATTTCTTAAATTCCCAAAGTCTCTACTTTCAATGTTTTTTGGTATATTTTTTCACCGGCACAGGATTACAATCAGAAGCAGTTGTAAGGGCTGCTTATGTGGTTTCCTAAGTTTTAATTAGTTTTAAGGAAATTTTAAAAACTGCTATATAAATTAATGTGTAAATGTAGTTGCTGGTATTTTATTTTGTACTGAAAAAGATTTAATCCCCCCAAATCATGTGCAGCCATTAAGTACTACCACTACCCCTCTTCTCTGCCCCACAGTGGTGGTTTTCTTTTTAATGAAATTTTTCTTTCTTTTTTTTTAATTAAATTTTTCTTTCTTTCTTTTTTTTTTTTTTAAAAAAAAAAAAGGGGGATCGTGAGGCCCCGCTTTCACGGTCTGTATTCGTACTGAAAATCAAGATCAAGCGCGCTTCCGCCCTTCTGTTCCACGGGAGGTTTCTGTCCTCCCTGAGCTCGCCTTAGGACGCCTGCGTTACTGTTTGACAGGTGTACTGCCCCAGCCAAGCTCCCCACCTGGCACTGTCCCCGGAGCGGGTCGCGCCTGGTCTAGCCGGGCGCTTGGCACCAGAAGCAAGAGCCCCTTGGGGCCTGCCCAGTGGTGGTTGACATAGATTAGTTTGGCTAATTAGCCACCAGCAACTCCTCCAGTGATTATGTCCAACTCACTAATACCCTTCTTGTAAACTTGTCAGTATTGCTGCCCAGACTTGACAGAGAGGCACATTTTCTTAGAAATTTATGTCACCTGTTTTGAATAGGGACACTTTTATTGTCTTAGACATCTGTTTTCCTCTTTGTTAGGCAGTTTAATAGTATATTCATCGAATGTTTTTTTATTGAGAAAGTACTGTATGGCAAACATTGTATTAGGCCGCAGTTATGTCAACAGAAACGAAAATGCTCAAAGGGAAG
Organism: Oreotragus oreotragus; assembly: GCA_006410675.1. Taxonomy (NCBI): domain Eukaryota; kingdom Metazoa; phylum Chordata; class Mammalia; order Artiodactyla; family Bovidae; genus Oreotragus; species Oreotragus oreotragus. Next base: position 538,421 of record SJYX01024768.1, on the reverse strand, counting down.
GCACCTTAATCTCTCTGTACTAAAGTTTTAACTTATTTTTTCATTCTATTTGTAACTTTAAACTACAAAAACAAAAACAGATTACATCAAATTGCCATGTAGCATCATTACAAAATTCAGCTAAGTAAATTTGAAAATTTGATTGGCTTTATTCAGTGATTCATGAATTAGGCAGCATTCCATTCTATCTAGCAAATAGAAAGGAGCTTTGAAGAGTTGAGCAAAATGGGAGAAGGGAACAGGAACAGGGACAAAGAAAGAGCAGAGTTGCCTCATCTTTCTTTGGGGTAATTCAAGAGGTCTGTCAGGTGGATTATTTCTCTACTGTTAACCAGGAAATGCCAGATTGACTTGTTTAAGATTGCATTCCTGTGAGAGATTGAAATTGTTTTTGGGTTAGGTATTAAGTCTTGGTTTGCAGACATGGGTCTTAGCACAAATGACTCCATTTTGGGCCTGTTGTCTCTTCCCTCAACACCTTTTTTGATGATATATCTTGATGAAAATTCCAGAAATCATGATGTTTTATCCATGAATACTTTAGAGAAACTTGAATTTCTTTTTGTAGTGTAATTACAATGCCATTGTTATACTTAAAAACAATTAACTGTAATTCTTAAAATTAACTGATACTCCCCAATTATGTACAAAAAGTCTTTTTGCATTTGGTTTGTTTGAATCAGGATCCCAAAATGGTCCAGTCACTATAATTGGTTGTGTAACATCTGCTTTAAATTTCTTAAAAAAAAAAAAAAAAAAACAAAACTACTTACTATAATTGGTTGTGTAATGTGTTTTGTTTCTTTGAAACTAGGATAGCCTGGCTCTCTATTTTTCCCTATGCTTTTGACTTGTTGAAAAAAAAGTTTTATTTTGGTGTGTTCTTTTTTTCTGATAGAATTTAGTTAGATTTGAAATAATTAGCACTTGCTGCAACACATTTTATCTGTATTACTTCCACCTGATAAAACTTATATCGCACTGAATTCTCTGAACAACTGCCTTAAGGATGTATGCATCTATCCAGAATCCTTCTCCCTGGGAAAGACTTAACTTCCCTGATGATTTAAGGCCTTTAAAAAAACAACCAACTCTTAGATTTTTATGACATTTGTGACTAGTATGTAAGTCACAAGTATCAACAGGAGTTCATTAGAGCCCGTGAAGAATCAATAAAAGCATAAAGTGAGATACTATACATATTAGGGGAACATTTCAGCATGGTCCAGTGATCTCTTTTGTTGTAGATGAGAAGTACCCGTGACCTAAATGAGATTGAGGAGAAACTTCCTTATCTGTGCAACAATTTATAACAGCTGCATCTTGTAGTAATTATTTTAGACCCAAGGTAACAAAACTGGAACTATATTTCATAATCAAACCACATTTGCCTTTAAAAGAAGAAAAAAGTGAATGAGTGTAGTGAGCAAGTTATACAGAAAGAAATGTGTTTTCACACATTTTAAGTGATTCATGTTTTATTAAGATGGTGTTTTGGATAAGTGACAAGATATCTTTTACAGAGACAGTACATTGACAAGTAACTGATTTTCATTATAATTTTGGAAATTTACTTCCTTATTTCATACATGGAGACCTGTTATACACTTTGGTGATGTAGTTAGAGATTGGGATTGTTGAAATGTAGATATCATTTTAATTACAGTTTATAGTACTTGTACCTTAGAATGTTTTCATATATTTGTAGAAAAATATACATGTTATTAGTAACTCAAAAATTTGAACCAAGCTTTGGTTGACAATAAAATTTGTTTAATAAGTAAAAAATTTTAAGTTTAAAACTGAGTATGGCACAAAACTGAGAGAGGTATCATACCTACAAAATATCTCAGAACTCTTGAGTTGTTAAAAAGAAGGAAGGTTTGAAAAACTGTCATAGCCAGGAGGAACCTAAAGAGATATGACAACTAAATATAATTTGGTATATTAACTGGGATCCTGGAACAGAAATAGAGGTTTAGGTAATCTGCATAAGCTATGGGCTTTAGTTAATAATAATACATCAGCATTTGTTTATTAATTTTAACACATGTACTATACGGGGCTTCCCTTTTGGCTCAGCTGGTAAAAGAATCCGCCTGCAATGTGGGAGACCTGGGTTCGATCCCTGGGTTGGGAGGATCCCCTGGAAAAGGGAAAGGCTACCCACTCCAGTATATTCTGCCTAGAGAATTCCATGGACTATATAGTCCGTGGGGTCGCAAAGAGTCAGACACAGCTGAGCAACTTTCACAGACAGACAGATGTACTAATGTAAGATGTCACTAATTAGGGGAAACTGAATGGGAAGGCAGTATATGGGAACTCTGTTATCTTCTGAATTTTTCTTTAAATTTAAAACTATTCTAAAAGAGAAAGACTATTTAAAAAATGAGAAAGTTAATTTTTTAAAATTATGAATAATAATAACTGCTTGAGAACAGGGTCATTTGATATTAATTTTGTATGCATAAAGACTAAGCATTCAATAAATGTTGTGTGACACTGTTTCACTTAGGTTATTTTGAGGAAGGCGTTTTGGGAAGATGAGAAGCAGAAAATTGATACAGAAGCTATTTAATTTTCTTAATTTTTATTAAAAAGTTGCCAAAAATTTGAGTTGACTTTATTTGAATACATTTGATACTGAATGAATTAAAAATGTTTGCATAAGGTTTCTATTTTTTCTTGAGGCCAGTTTGAAATTTTCAGTATTGTAAATGATTCTGCATCAAGCTTAGTTTAGTTTATAAAACTGTTTCATTACATTAACAGGCTGAGTGCTAAACATTAAAAGTAGTCCTTTAATAAGAAGAATTAAATATAATATTAAAAAAAAAGCCCGAGTATTTCAACATTATTAGCCATTAGGAAAATACAACTTAAAACCAGAAAGAAATAGTCCTGTGTACCTTTTAGAATGGCAATAAAACTACTTACTATAATTGGTTGTGTAATGTGTTTTGTTTCTTTGAAACTAGGATAGCCTGGCTCTCTATTTTTCCCTATGCTTTTGACTTGTTGAAAAAAAAGTTTTATTTTGGTGTGTTCTTTTTTTCTGATAGAATTTAGTTAGATTTGAAATAATTAGCACTTGCTGCAACACATTTTATCTGTATTACTTCCACCTGATAAAACTTATATCGCACTGAATTCTCTGAACAACTGCCTTAAGGATGTATGCATCTATCCAGAATCCTTCTCCCTGGGAAAGACTTAACTTCCCTGATGATTTAAGGCCTTTAAAAAAACAACCAACTCTTAGATTTTTATGACATTTGTGACTAGTATGTAAGTCACAAGTATCAACAGGAGTTCATTAGAGCCCGTGAAGAATCAATAAAAGCATAAAGTGAGATACTATACATATTAGGGGAACATTTCAGCATGGTCCAGTGATCTCTTTTGTTGTAGATGAGAAGTACCCATGACCTAAATGAGATTGAGGAGAAACTTCCTTATCTGTGCAACAATTTATAACAGCTGCATCTTGTAGTAATTATTTTAGACCCAAGGTAACAAAACTGGAACTATATTTCATAATCAAACCACATTTGCCTTTAAAAGAAGAAAAAAGTGAATGAGTGTAGTGAGCAAGTTATACAGAAAGAAATGTGTTTTCACACATTTTAAGTGATTCATGTTTTATTAAGATGGTGTTTTGGATAAGTGACAAGATATCTTTTACAGAGACAGTACATTGACAAGTAACTGATTTTCATTATAATTTTGGAAATTTACTTCCTTATTTCATACATGGAGACCTGTTATACACTTTGGTGATGTAGTTAGAGATTGGGATTGTTGAAATGTAGATATCATTTTAATTACAGTTTATAGTACTTGTACCTTAGAATGTTTTCATATATTTGTAGAAAAATATACATGTTATTAGTAACTCAAAAATTTGAACCAAGCTTTGGTTGACAATAAAATTTGTTTAATAAGTAAAAAATTTTAAGTTTAAAACTGAGTATGGCACAAAACTGAGAGAGGTATCATACCTACAAAATATCTCAGAACTCTTGAGTTGTTAAAAAGAAGGAAGGTTTGAAAAACTGTCATAGCCAGGAGGAACCTAAAGAGATATGACAACTAAATATAATTTGGTATATTAACTGGGATCCTGGAACAGAAATAGAGGTTTAGGTAATCTGCATAAGCTATGGGCTTTAGTTAATAATAATGCATCAGCATTTGTTTATTAATTTTAACACATGTACTATACGGGGCTTCCCTTTTGGCTCAGCTGGTAAAAGAATCCGCCTGCAATGTGGGAGACCTGGGTTCGATCCCTGGGTTGGGAGGATCCCCTGGAAAAGGGAAAGGCTACCCACTCCAGTATATTCTGCCTAGAGAATTCCATGGACTATATAGTCCGTGGGGTCGCAAAGAGTCAGACACAGCTGAGCAACTTTCACAGACAGACAGATGTACTAATGTAAGATGTCACTAATTAGGGGAAACTGAATGGGAAGGCAGTATATGGGAACTCTGTTATCTTCTGAATTTTTCTTTAAATTTAAAACTATTCTAAAAGAGAAAGACTATTTAAAAAATGAGAAAGTTAATTTTTTAAAATTATGAATAATAATAACTGCTTGAGAACAGGGTCATTTGATATTAATTTTGTATGCATAAAGACTAAGCATTCAATAAATGTTGTGTGACACTGTTTCACTTAGGTTATTTTGAGGAAGGCGTTTTGGGAAGATGAGAAGCAGAAAATTGATACAGAAGCTATTTAATTTTCTTAATTTTTATTAAAAAGTTGCCAAAAATTTGAGTTGACTTTATTTGAATACATTTGATACTGAATGAATTAAAAATGTTTGCATAAGGTTTCTATTTTTTCTTGAGGCCAGTTTGAAATTTTCAGTATTGTAAATGATTCTGCATCAAGCTTAGTTTAGTTTATAAAACTGTTTCATTACATTAACAGGCTGAGTGCTAAACATTAAAAGTAGTCCTTTAATAAGAAGAATTAAATATAATATTAAAAAAAAAGCCCGAGTATTTCAACATTATTAGCCATTAGGAAAATACAACTTAAAACCAGAAAGAAATAGTCCTGTGTACCTTTTAGAATGGCAAAACAAACGAAGACACAAAACTTTGACAATACGAAGATGGCAGAGATGTGAAGCAGCGGGAACTCTTGTACTTTGCTAATAGGAATGCAAAATTGTACAGTCACTTTGGATAATAGCTTGGCAGTTTCTTATATAAAATGAAACATACACTTAACATGTGGCCCAGAAGTCTCACCGGTAGGTATCTGCCCAAGAGGAATGAATTTATGTTCCCTCAAATTATATACATGTCTGCTTTATAAGGCATTTATCTGGTCTAAGTACTGGCTAAATAAACTTATGTTAAGTATTATTTGACATTTTCTTTATTAGATTTTTTAACTTTCAAGGATTTATACAAGAAGTGACTGATTAGAAAAAAAATTATATCAAAGAGTACTATAATCATTCTGTGCAAAGAATTTGACCTAGCAGTATAATGCCACATTTTTGAATAGGTAGTAATTATTTACTGAAATCATAACACTGTCCAGTGAGCACTTTTTGAAACATTTTAACTATATGTTTTGCTCAGTATTATGGTTATTATTTACTCTGTTTCACTCATATGAGGAAACTGAAGCATAGAGTTATTAAATGACTTGCCTAGGATCACACAACAGGAATGTGATAGAGTTGGAATTTCAACTGTGTCAGACACAAAATTCCTCTTTCTTTTTTTTTTTTTTTACAATTTCTTTTACAACAAAATGTATAGTATTATGATTGTAAAAATAAAGTACAAATTCAAAAAAAGACCACACAGAACAAGTCTATTTAATATATTATAAACTAACACAATTATAGCCACCACCCTGGAAACTTGTAACTGTTCCCTCCCAGTAACAATTATTTTGATTTCTGTGGTAATATAGTTTTATCACCTGTGTGTGTGTGTGTGTGTTTCTAGATAGTACACTTTAATCTTACCTATTTTAGTTTTGAATTTGATATGCCTTTTGAACCTTTTAATCTGTAGGTTCCCCCTCTCATTTCTTTCTTTTCTGCACAGTTTAGCTGTTGAACCCTGGCTGACTTGTAGAGTTTCCCACAGTTTGGTTCTGCTGATTGCATACTAATGGTTAATTCAACATGCCTTTGTCTTTTTTATGTGTCCTGAGGGTTTTCTGTGGGATCTAGAGCCTTGATCAGAATCAGGTATGATCCTGACAAGACTATATGAGGTTTTATTCATTAGGGGGACTTGATATCTGCGTGAATCTTTTTTGTGATGTTACCAGCCATGGATATTTAATACCTGCTTGCTGCTGCTTAGTTGTTTCATTCGTGTCTGACTCTGTGCGACCCTATGGGCCATAGCCTGCCAGGGTTCTCTGTCCAAGGGATTCTCTAGGCAAGAGTACTAGAGCGGGTTGCAATGCCCTCTTCAGGAGATCTTCCTGATGCAGGGATTGAACCCAGGTCTCCTGCATTGCAGGAAGAGTCTTTATCACTGAGCCATCAGGGAAGCCCATTTAATACCTACATCCAGTAATTCATTGGGGATTGCAAAATGGTGATATTCTAAGTAATTTTGATTTATGATTTAGGGTACTTCCATATAATATTATCTTCAACTGATATTTTGTTTTTAGTACAATTTACAAGGAAGTTCAGTCAGTCAGTCGTGTCCGACTTTTTGTGACCCCATGAACTGCAGCATGCCAGGCCTCTCTGTCCATGACTAACTTCCAGACAAGGTTCAAACTCATGTCCGTTAAGTCAGTGATGCCATCCAACTATCTTATCCTCTTCCTGCCCTCAATCTTTCCCAGCATCAGGGTCTTTTCCAATGAGTCAGGTCTTCTCATCAGGTGGCCAAAGTATTGGAGTTTCAGCTTCAGCATAGGTCCTTCCAATGAATATTCAGGACTGATTTCTTTAAGATGAACTGGTTGGATCTCCTTGCAGTTCAAGGGACTCTCAAGAGTCTTCTCCAACCCACAGTTCAAAAGCATCAATTGTTCGGCACTCAGCTTTCTTTAGGGGAAGGCAATGGCACCCCACCCCAGTACTCTTGCCTGGAAAATCCAATGGACGGAGTAGCCTGGTGGGCTGCAGTCCATGGGGTCACTAACAGTCGGACAGACTGAGCGACTTCACTTTCACTTTTCTCTTTCATGCATTGGAGAAGGGAATGGCAACCCACTCTAGTATTCTTGCCTGGAGAATCCCAGGGATGGGGGAGCCTGGTGGGCTGCCGTCTATGGGGTCACACAGAGTCGGACACGACTGAAGTGACTTAGCAGCAGCAGCAGCAGCTTTCTTTATAGTCCAACTCTCGCATCCATACATGACTACTGGAGGAACCATAGCTTTGACAAGACAAACCTTTGTAGGCAAAGTAATGTATCTGCATTTTAATATGCTATCTAGGTTGGTCATAGCTTTTCTTTCAAGGAGCATGCATCTTTAAATTTCATGGCTGCATTCGCCATCTCCAGTGATTTTGGAGCCCCAGAAAATAAAGTCTGTCACTGTTGCCATTGTTTTCCCATCTATTTGCCATGAAACGATAGGACCGGATGCCATGATCTTCGTTGTTTGAATGTTGATTTTTAAGCCAAGTTTTTCAATCTCCTTTTTCACTTTCATGAAGAGGCTTTTTAGTTCCCCTTCACTTCCTGCCATAAGGGTGGTGTCATCTCCATATCTGAGGTTATTGTCTATGGGGTCACACAGAGTCGGACACGACTGAAGTGACTTAGCAGCAGCAGCAGCAGCAGCTTTCTTTATAGTCCAACTCTCGCATCCATACATGACTACTGGAGGAACCATAGCTTTGACAAGACAAACCTTTGTAGGCAAAGTAATGTATCTGCATTTTAATATGCTATCTAGGTTGGTCATAGCTTTTCTTTCAAGGAGCATGCATCTTTAAATTTCATGGCTGCATTCGCCATCTCCAGTGATTTTGGAGCCCCAGAAAATAAAGTCTGTCACTGTTGCCATTGTTTTCCCATCTATTTGCCATGAAACGATAGGACCGGATGCCATGATCTTCGTTGTTTGAATGTTGATTTTTAAGCCAAGTTTTTCAATCTCCTTTTTCACTTTCATGAAGAGGCTTTTTAGTTCCCCTTCACTTCCTGCCATAAGGGTGGTGTCATCTCCATATCTGAGGTTATTGATATTTCTCCTGGCAATCTTGACTCCAGCTGGTGCTTCATCCAGCCTGGCATTTCACATGATGTACTCTGCATAGAAATTAAATAAGCAGAGTGACAATATACAGCCTTGATGTACTCCTTTCCCAATTTGGAACCAGTCCGTTATTCCATGTGTGGTTCCAACTGTTGCTTCTTGACCTGCATACTAATTTCTCAGGAGGCAGGTAAAGTGGTATGGTACTCCCATCTCTTTTAAGAGTTTTCCACATTTTGTGGTGATCCACACAGTCAAAGGCTTTGGCATAGTCAATAAAGCAGAAGTAGATGTTTTTCTGGAATTCTCTTGCCTTTTCTATGATCCAGTGGATGTTGGCAATTTGATCTCTGGTTCCTCTGCCTTTTCTAAATCCAGCTTGAACATCTGGAAGTTCTCATTTCACATACTGTTGAAGCCTGACTTGGAGAATTTTGAGTGTTACTCTGTTAGCGTGTGGGATGAGTGCATTGTGCAGTAGTTTGAACATTCTTTGTCATTGCCTTTCTTTGGGATTGGTTTGAAAACTTGGAACAAAACCTTGTGCGCACCAGGACCCAGGAGGAAGGAACAGTGACCACAAAGGAGACTGACCCCGACTTGCCTGTACGTGTTCACGAGTCTCCGGCAGAGGCATGTGTTGCTGATGGCCTGCTGCAAGGTCAGGGACACTGAGTGTGGCAGTGCGTGCATGGGGCCTTTTGAAGGAGGTCGCTGTTTACAAGGACAGGCAGGATAAATGCCCAATTCTTCATTTTTAATTACCCGTTTTCAAGAAAGTGGTTATGTGCGGTAAAAACTGCTGAAAGTGTTTTAGTTATTTAAGGATCATTATGAACTCATGGATTTACACATATTTAGATTTTAATATATTGCAGTTAATACAGTTAATGAAGCTCTAATTGTCCCATCTTTGACCAGTGGGAACCTCTTTAGGAGTGTTTGAATTCTTTTATACATCCTTGCTGCTGCTGCTGCTGCTGCTGCTGCTGCTAAGTCGCTTCAGTCGTGTCTGACTCTGTGTGACCCCATAGACAGCAGCCCACCCCTGGGATTCTCAAGGCAAGAACACTGGAGTGGGTTGCCATTTCCTTCTCCAGTGCATGAAAGTGAAAAGTGAAAGTGAAGTCACTCAGTCATGTCCGACTCTTCTCGACCTCATGGACTGCAGCCCTCCAGGCTCCTCCATCCGTGGGATTTTCCAGCCAAGAGTACTGGAGTGGGGTGCCATCACCTTCTCTGGAAGATGACTATATAATAGATGACCATATAATAGAGTTAATACTAGTTGAGGAGAGCCTCAACTGAGCCACCAGTAAAAACAACAGGGCCTGGAACATAATAGGAACTCAAGAAATATTTGTTGAATGGAATAAGGATGTGAATATCTTTACCTCTGTGATTTTGTACCTCTTCTTTTTCCCTCGGGCTTCCCTGGTGGCTCAGAGGTTAAAGCGTCTGCCTCCAATGCGGGAGACCCGGGTTCGATCCCTGGGTTGGGAAGATCCCCTGGAGAAGGAAATGGCAATCCACTCCAGTATTCTTGCCTGGAGAATCCCATGGACGGAGAAGCCTAGTAGGTTGCAGTCCACGGGGTCGCAAAGAGTCGGACACGACTGAGCGGCTTCACCTTCACCTTCTTTTTTCCTCACAGTGGTTGACTCAGAGGTACTCAGTAAATGTAGTGAAGTGAATAATGAATAAGATCATGGCCTTTGATAGCATATTGAAAAGCAGAGACATTACTTTGTCAAGAAAGGTCCATCTAGTCAAGGCTATGGTTTTTCCAGTAGTCATGTAAGGATGTGAGAGTTGGACTATAAAGAAAGCTGAGTGCCAAAGAATTGATGCTTTTGAACTGTGGTGTTGGAGAAGACTCTTGAGAGTTCCTTGGACTGCAAGGAGATCAGTCCTGGGTGTTCATTGAAAGGACTGATGTTGAAGCTGAAACTCCAATACTTTGGCCACCTGATGCGAAGAGCTGACTCATTCGAAAAGACCCTGATGCTGGGAAAGATTGAGGGCAGGTGGAAAAGGGGACGACAGAGGATGAGTTGGTTGGATGGCATCACTGACTCACTGGATATGGGTTTGGGTGGACTCTAGGAATTGATTATGGACAGGGAGGCCTGGTGTGCTGTGGTTCATGTGGTTGCAAAGAGTTGGACATGACTGAGCAACTGAATTGAACTTTGATAGCAGACCTCATTCCTGAACCAATTATTAATGGTACAATGTTGAAGTAAATTTATCACATTTCTATTTGTCTGTTAAATGGGTTTTATAACTAGCATTGTTATTATGAAGTTTAATTGAAATAATTTAATGCCGGCCAATAATTTTAATAGTCAACATAATGGCTGTTACATGGTAGATGCTTAGTAGAAGTTAGCTCTCATTAGTGACTGTTGTTTTTGCTAAGTCACTTCAGTCGTGTCCGACTCTGTGCAACCCCATAGATGGCAGCCCACCAGGCTCCCCCATCCCTGGGATTCTCCAGGCAAGAATACTGGAGTGGGTTGCCATTTCCTTCTCCAGTGCATGAAAGAGAAAAGTGAAAGTGAAGTCGCTCAGTCTGTCTGACTGTTAGCGACGCCATGGACTGCAGCCCACCAGGCTCCTCCGTCCATTGGATTTTCCAGGCAAGAGTACTGGGGTGGGGTGCCATTGCCTTCCCCGGACTGTTGTTTTTGGGTTTATATATTTTCTTCAGCTAATTATCTCATTATATTTAGTATCAAAATAAAATACCAAATACATGAGATATATATATATATATACACTAATGGTGGGTGAAAGCAGCCCAACAGCAATACGGGTAACAAAAATTAACTTGTTAGTATAGATTTCCTTTTGCAAAAGAATGTAGTTATAATGGTTGATGTATTAATAATTTAAGCTATAATGTTCACCAGATTGGCTATTAAGCATTGTGTTTATAGCTATGCTCCTCAAGTAGAAATAGATTAAAAAGGAACGTAAAGATGTGTTTTCTGCAGTTTACGAAATTAGCTTGTAACTTGGTTGGTTTTTGACTTACACATACACTCTAGATATAAGTGCTCTATAGAATAGAGATTGCCTGAAGAAGTGCAGAGCAGTGCTGTCTCTTATGTGATTCCAGCAGAGAGTATTAATTAATCTTCTCTGACCCTAGATTCTGCTGCTGAATCCCGGTCTCTCTGCAAGGCTACCATGCTGCTTTGGGTGTCAGGGACGTCTCTGCTTTCACTGACAAATAGGGAGACAAATGAATTCTTGAGATCGCAACTTGGAACTCCGAATATTAATACACCCACACTGCCCACCCTACCCCAATATGTATATTTCCCTATATTTATAAATAGTGGCTAAATATGGTTGATAAATTACCATTTAAATATGGGTTGGCCTGGGACTAGAGTTATCATTTAGCATGTTTCCTTATGAAAGGAAAGTGCATTCTAAGTTTTGAATAGGTTTTGGAATACCTTGTTCATAGTGGACTGTTTATATATGAGGACCTTTTTGCTTGTCAGGGGCCAAGCATGAAATATTTGGTACATTTACTAATTTGTAATCATTAGGGATTATATATCTGAGTTTGGGGTTAAGCCATGTACTGCAGATGATTTACATTTTTGCATAATTGAGACTGTTGCTGGTATTTATTTAAATGAATGATTGAAAGCTGTAATTTTTAATCTGTGTAACTTGGTAGAGTGGAAAAAAACTGGTTTAGCGTCAGATCTGAGTTCAAATTTTAGCCCGACTAGTTACTAACTGAATTTGTTTCCTCAGCTGTAAAACAGAGATGATAATTACAGAGTGGTTATGAGATTTCAAGTGATTTAGCAGTAGCCCATGTAAAACGGTTAGTCAAAGCACTTGATACACATTAAACACTCAATAGCATACCATTAGATCCTTAATTCCTCGCATTAAGTTTTTTTTTCACATAAGGACTTGTTTAAAAGTGGACATTTTTCTGAGCTACAGCATGGAATTATGTTTAAAAGGTGTAATAGTAAATAGGTGTGATAGTATATGTTGATATTTCTTTGGCTATGTTGAATAAAAGATGACTTTTTAATCTTTCACAATTTTATAACACTCATAAACACCACTTATTAAGTACTTATTTGTAAAGCTCAAGTAGCAAGTAAAAACAGTGAATAAGGTAGTGTGCTGTTTTTTGTTCAGATTATTATTTTATATAGTAATGTTTGCTCTGCCAGGAAGTCTTATTTCATAGGGACATTGGCTGAATTTTTATTTCTTGTTTTGAAATAGTCAACTTTTGAATTGTATATATGCTTCTGAAATACAAATTAGTTTATTGGTAGCCAGAACTGCTGTCTAGTGTAGATGGATCTGGCATCACCAACTCAGTGGACCTGAGCTTGGGCAAACTCTGGGAGGTGGTGAAGGACGGGGAGGCCTGGTGTGCTACAGTCCATAGGGTTGCAAAGAGCTGGACATGACTTAGTGACTGGACAGCAACAAGCCAGAACTGACTTATAAAGCTATTTCAGTGAAAGTAGCGAGGAAACCTTAAGATGTAAACGAACTTGACAATTGTTCTTACATGAACCTGATGATAAAAACATGCAACTTTAATTAGTATAATAATGTTTACAGTTCAGTTTCAGGTTAATAAACTGAGCATAATTTAACAAAAAAAAAAAAACAGTGTTTTTGGCCTTGGACATTGAATATGGTTTGTGAGAAAGTTTGTCTTAGACAAGTGCTTCATTTAAGCAGTGCTCTTTGGGTAGGCCTTAGTAAGTGTGAGATGCCTAGGGAACATTTGTTTGTGGGTATCATATACTTAAAATGTCCAGCCAGCTTTGTGGAGGGTAGAGTTAGCAGGTCACTCTTGCTTCTCCTCTCCTTCTGTTTCCCCCTCTCCTCACTCCTTCTCCTTGCCCTCTTCTCCTCATCCCTCCTCTTTTCTTTTCCCTTCTCTTTCTCCTTTTTTCTCCCCTATTCTTTCCCCATTTCCCTTTACTCCTGTAGTCTTTGCTGAGATTTTTTTAACCTGTGGAACATTTCAGACATATTAAGAGGTATAGTATATCAGATAGCAGACATTATCCACCACTGAAATTAATGTATTCCATTCCATCCAAAACGATTGACTATTTTTCAACAGTAGGAATAGAGAAATTTGGAATGAGAAAATATGTAGGAGTTCTAAAATTTCCTTCTTTTATATTGGAAAAAATTAGGTGAAGGAAAATATTTGAATATTAATAGCAGTGTTGTATTTTTGGAACATTTGTTTTACTTGTACTGAATTGAATGGAGCTCTTCCCAAGTGATTCAATGGTAAAGAATTTGTCTGCTAATGCAGGAGCCACAGGGGACACGGGTTCTGTCCCTGACTTGGGAAGATCCCCTGGGGAAGAAATGGCAACCCACTCTAGCATTTGGGATTTCCTGGTGGCTCAGATGGTAAAGAGTCTGCCTGCAATGCGGGAGACCTGAGTTTGATCCCTAGGTTGGGAAGATCCTCTGGAGAAAGAAATGGCAACCTACTCCAGTATTGTTGTCTGGAAAATCCCGTGGATAGAGGAGCCTGGTGGGCTACAGTCCATGGGGTCACAAAGAATCGGACACTACTGAAGCTACTTCACCTTATGCTGATAATAAGGCTTCCCAGGTGGTGCTAGTAAAGAAGGCCCCTGCCAGTGCAGGAGACATTAGAGACACCGGTTCGATCCCAGGGCTGGGAAGATCCCCTGGAGGAGGGGATGGCAACCCACTCCAGTATTCTTGCCTGGAGAATCCCATGGACAGAGGAGCCTGGTGAGCTAAAGTCCATAGGGTCTCCAAGAGTCGGACGTGGCTGATGTGACTTAGCACGCATACAGGCACGTGATAATAATCACAGTTTTTTTCTTATTTCTGATTCTGTAGAGATTAGAGGAAGTTTTCTGACAAATCAGTTTGCTTCTTAATAGTAGTTCTCAGACTTATTCTTAAGACCCATTTTACCTTATTAAAAAGTATTGAGGGAGACTACAAGAAATGTTTTTGGTAATTATATTGATATTTGCCACATTAGAGTAAAACAAAAATATAACTATTCATTAAAAATACCAATAATAAGCTCATTACATGTTTATGTAAATAATATTTAATTAAAAATAATTTCCAAAACAGCAAAAAAAAATTAAATTGCCTTTGTTTTACATTTTTGCAAAACTCTCTAGTTTTGCAAACTCTTAGTAGAAGATGTCTGGGTTTTTATATTTGCTTCTGCATTTATTATATTGTAATATATTGTTTTGGCTGCAAGTGAAAAGAAAGTGAAGTTGCTCAGTCGTGTCTGACTCTTTGCAACCCCATGGACTATAGCCTACCAGGCTTCTCCATCCATGGGATTTTCCAGGCAAGAATATTGGAGTGGGTTACCATTTCCTTCTCCAGGGGATCTTCCCGACCCAGGAATCAAACCTGGGTCTCCTGCATTGGAGGCAGACACTTTAACCTCTGAGTATTGTAATGTATTGTTTTGGCTGAAGTATATGAATAAAATATGGCTATTTTATGGAAAGAGTGACAGACTTTATTTTCTTGGGCTCCAAAATCACTGCTGCTGCTAAGTCGCTTCAGTCGTGTCCAACTCTGTGCAACCCCATAGATGACAGCCCACCAGGCTCCGCCATCCCTGGGATTCTCCAGGCAAGAACATGGGAGTGGGTTGCCATTTCCTTCTCCACCAAAAACACTACAGATGGTAACTGCAGCAATGAAATTAAAAGACGCTTGCTCCGTGGAAAGAAGTTATGACAAACCTAGACAACATATTAAAAATCAGAGACATTACTTTGCCAGCATAGGTCTGTGTAGTAAAAGCTGTGGTTTTTCCTATAGTCATGTATGGATGTGAGAGTTGGACCATAAAGAAGGTTGAGTGTTAAAGAATTGATGCTGTTGAACTGTGGTCCTGGAGAATACTCTTGAGAGTCCCTTGGACTGAAAGGAGATCCAACCAGTCCATCCTAAAGGAAATCAGTCCTGAATATTCATTGAAAGGACTGGTACGGAAGCTCCAATACTTTGGTTACCTGATGTGAAGAGCAGACACATTAGAAAAGACCCTGATGCTGGGAAAGATTGAAGGCAGGAGGAGAAGGGCACAACAGAGGATGAGATGGTTGGATGGCATCACTGACTCAATGGACATGAGTTTGAGCAGACTTCAGGAGATGGTGAAGGACAGGGAAGCCTGGTGTGCTACAGTCCATGGGATTGTAAAGATACGGACACAACTGAGCTGAATTGATAAGTTTCTCAGTACACAGACTGTAAAAAAGATGTGAGTGTTTGAAATTTTAGAAAATAAAAATAATTTTAACTCTTTATTAAGGATATTCTTCAGTAATACTCCCTTCTGCCTTCCCCCCAACTCCTTGCCAGTTGTTTGTCAGTAAAACATACACTGACTACTAATACAGTATGATACCAGGGCCTTTGTTCATTCTAAGACACCATCAGTTTTATCCAACTTTGATTTTGCGCTGTGTATGCAAATGCTAATTTTATGATAAAGGCAGTTACCATCTCAATGTTACCATGAAGATAGTTTTGGCCTTGTGAATCCTTGTGAAATCCTTGATTTGTGGGATACCAGTTGATTCGTTAATCATCCTTTGTATGCAGTGAGCCAATTTTTGGATGTATCTTAATTATTAGAAGATAGTTATTTACTGATTTTTGTTACCTGAATTTTCCTGTTCAACTTGTCTTAAAATAAATTTCATAGCTTTAAACAACTGTCCATTTTTAAGGAATCCAGATGTAGAAGGTTCTTGAGGAGAACCAGGTTTGAATATTGATTATTTAACAGTTCCAAAGACTTTAGAACAGCCAGAGGAAATAATTTTGCCTTGGTTTTGAATGGTTCTTTAGATCAAGGTTTAGAGAAGAAGAGTTTTTTTTTTTTTTTTTTAAAATAAATTTCATAGCTTTAAACAACTGTCCATTTTTAAGGAATCCAGATGTAGAAGGTTCTTGAGGAGAACCAGGTTTGAATATTGAGTATTTAACAGTTCCAAAGACTTTAGAACAGTGAGAGGAAATAATTTTGCCTTGATTTTGAATGGCTCTTTAGATCAAGGTTTAGAGAGGAAGAGTTTTTTTTTAATCAATAAAGGGTGGTGCAGTAACTTCAAAATTAAGCCTGTCCTTTTGTCTTTAAATTCTCAGAGCTCTGGGATCTTGAGAATTGGTGTTGGAAGAACAGACATTAAGGGCTTCCAACCTTCATTAGATTTACACCAAAACTAGAGTCACTGCGCTTTAATTTTTTTTTTCCTGTGTTGAGATTCTGTTTAGGATTTTAGTACAAAAAAGTATTCTGTGGCTAAAATATGTTTAGAAACTTCATGTTTATCTTTGGGACTTATTTCTGAATAGCTTGATTCATTTTCTTAATGCAGATTATTATTGCTGGTTGTTATTTACATATGGGTTCATCCATTTAATACATTTATTAGAGTATACACTGTGTTGCAGTCACTAGTTGAATATAGGAATGAGTTAAGATTTTAGAAACTTCATGTTTATCTTTGGGACTTATTTCTGAATAGCTTGATTCATTTTCTTAATGCAGATTATTATTGCTGGTTGTTATTTACATATGGGTTCATCCATTTAATACATTTATTAGAGTATACACTGTGTTGCAGTCACTAGTTGAATATAGGAATGAGTTAAGACAGAAGGCAGACATTGACAGACATGGTTCTATTTCCCATTATGTATATACTATACAGTTTTGGACCTTACACTCTAGCAGAATCTTCTCCATCCTTCAGCTGGTCCTGGATGAGGTTCCCTATATCTGTTTCCCGATTTCAAAATTATTACCCCAGTCAGTGACCTTTGAAGTTTTGTATTTTTAAAATAATTTCAGACTCACAAAAATGAATGGTGCAAGAACAGTATAAACAATTCTTCTGGGGCTTCCCTGGTGGCTGAGTGGTAAAGAATCCGTTTGCCAGTGCAGGAGACACGGTTTCGATCCCTGATCCAGGAGGATCCTACATGCCATGGAGCCGGTAGGCCTGCGAGCCACAACCACTAAAGCCCCCGTGCCCTAGAGCTGGTGCTCTGAGACAGAAGAAGCCACCACACTGAGATGCCCGCAGCCAGCCCCACCCACCATAACTAGGGAAAGCCTCTGCAAAGAACAAACACGCAGTGCAGCTACAAACAAGCAAATAAAAGTATAAGTAAAAAATTATTCTGTACCTTTTGTCTGGTTTCCCAGATTTAATATTTTACATTTTCTTTTTATTTCTATCATTCTTTTTTCTGAACTATTTGAAGGTCACAAACATGATTCTCTGAAACTCAGGTGTTTATTTTATGAAATGTAAGACAAGCTCCTGAAGTAACCAAAGGACATCCATCTGTCTGTAAATGAATAATAAGTGAAGAATAATAATAAATAATGAATAATAATCATTCATTTAATCTATCTATATTTGTTAAGTCTTAGTTTGTCTATGAATTTAAATTTTACCAACTGACCAAATAATATAGCCCAAGAAAAAATATTTTTCTTTAGTCCAAGATCAAATTCAGAATCATGAGTTACTTTCGTTTTCTTTAATTTGGAAAAGTTTCTTTTATGACACTGACTTTTTAAAAATGTAGTCCATTTATTTTGTAGAGTGTCTCTTGGTTTGGGTTTGTCTAATGTTTCATCTTAAAATCTGATTATACATTTTTCCAGGGCTATGGTTGTGTCCTCAGGTGGTTTCATCTGGAGACACATGATGTTGATTTGTCCCATTATTGGTGATTCCAGTTTTGGTCACCTGCCAGTTTTATTTTTTATTCCCTACTCTAGAAGTGCTATGTTTTTCCTTTGTAATTAATATGTTATGAGGAAATACTTGTATGTGAATATTCTGTTTCTTATCAGACTTTTATTAACTACTTTTGCATTCCTTTGAGGAAGTTTGTGTGCTGTGTCTGCTGAGTTGCTCAGTTGTATCCAACACTTTGCAAACCCCTTGACTAGCCCGCTAGGCTCCTTTGTCCATGGGATTTTCCAGGCAAAAATACTGGAGTGGGTTGCCATTTCCTTCTCAAGGAGGAGGTTTGATTGAATCAATATTATTAATATGTGCTCAGTCACTTCAGTTGTGTCTGACTCTTTGTGACCCTATGGATTGTAGGCTCCTCTGTCCATGGGATTCTCCAGGCAAAAATACTGGAGTGGGTTGCCATGCCCTTCTCCAAGTCTTTCTCCTGCATTGCAGGTGGATTCTTTACCAGCTGAGCCTCCAGGGATGCCCAGTAATACTGGAGTGGGTAGCCTCTCCCTTCTACAGTGGATCTTCCCTACCCAGGGATCAAACTGGGGTTTCCTGCATTGCAGGTGGATCTTTACCAGCTGAGCTACAGGGAAGCCCCAAAATTAAAACTGTAATGGGTTGCCATGCCCTCTTCCAGGGGATCTTCCCAACCCAGGGATTGAACCCAGGTCTTCTGCATTGCAGGTGGATTCTTTATCATCTGAGCCACCAGGAAAGCCCAAGAATACTGTAGTGGGTTGCTATGCCCTCCTCCAGGGGATCTTCCTGGCCCAGGGATTGAACCCAGGTCTCCTGCATTGCAGGTGGATTCTTTACTGTCTGAGCCACTGGGGAAGCCCATTATTAATATGGTGGTTGCCAGTTGGTGAATTTCTCCTTTAATTAGCTGACATTCTAGCATGTACATACACACGTGTTCTTATTTTACTTAGTACTGTCAAATTGATACCATTTATTTTGATTCTTGGCTTGTCCCAGATTTGGTCCCTTCAGACTGACTCCTGTATCCTTAAGACATATTTCTATCTTTCTTTGAACATTTCCTTAGTTTCTGGCATAAGATGCTCTTGGTCTGTCTTGTACTGTTCCAGCTCTTGAAATGGAATGAGCTGTTTTACTTAGAAGTCTCAATTCCTGTTGGGAGAGAACAGGATTTAGATAAAAGGTCTGGGTGCTAGTTGTCCTATTCATTGTTAATGGGGTATCATTGCTTCCAAGTTCCCTCAGTTGATAGAGTTAGGAGATACACACACTCACATGTTCTTATCTCTCTATTTATGTGTATGTATATCTACATATATAGTTCAAGTTGATACCTTCGATTTTAGTCCAGCACCATAAGATTCATAACTTTTTCAGCATTTCTAATTCCCTTTGCTAACAGTGATAGAGCTGACTTTGATTATTTACAATACATTCACTTAATAAATAAATTCTAGTATGCTTAAAAGATAGTCTCAAAGTTGATCAAAGTAGTAAAAATTAACTAGTGGTCTTTTTGTTTTCAGCTTGACAGTATATAGGCAAAATAACATGTTCCAGAGTTACTTACGTTCTTCCCAGTGTCTCTACCCATCTTTCAGTGTGGATATATTCAGTATAACTATTTGAAATACTTTTATGTCTAGTTCTTTCTGTCTGTGTAGCACCTTAGGGGTTATTCCTCCTGTATTCTTGTTGATTTTCTTTATTTTTTGAGTATATGAAACATTCATATGGTTCAGAACGATAGGAATTACTGTCCTAACAGGAGTCAGAACTATATAGTTTGAAAGTCATTTGCCCATCTCTTCCACTCCGTTTTTCACTTACTCCCAATAGGCTGAAAGGTGGTCCCATGGGTGACATTCAAGTGCTAATCTCTGAAATCTGTTAATTTGAAAAAAGCATTTTTGCAGATTTGGTTTAGACTCTTGAGATAAATTGTTCTGGATGGGCCCTAAATGCAATCATGGGTATTCTTCTTAAGAGGGAAGCAGACAAGAGATTTGACGTAGGAAAGGAGAAGGCAGTGTGATCATAAAGGCAGAAGCTGGGTTGGAGCTGCACATCACAGAGTGTTAACAACTACCAGATGTTGTCAGAGACAAGGAACAGATTCCTTCCTAGAGCCTCCTCAGGGAGTGAGGCCTTGCCTACACCTTAATTTTAGTTCAGTGAAACTGACTTCAGACTTCGGACCTTCAGAATGATGAGAGAATAAATTTCTGTTGTAAGCCACTAGGTTGGTGGTAATTTGTTACAGCAGCCACAGTAAACCACTACACACCCCTTGTTGGTAACCAGGCTTATTATTTTTTTGGTTAAATATTTTATTCCGATTCATGGGTATTTCTTATTTCATACTCAAAAGTTGTATACAGTAAATAATCTGCCCTTGATTTTGTTTTCTTTTATTATATCTTGGAAGATCTTTCTCATCTTTCTAGAACAACATATTGCTTACTTGTGTTGTTGCAATAATTTAGCCAACCACACTCCAATTTAAAATTTTTTGCATTTAGGGTTTTTCCATTAATTTGCAGTTGAAAGCAGTGATGTGGGGAATAACCTTGTCCATATATGTTTGTATACTACTATTAATTTTTTTCATGGTAAATTTCTAAAGTGAAATTGCTAAGTCAAAAGGTGAATATATTTATAAGTTTTGCTATATAAATTTTGTTTGTTGTTGTTCAGTTTCTAAGTCATGTCAGACTCTTTGTGACCACATGGACTGTAGCACACCAGGCTCATCTGTCCTCCACCATCTTCTCGAGTTTTCTCAGATTCTTGTCCATTGAGTTAGTGATGCTGTTGAACCATCTCATTCTCAGCTACCCCCTTCTCCTTAAATCTTCAATCTTTTCCAGCTTCAGAGTCTTTTGCAATGTGTTGACTTTTTGCATCAGTTGACCAAAGTATTGGAACTTTAGCTTTGGCATCAGGCCTTCCAATGAATATTCAGGGTTGACTTCCTTTAGGGTTGACTGGTTTGATCTCCTTGCAATCCAAGGGNACAGTAAACCACTACACACCCCTTGTTGGTAACCAGGCTTATTATTTTTTTGGTTAAATATTTTATTCCGATTCATGGGTATTTCTTATTTCATACTCAAAAGTTGTATACAGTAAATAATCTGCCCTTGATTTTGTTTTCTTTTATTATATCTTGGAAGATCTTTCTCATCTTTCTAGAACAACATATTGCTTACTTGTGTTGTTGCAATAATTTAGCCAACCACACTCCAATTTAAAATTTTTTGCATTTAGGGTTTTTCCATTAATTTGCAGTTGAAAGCAGTGATGTGGGGAATAACCTTGTCCATATATGTTTGTATACTACTATTAATTTTTTTCATGGTAAATTTCTAAAGTGAAATTGCTAAGTCAAAAGGTGAATATATTTATAAGTTTTGCTATATAAATTTTGTTTGTTGTTGTTCAGTTTCTAAGTCATGTCAGACTCTTTGTGACCACATGGACTGTAGCACACCAGGCTCGTCTGTCCTCCACCATCTCCTCGAGTTTTCTCAGATTCTTGTCCATTGAGTTAGTGATGCTGTTGAACCATCTCATTCTCAGCTACCCCCTTCTCCTTAAATCTTCAATCTTTTCCAGCTTCAGAGTCTTTTGCAATGTGTTGACTTTTTGCATCAGTTGACCAAAGTATTGGAACTTTAGCTTTGGCATCAGGCCTTCCAATGAATATTCAGGGTTGACTTCCTTTAGGGTTGACTGGTTTGATCTCCTTGCAATCCAAGGGACTCTCAAAAGTCTTCTCCAGCACTGCAGTTCGAAAGCATCAATTCTTTGGCGCTCAGGCTTACTTATGGTCCAGCTCTCACAGCTGTACCTGACTACTGGAAAAGTGATGTTTCTGCTTTTTAATATGCTGTCTAGATTTGTCATAGTTTTCTTTCCAATGAGTAAGTGTCTTTTAATTTCATGGCTGCAGTTACCATCTGCAGTGATTTTGGAGCTCAAGAAAATAAAATCTGTCACTGTTTTCCCATCTACTTGCCGTGAAGTGATAGGACTGGATGCCATGATTTTCGTTTTTTGAATGTTGAGTTTCAAGCCAGCTTTTTCATCCTCATCATGAGGCTCTTTAGTTCCTCTTCACTTTCTGCGTTAGAGTGGTATTATCTGCATATCTGAGGTTGTTGATATTTCTCCTGGCAGTCTTGATTCCAGCCTGTGATTCATCCAGCCTAGTAGTTCACATGATGTACTCTGAATATAAGTTAAATAAGCAGGGTGACAATATACAATTTTCCTGTACCCTTTCCCACTTTTGAATGGTTAGTTGTTTCATGTGTGGTTCTAGCTGTTGTTTCTTGACCTGTATACAGGTTTCTCAGGAGATAGGTAAGGTGATCTGGTATTCCCATCTCTTTAAGAGTTTTCCTTAGTTTGTTATGATCCACACAGTCAAAGGCTTTAGTGTAGTCAGTGAAACAGAGGTTGATGTTTCTCTGGAATTCCTTTGCTTTCACTATGATCCAGTGGATGCTGGCAATTAGATCTCTGGCTCCTCTGCCTTTTCTAAACCCAGCTTGAACATGTGGAGGATCTTGATTCACGTAATGATGAAGCCTAGCTTGAACGATTTTGAGCATAACCTTACTCACATGAGAAAGGAGTGCAATTGTCTGGTAGCTTGAACATTCTTTAGTACTGCCCTTCTTGGGAATTGTGACAAAAACTGACCTTTTCCTGTCCTGTGGCCACTGCTGGGTTTTCCAAATTTGCTAACATATTGATTGCAGCATTTAATAGCGCCATCTTTTTGGATTTTAAATAGCTCTGCTGGAATTCCATCACCTCTTAGTGAAACAGAGGTTGATGTTTCTCTGGAATTCCTTTGCTTTCACTATGATCCAGTGGATGCTGGCAATTAGATCTCTGGCTCCTCTGCCTTTTCTAAACCCAGCTTGAACATGTGGAGGATCTTGATTCACGTAATGATGAAGCCTAGCTTGAACGATTTTGAGCATAACCTTACTCACATGAGAAAGGAGTGCAATTGTCTGGTAGCTTGAACATTCTTTAGTACTGCCCTTCTTGGGAATTGTGACAAAAACTGACCTTTTCCTGTCCTGTGGCCACTGCTGGGTTTTCCAAATTTGCTAACATATTGATTGCAGCATTTAATAGCGCCATCTTTTTGGATTTTAAATAGCTCTGCTGGAATTCCATCACCTCTACTAGCCTTATTGGCAGCAGTGCTTCCTGCGGCCCTCTTAACTTTATACTCCAGAATGTCCGGCTCTTGGTGAATGACCACACCATTGTGGTTATCCGGGTCATTAAGCTCTTTTTTTGTACAGTTCTATTCTTGCCATCCTTTCTTGGATCTCTTCTGCTTCTATTAGGTCTGTTAAGGCATTGACGTAAGGCACATTGAAAAAGAGAAAGTCAAGTTATTTGACATGGGAATGTAAAGGGAATGATGGTGTTATAACCAATGGAAATTTCAGTACTTTGTCTTCTGATTTCAGGCTAGCTGAAAGGATGATAACTAAAAGGATATCGACTATAATAGATAAAGATATAATTTTTATTTCTAATTTCTCAGAAATATTATTTTCATTTTTTGTGATTCTACAAAGCTTATCTGAACAAAGTTATGAATTAAAGATGACAGAAGTCACTTAAATTTCTTTTCCAATAATTTTTGGCATATAGGACTGGCTGGAGGAAGAGGAAGAAAAAATGGGAATTGACATTTTACTGTCAAATGGAACTTACAAATTTACCTAGACCAAAATAGGAATAAAAATTTATGTGGGCCCTATTAACTGGTAAGAAAATAGATAAAATTAAAGTTGATAGATTATTAGTTTATGTTGTCAATGCAGACAACTTCAGAATAGGAGAGGAAGTAGTGAAGACTTCTCCTTGTTACTAACTTGGTTTTTTATTTTGCTTCAAAGGAATGTTACATTTCAAGATCATTATAGGAAATATTGTTTACAAATAATTATGAGTTTAACAGTCTTAGAATAGTGAATTCATTTTTGTTGAAACAGTGGACAGAACAGGCTTTTCAGTGTTTTTATTTTTCAAATTCATACTGGTTATCCGTTCAAAATATTTTCTTTTTTGTTCTCTTTTCCTTTTTATTCTTAGAATGATTGTTAATGAGAAAAAACATGGAGCAGTTAATGATGTCACTTGAATCTTTAGTTTTCTCTGTCCCTCAAGTATTGAAATATGACATTCCTTTCATGGTATTCCTTCTGGCCATCATGTTCTCTTTCTTTTTGGCGTCAGAGTCCTTTCCAAAAGGAAATATGCTGCCTGATTTCTAGGTGGAACAATCAGCCAGATGAGGTGACATCTAAAAACAAGGGGATTATATTTCTACAAACAAGACAGTAATTCAGATCTTCTTGCTTTAATTCTCTGTTTTACCATAATGAGATTTTTACCAAAGTCCAAGAGATTACTGATACACAGTAGTGACCAATGACTTCATATTAATAGAGCTATTCATAATAAACTCATCAGTGAAGTATTGGAAAAAATTTAAAGAGTGATTTTTCACTGTTCTGTTTCTATAATATTGAAATAACCATAGCACTGAAACACGCAGAAAGTACGAAACACTAATATTAAATGAAGATTGATAGCTTCGAAATACTGCAACATCTTAAAGTATCTTGTGAATGACCAAAAACATAAAATTTTGGTATAACTTTAGTTTTTTCCCACAGAACTATATATTAAAAATACTGGTAATCCATGTAAGATATATACAAAATCCTGAACTGACTAGATTGTTCAGTGAATAAATAATACTCCACACTGCTTTATTGTTACAGACAAATGAGCTTTATAATTCAATGAAACCCTTTTAAGAAGTTCTAGTCTGTAGAATGATGTCCTCAAATTATTTGGTCCTATTAGTTTTATTTACAAAAACTTTGCGTCCTTCTTGGTGGTGGTGATAGTTTACTCACTAAACTGTGTCCAACTCTTGTGATCCCATGGACTGTAGCCCAGCAGTCTCCTCTGCCTATGGGATTTCTCCAGCAAGAATACTAGAGTGGGTTGCCATTTCCTTCTCCAGGGGATCTTCCTGACCCTGGAATCGAACTTGGATCTCTTGCATTGCAGGCAGATCCTTTCCTGACTGAGCTATGATGTTTAATCCCTCTGAATATCATCTTTAAAAGGCCCTACTTGATACTTGTCAGTATAAACCACAGGTCAAGTGCAACCCTCCCATCTTCAGCCTATGGGCTCTTCGTGGATTTCTGTTCCATGTCCAACACAGTGACTGGCCCACGAGTTTTCCATTGGAGATTTCATGGTCCTTACCTCAACACTTGCCACAAAGTACCCCTTCCTTCTCTAGGTGTTGGGTAGAATGTCAGATTAATAATGGCATGTGGTGTTCCTTGGCATACCTGCCAAAATGCGATACTTTCTTTGGAAGAAAAGTCATGGGCTTCAGTCACACATCTGAGTTGACAGACATCCAAGTGATTCCTATATAAAAAGAAAAGATTGTGTTTTCTGAAATAGAATGTCCACTTTTAATAAATTCAAACAGATCCGAACATAAATATCTTCAGACTTGATGGATTTTATGTGCCTTTTCATTTTACAGATTGTATCGGCACCAGACCTCTGAACGTTATATAACCTAGTCCATTGCATTTGGGGGGAAACACCTTGAAGGTACACCTGCTGAGTCACTGCAGTCGTGTCTGACT
Source organism: Oreotragus oreotragus (assembly GCA_006410675.1). Classification (NCBI taxonomy): domain Eukaryota; kingdom Metazoa; phylum Chordata; class Mammalia; order Artiodactyla; family Bovidae; genus Oreotragus; species Oreotragus oreotragus. Next base: position 512,681 of record SJYX01024768.1, on the reverse strand, counting down.
CTTTGCGACCCTATAGACTGTAGCCCGCCAGGCTCCTCTGTCCGTGGGATTCTCCAGGCAAGATTGCTGCAGTGGGTGCCATGCCCTCCTCCAGGGGATCTTCCGGACCCAGGGATCTTATGTCTCTTCTGTCTCCTGCATTGGCAGGCGGATTCTTTACCACCGAAGGTGTACTCCGAGTATGAAATGTGGGCTTTTTGGTAAAATCTTCTATAAGAATAAATATCAGTTAGAAGACAACCTGTGAAAAACTTCTCTGAGTGGCTTAAATTTAAAAGATAATACACTAACCTTCCAGTATTGATGAAAACATCAGTGTCTGTCTTCATGATGTACCTAGCATTGGGGCAAAACTCAGTTATCCATCTAAATGCCATAATCATCTTCAAGATCAGGTTATTATTGTCGTTTAGTTGCTAAGTTGTGTCTGACTCTACTACCCCATGAACTGTGGCCTGCCATTTCCTTCTCCAGGGGATCTTCCTGACCCAGGGATTGAACCCACATCTCCTGCTTGGCAGGTAGACTCTTTACCACTGAGCCACATGGAAAGCCCCAGGTTATTGTATGTGACTATAAAAACTCTTGTATTATATTGCCATAACAGAGGTGTTTATCCTTTAAAGATAATGCTAACGCTTTGTCTTCACTTTCAGCCTGTTGGCCCAGTAAGAAAAATGTAAGAACCTTATATCCCCACCAAGACTTCTTTTCACCCCAAATGACTCTAATGGCCTGTCTGACCTTCTCATCCGAGGGGTTGCAAAATCACTAGGATGACAGGCAATGGGGTTTTGATGAGAGTCGTTTGAATGCTCTTGAAGTGTGAAGTGGAAGTCTTGTCTGTAAATGGACTCTTAGAAGGACATCCAGCTCACACATTGTCACATGGTGGTGAGGCAGACTGAGGGGCCACATCACCAGGAAATGGAAGAGCAACAGCAGCAGGAGGCTCCATTGGAGGGATCTCAGTGACATCCTGCCCGGAAGCGTGGAGCACTGGGGCCCTTTACAGCCACTCAGCAGCCCATGAGCCTCAGGTTCTGGCTGCTAGATACCGCACAACCTTAGGGGCTCCACTTAATTGTCTTGATTTATTCCTTCTGAGCAAAAGACCTTCAGTTTCACCAATAGGACATTCAGTAGTAAGAATTAGTCAAAAATAACACTTGGAATTTCTATTGAAAAACAGAGACTCTCAGATTGGCTTAAAAGTCTGCCATATACTGCTTATAAGACACATGCCTGTAGAATTTCTGATGAAACCGAAGCAGAGCTGAAGTTTTTTGTTTTCCGTACTCCATGCTGTAATCAAAGGATTTGCCGTGAACTACTCTCAGCCGCCCGGGGAATGGTAAAAATATTCCCATTTGAAGACTGCAAACCCAGGTCTTCCTTATCTCTGGTGGGGCAGCTGATTGTCGTGGCGGCCTGAGTCTCTGGTTGCATATTATTACCTATTTACTGATGTCTGTTTGCCAGCATAACATGTATGCTGGAAGCAGCAGCTTTCCTTGTTATGCCAGATTCAATGATTTATGTATTAATGCTATAGGAAAAGAGAGACAACATAGTATGTTCTTCTCCTTTGGGGCTTACTTTCCACCTCTGTGTGTATTCTCTCTTAATATTGCATGTGTGCTAATTGCCTGTTTCACTTTTATGGTTACTGTCCCTGGTGGCTCAGACAGTTAAGCGTCTGTCTACAATGTGGGAGACCCGGGTTCGATCCCTGGGTCGGGAAGGTCCCTGGAGAAGGAAATGGCAATCCACTCCAGTACTATTGCCTGGAAAATCCCATGGACAGAGGAGCCTGGTAGGCTACAGTCCATGGGGTCGCAAAGAGTTGGACACGACTGGGCGATCTTCACCTTTCTGAAATTCAACCACATAGTCTGCATTTATTATATGGTTAAGGATAACTTATTAACATGGTGAGTAGTGTTAACTGAATACATCTAATTTTTGGAAAATTTCAGCTTTCAGTGCAATCACAAAGTTAGATTAACTCATAGTTTGGGCTTCCCTGGGGGCTCAGAGGTTAAAGCGACTGCCTGCAATGCAGGAGACCTGGGTTGGATCCCTGGGTCGGGAAGATCCCCTGGAGAAGGAAATGGCAACCCACTCCAGTATTCTTGCCTGGAGAATCCCATGGACGGAGGAGCCTGGTGGGCTACAGTCCACGGGGTCGCAAAGAGTCGGACACGACTGAGCGACTTCACTTTCACTTTCCTTTAAAATAATTAAAATAATGCTTCCAGCCAAGTTGGAGTGACAGGGATTGGTATCCTTTTACTTGGAATACCTAGGCAAAAAACATGAAACAGCAGTTCTTGAGGCATTTGCCATCAGGCAACCCAAGACATTGATCCCTGAGAGACAGGAAAGAGCTGAGACCTAAGCTTGGTCTAGCCTGGGGAGTGTTTTTAGGCATGGAATAGTAGAGCAGCAGAACCCCAGAGAAAGCTAGAGACCTGCCTGAATTGAGGAGATGGTGCTGGGAGCCTGAGAAGCCAAGGCAGCTAGAGCTCACGGGGCAGAGTACCAGAGAGGAGAGGGCGGCAAGAGAATGTTACAGATCTGCAGAAGTCCCTTCCAGGAATTCAGCTGGGTACTGATCAGTACATGCCTGTGAGGAAACTATGTGTGGTCAAAGGAAATCACCCAGAAGGAATCCAGTACTCAGCTTACACACGTGAGGAATGGGCCTAATTCACCGAGTGTGAGCTAGAGCATCTCTAACATTCTAGCTTTCATTTTCAGATGCTCAGTTTGGGTCTTTTTTCTGTGTTTTTAACGGAAATTGCACCCAGTCTTTTCTCTAGCGTCACAGCATATAGAATACATTTATAATAACCTTTAATCCTACTTTCCTTGTTTTATAAAAACTGTGTCGTTTCTGGGTTGGTTTTCACTGATACTTCTCATTTGTCTCTTATTTTCTTGTCTTTTTTTTCTTGAAACCTGCTTGGCAGATTAGTGAATGCCTGTTAGGTATGTAACAGAAGACATCATAAACTATACTTTGTTGGGTGCTGGATATTTTTGTATTCCTCTACGTGTTCTTGAAGCTTTTCCTAGAATGTATTTAAGTTATTTGGGGAATATTTACTCCTTTAAGGTATTCCTTATTGGGACCATTTAGTTTAATTCTGTATTCCTGAGGCAGAACCTTTCTGAATACTTTACCTGATGCCCTGTGAATTATGAGGTTTTCCATTTAGCTCACCATCTGTTTACAGATGTTAAGTTGAGGATCAGGTTGTTCCTTCAGGGTTTGTTTTTAAGCTCTGCTGGCATCATCATCAATTAATCTTTATTCTGGGACTAATTCAGCCCTGCTGAGGCCTCTACTTATTGTCCAGAGTATGCAAGGTTTCTCTCCTCTGGTTAGGTGCAACTCACATGTCCCTAGCTCTGAATGAATTGGTCATTTTTCTTAGCTCCCCAGCAGATTTCCACCCCTCCCCCCACCTTTGCCTTATGGAGTTTTACCCTGTGTGGGTGCATGCTAAGTCACTTTAGTCGTGTCTGACTTTTTGCGACCCTATAGATCGTAGCCCACCAGGAGTTTTAATCCTAAGTGTGTGCAAATTAGCATGAAGCCAAAGACTCAAGAGAAGATGTCTGAAACTTTTTTCTTCATTACTACCTCCTCTCTGGTATAGTATTCCAGTTATAATTGCTATATATCTCTTCTGAACTCTGATGTTTGTCTTTTCATGTTGGTGACCCTGCTGTGTTCTACTTTGAATTTCCCTGCCTGCAGTAGTATCTGTAACATGTCTCTTAGCAGAAAGTAGGCTTATCTAGCTTGTTTTCTTCTCTCAGAGAATGCAGATCTACACTAACTGTTGTCCAGTGTCTGGAAACTGTCCTGTCATCTATTTTGCCTAGTTTTGCAGTTGTTTACTGACTAAAGAGAAATCTGGTACCAGTTACTTCATGACGAAGTATTAATCCCATAATACTGAATTATTGTGGGAGGTTGGTGAAGTTTTGTGAAGGAATCACAATGAGCCTTGACTGATTTTGTAGTTAATGGCCATTTAAGAATTGTCAGTTTATGGGCCCTGGGGGTAGTTGATTTGGGAGTGGTTTGTCCTTTTCAATGAGAATTTTCAGAACAGATAATGTAAATTGTAAAGTGTCAGTTGCCCAGTTGTATCTGTCTTTGGACTCCATGGAATGTACCCTGCCCGGCTCATCTGTCCATGGGATTTCCTAGGCAAGAATACTGGGGTGGGTTGCCATTTTCTTCTCCAGGGCATATTCCTGACCCAGGGATTGAACCTGGGTTTCCTGCATTGCTGACAGATTCTTTACTGTAAGACAATATACAAATGTGCTTGCTTTTGGTTTAGAATTATTTATTAAATGTTTTTATAGGCTCTTGTGTCTCAGAATAAATTTTTGACTCTTGGAATTTAGAATGGACATAGTTGGATTACTTTTGGGGAGATGAAACTGGTAATGATTCTTCTGTATTATTTCTAATCATCAGAAATTGGTTTCAATAGGCTTTGCTATCACTGGAGAAAGACTACATCTGACAATCTGAAAATAATCTCATGTTGTAACGACAGTAAATTAACTGGCAGAAAGACATGTTTCCATGGAGCGTTTTGTGTCTTTATGTTATTCTTGAGTTTTTCTACTTGGTGAGCTGCACATGTGTACACACTCAGTGAACATATGATGTGTGAATCTTCATTAAGACCATTTCACTTGTCGGTCAGTCATAGTGCTGTGTGTCAAACATGTTACCAGATGATGGAGAAGAGATGACAAAAGAAGTAGGCGATAGTGTTGCTAACCAGAAGACTATATGAGATGACACATATCAAAGGAAACAAAATATTCTTGCAGAGATGAATGGAGTACAGAATGATTTTATCTGCTCTCAGGCAGGAATGAGGAGCTGCATTTTGAGAAAGTTGATGAATATGCATTGACTAACAAAGAGGATAAGGGAGGAAAAAATCCTTCTTTTAAAAAAAAAGAATGCTGTGTTGCCTGGTGACAGCTGAGAATAACAGAATTGTTCTATGGAAAGCAAGCAAATTAAATTGACTTGAATGAAAGTTTGTGTGGCATATAGTCAGAAATGAGATTGTAGAGCTAACTGAGGTATAGGGATATAGATGATTTCAGACTTTGGTCTGGAAAGAGATGTTTCTGATTGACCTTGTATTAAGATGTAGACAAAATTAAGAATTTTGTGTTCACAAAGCAGTTTTATAGGTGCAGATTTATTTTAAGATGAACTATGAAGCAAATTAAGACATTGAGTGTTACTATGTTTGAATATAATTTGCAAAATGAAAGGCTGTTTCTTAGTGGGATTTGAAAGGCATTGTTGATTGTTCAGTTGCTCAGTCATGTCCAACTGCGACCCCATGGACTGCAGCACACCAGGTTTCCCTGTCCTTTACCTTCTCCTGGAGTTTGCTCAGACTCCTGTCCGTTGAGTTGGTGATGCCATCCAAACCATTTCATGCTCTGCTATCCCTTTCTCCTCCTACCTTCAATCTTTGCCAGCCTCAGGGTCTTTTCCAGTGAGTTGGCTCTTTGCATCAGGTGGCCAGGGTACTGGAGCTTCAGCTTCAGCATCAGTCCTTCCAATGAATCTTCAGGGTTGATTTCCTTTAGGATTGACTGGTTTGATCTCCTTGCAGTCCAAAGGACTCTAAGAGTCTTCTCCAATATCACAGTTCAAAAGCATCCATTCTTTGGTGCTCAGCGTTCTTTATGGTCCAACTCTTACACCCATATGTGACTACTGGAAAAACCATAGCTTTGACTATACGGACTTTAGTCGGGAAAGTAATCACTCTGCTTTTTAATACGCTGTCTAGGTTTGTCATACCTTTTTTTCCAAGGAGCAAGCATCTTTTAATTTCACAGCTGCAGTCACCGTCCACAGTGATTTTGGAGGCCAAGAAAATAAAATCTGTCTCTGCTTCTATTGTTTCCCCATTTATTTGCCATGAACTGATGGGACCAGATGCCATGAGCTTAGTTTTTTGAATGTTGAGTTTAAGCCAGCTTTTTCACTCTTCTCTTTCAACTTCATCAAGAGGCTCTTTAGTTCCTTTTCACTTACTGCCATAAGGGTGGTGTCATCTGCGTATCTGAGGCATATTGAAAGGTGTAGCATGCAGAATAAGTGAATATGCAAAATTTTTACACATTATGAGTAGCTACATAAGGGGAAAAAAGGGGACTTTAGAAAAGTATATAAAAGGGGATTTTAGAAAAGTATATAAAGTATATAAAAGCTACATAAGGGAAAAAAAGGGGACTTTGGAAAGCATATCATGGTAACTGAAGTTTGACTGAGGTTCATATTATATATGTGTATTTTTGTTCCAGGTTGCTGCCTTTTCTAAGAGAGCACCCATGACCCTGATGGTGTTTCCAGCTTTGATAAAGAGTTCTGTTGCAGTTATTGATTAACTCAACAAATTCAGGTTAGTAGATTTTGTGGACAGTACTTCTCTTTTCCAATTATATGTTGATATTTTTAGAAATGGATAATTTTGTATTTAAAGTTACATATGTATACACCAGTGAAGTAGAAAGGCCAAGTCAGTTTAAACTCTTACTGAATTATGTACCTACCACGCTACCTATTATGTACAATTTGCAGTGCATAAAATGAAAAATTTTTTATTTCCTGTTTAATAGTTTTTTACTTTCTGGTGCTAGGTAAGTTGTGGGTGAATATTGTACACTGTACCTTTTCATCGTGTGGCATCTTTAGTGCTGAAAATAAACTACTCATCTTAAAATAGTTTGAAACTTTTAGTAGCTTACTTTGAAAGATTTCATTCTCATTCATATTTCAGTTATACATTCAAATTTTTATTTTTTTATTTTTTGTTAAGTCTGTTAATTTTGACAACTATATGTTCATTACCATAATCTTCTAAATTCACTCTTGTTGCCTTTTCGTAGTCAACCCCTCTCTCCATCTCAATCTCTAGCAACCACAGATCTGTTTTTTTGTCCCTGTAGTTTACTTTTTCCAGTATACCATTTAAGTGAAATCATTTAATGTGTAGCTTTTAAAATCTAGCTTCTTTCTTTTAGCATAGTGCATTTGGGTTTATCCCTGTTGTGTGTGCCAGTAGTTCATTCTTTTTGTCACTGAGTAGTGTCCTGTTGTATGGACATACTGCAGTTAGTTCCCTGATGGCTCTGACAGTAAAGAATCCTCCTGCAGGGTAGGAGACCCGATTTTAGTCCCTGAGTCCGGAAGATCCCCTGGAGAGCGGAATGGGTTTCCGCTCCAGTATTCTTGCCTGGAGAATTCTGTGGACATAGGAGCCTGGGGTCCATGGGGTGGCAAAGAGTCAGACATGATGAGCGACTAATACTATCTGTCTATCTATATGCGTATACAGTTAGTTTATCCATTCACCATATGATGGACATGTGGGGAGTTTCTAGTTTTTGGTGATTATTACAGTCGCGCTTTCTTCTTTTTTAATCCTGTGATAAAATGCACATAAAATTTACCTTAACCATTTTAAAATCTACGGCTCAATGGTGTTAAGTATTGGTTTGTAGCTGTCACCACCATCCATCCTCATAACTTTTCATATTGTAAAACTGAAACTCTGTACCCATTAAACAATAACTCTCCATTCTCTGCTCTCCCAGTTCCTGGCAACCAGCACGATGCTTTCCGTCTTTATGATTTTGACCACTCTTAAGTACTTTATATGAGTGGAATTATACAGTAAGTTTCTTTCTATGGCTGATTCATTTCACTTAGTGTAATGCGCTCAAGGTGCATCCATTTGTAGCATATTGCAGAATTTTCTTCCCTTTTTAAGTTTTAATAATATTTCATTGTGTGTATATATCACATTTTGCTTATCTACTCATCAGTTGATGAATATAGTTGGGTTGCTTCCATGTTTTAGCTACTGTGAATAGTGTCGCTGTGAACATGGATGTACAGTGATCTCTTCAAGGCCCTGCTTTTATTTCTTTTTGTATATGTACTCAGAAGCAAAATCGCTAGATCGTAAGATAATTCTATTTTTACTTTTTTGAGAAACCACCATACTCTTTTCCACAGGAGATACACTATTTTATATTGAATAGTGTCGCTGTGAACATGGATGTACAGTGATCTCTTCAAGGCCCTGCTTTTATTTCTTTTTGTATATGTACTCAGAAGCAAAATCGCTAGATCGTAAGATAATTCTATTTTTACTTTTTTGAGAAACCACCATACTCTTTTCCACAGGAGCTACACTATTTTATATTTCTGCCAGTAGTGCACAAGGCTTCCAGTTTCTTCACATCCTTGCCAGTGCTTATTATTATTATTATTAAGTAACCATCTTAATGGTTTTGAGGTGGTATTGTACTTAAGCTTTCATTTGTGTTGCCGTAATGATTGTTGACATTTTAAAATTTCTTTTTACATGTGCCTTTGATGTCCCCCTGTCCAATAAATCATTGTGAAATTCAATGTCCTGATGCTTTAGTGCTTTGTTTCTTCTAAGAGTTTTATTATTTAAGTCTTACATTTAGATTCTTGATCCATTTTCAGTTAAATTTTGTATATGGCATTAGGTGTGTGGACCAGTTTCTCCAGCACTCATTTGTTCAAAAGACTTACTTTTTCCCCATTGAATGGTCTTAACACCCTTATCAAAAATCATTTGAGCATATATGTGCGAGTTTATTTCTAAGCTCTCTTTCGCTAGTCTGTCTGTCTTTATGACAGTGCTGCACTGTTTTGATTACTGTAGCATTCCAGTGAAATTTTGAAATCAGGAAGGGTGAATCCTCTAGTTTTTCTGTTCTTTTTCAAGATTTTCTTGGCTAGTTGAGGTCCCTTGAGAGTCTATGAGAATTTTAGGATACTTTTTTCTCTCTTTGTGCAAAATTCTTTGGGATTTTGATAAGCATTACATAGGCTCTGTAGATTGCTTTGGGTAGTATTGACATTTTAGCAATATTAAGTCTTTTAGAATATTAACGGGAGATTTGTTTCCATTTATTTGTCTTTAATTTCTTTCAGCAATGTTTTATTGTTTTCATTGTACAAGCCTTTCACCTCCTTGGTTAAGTTATTTCCTAAGTATTTTGTTCTTTTTTATGCTATTGTCAATTAAGTTATTTTTGTAATTTTCTTTTCAGTTTGTTCATTGTTTGCGTATAGAAATGCAACTGACTTTAGTCTTTGTATCTTTTTTTGCTGAATTCATTTATTACTTCTAACAGTTGTTTCAGTGGAGTCTGTAGGGTTTTCTACATAGAAGACCACATTATCTGCAGGGAGAGATAATTTTATTTTATCCTTTTCAGTTTGAATGCCTTGTATTCTTTTTCTTAATTGCTCTCACTTGAGCTTTCAGTGCTGTACCCAATAGAAGTGATGAAAGTGAGCATTCTTACCTTGTTCCTGATCTTACAGGAAAAGCTTTTAGTCTTCCACCATTGAGTATGTTGTTTGCTGTGAGCTTTTTATATATGGCTTTATTATGTTGAGGTAGTTTCCTCCTATTCCTATTTAATTGAGTATTTTTTATCATGAAAGGATGTTGAATTTTGTAAAACACTTTTTATGTGTTAGTTGAGATGATCATGTGAGTTTTTCCTTCATTTTGTTGATGTGGTGTATTACATAAATTTTTGTATGCTATGCTCTCCTTAGTTTTAGGAATAAATTCCACTTGTCATGGTATATAATATATTTACTGTGGAGTCATACAGTTTAAAATAAAAATGTGATTATATATTCTTTATTAAAATAATGTTACTTGTTTTTAAAGAGATCACAGTGATTTAACTGTTGCCTTTTTGGATTGGGGTTGCATTTCTTTTTTAAAATGTCATTAAAAATTAACTAGAAAAAAATTAACAGATCTTATGGGTATGGGAAGAGACTTGCAATTTATGATCTTTTTTTTTTTTAATGATCATTTGAGTGTAGAAAGAGAGGTGATGAAAATTATAAGATGGGGGTATATTGGAACTTATGTGTTATCTTTATTATGGAAAAATCAGGTAGCTTTCCTCAGTATAGTGGCAGATCAGAAATGTACAACTTTTTATGTAGTTAACCCTCATATAGAGAGTTCCAGGAGTTACCTGTTTAGAAAAGTCAAGTATTTATAAGAATTCTTCTGTCTTAAAAATGTATGTAAAAAGGACAAAGGTTGGGCATGAAAAGTCAATTTAAACTTTCTTGAATGAATATTTGGGATGGAAACTGTCATTCTGCCTTGGGAAAATTAAATTAGTAATATGAAAGATAAGCTTATTTAGTGGTATCAAAAAACTATTTGAATATTTACAAGGAATATCTAGTTCATTACATGCTGCTGCTGCTAAGTCACTTCAGTTGTGTCCGACTCTGTGTGACACCGTAGACGGCAGCCCACCAGGCTCCCCCATCCCTGGGATTCTTCAGGCAAGAATACTGGAGTGGGTTGCCATTTCCTTCTCCAATGCATGAAAGAGAAAAGTGAAAGTGAAGTCGCTCAGTCTGTCCGACTGTTAGCGACCCCATGGACTGCAGCCCACCAGGCTCCTCCATCCATTGGATTTTCCAGGCAAGAGTCCTGGGGTGGGGTGCCATTGCCTTCCCCGTCATTACATGCTGTAGAAATAAAAATATTTTGAGCAAAATGTCATGCTTAAATTCAGAAAATGTTGGTTTCAATTTCAACTCCAAAGCCTGAACACTAAAAAAGAGTCAGTGCAACTTTGAACTGTTCTCATGTTTCCACGTATCTTTAGATAAATTATATAACTTTCATAGTCTCTGTTGGATAAGTGGTATGCTATATTATGTTCTCAGGGAACATTTCAGAAATAGATAAAACATTTTAGGCAGAGACAGAGCATTTTAAAGATGTTCCTGAGAGAATATTTGTTCATTGGGCAGATTCAACACAGAGTCAAAGATGATACTATGCTCAGAAGCTCTTCAGAATTTGATCTCTTTTGTGAGTGTCTTATTAACTCTATTAGTTATCTGGCATAACTTAAAAATAAACATAAAAAACATTTGTTGTTGTTCAGTTGCTCAGTCGTGTCTGACTCTTTGTGACCACTGGACTGCAGCATGCCAGGCTTCCCAGTCCGTCACCATCTCCCAGAGCTTGCTCAAACTCATGTCCATTGAGTCAGTGTCAAAGCCTGAACACTAAAAAAGAGTCAGTGCAACTTTGAACTGTTCTCATGTTTCCACGTATCTTTAGATAAATTATATAACTTTCATAGTCTCTGTTGGATAAGTGGTATGCTATATTATGTTCTCAGGGAACATTTCAGAAATAGATAAAACATTTTAGGCAGAGACAGAGCATTTTAAAGATGTTCCTGAGAGAATATTTGTTCATTGGGCAGATTCAACACAGAGTCAAAGATGATACTATGCTCAGAAGCTCTTCAGAATTTGATCTCTTTTGTGAGTGTCTTATTAACTCTATTAGTTATCTGGCATAACTTAAAAATAAACATAAAAAACATTTGTTGTTGTTCAGTTGCTCAGTCGTGTCTGACTCTTTGTGACCACTGGACTGCAGCACGCCAGGCTTCCCAGTCCGTCACCATCTCCCAGAGCTTGCTCAAACTCATGTCCATTGAGTCAGTGATGGCAGCCAACCATCTTGTCCTCTGTTGTCCCCTTCTCCTCCTGCCTTCTATCTTTCCCAACATCAGGGTCCTTCCAGTGTTTCTAAAACATTACTGAAAGCCAAATATTAGAAAAAGGGATGAATTACTAGTTTGTAGGAATACTGATTCCATTTGCTGAAGAGCACGTCATGAAATTTTAAGATAAATATTATATAGTTCCTAAAGTCTATTAGAATTTCATGTACCTACATTTCAAGTAGACGATTGAGCTTCTTGATGGTGAGGGTCGTTTTAGGTTTTGGTGTTTTCTGAAAGAATTATTTCTACCGCAAGTATTACTACTTGCTGAACGAATGACTTAGTCCCACCCAGTTCCTAAAGTCTATTAGAATTTCATGTACCTACATTTTCAAGTAGACGATTGAACTTCTTGATGGTGAGGGTCGTTTTAGGTTTTGGTGTTTTCTGAGAGAATTATTTCTACCGCAAGTATTACTACTTGCTGAATGAATGACTTAGTCCCACCCGCTAGTGGGCTTCTTTGAGTTCATTAGAGCACCAGGGCATCTGTGGATTCTTCAGGCTTGTCAGGGCAAGAAGGAGGAAGTTAATTTTCTGAAATCATGAGGAAATAGAATCAATCAGAACTGTGAAAACTGTACTTGTAGAACTGTTAAGTGACATGGACCTTGAGGAACATTTAGTCTAATACCTGTTTTTTTTTTTTTTTTAATTGGAAAATGGAGACCTGGAGAGATGAGGTGATATGATTTAGTCACACAGCTATCTGGAGACGCGTTATGTAGTGCTCATTTTACTCATCATCCTGCCTCTCTTCCTCCAGGGATCATTGCTTGATCTTAGAGTTGAAACAGTTAAATTGATCAATTTAAAATTGTTTATTTGCAAAACTCAGTTTTAATTTCTCTTTCAATTGATTTTAAGTTAAAACAGGTTACTATTGAAGGGGTAGGAGATACGATCTTCATTTTTAAACAGATGCAAAAATATGCTGGTATTAAATATATAGCTAGAAAAATCTAGCAAATTATTTTTTATTTTTCAACAACCTTAAAAATTTTATGTGGATTAATTTAAAATGTATAATATTAAATAAGACCCAAAGTTTTACAAATTTTAGATAAATTTGGACCTTGGATTTCTGGGTTAAAAATCTAAGTACTCTAAAATGTGGATTATATTCTGCTCTCGAGGATTTCATTTAATAATCGTATTTACAGGTAAAATTGGTGAAGTTCAGAACTAGTAAACAGTTTTCTTTTCTTTTCTTTTTTTTTTTTAATTTTGGCTGCACAGCACAGCAGGAGGATGTTCAGTGTCCTGACTAGGGACTGAACCTGTGCCCCCTGCCGTGAAAGTGCAGAGCATTAACCACTGAACCTCCAGGCAAGTCTGTCCTGTTTTTCTTTTTTTTCCATGAGCACTACTAAACCTAGAAAATTAGCAAACAAAACAAAACAAAAACCCTCATTCAGTATACTCTTTTGGAAATGTAATAGTTTAAAATAAAAGTAAGAATCAAACATATAATTATTTACTTTNTTTTTTTTTTTTTAATTTTGGCTGCACAGCACAGCAGGAGGATGTTCAGTGTCCTGACCAGGGACTGAACCTGTGCCCCCTGCCGTGACAGTGCAGAGCATTAACCACTGAACCTCGAGGCAAGTCCCTCCTGTTTTTCTTTTTTTTCCATGAGCACTACTAAACCTAGAAAATTAGCAAACAAAACAAAACAAAAACCCTCATTCAGTATACTCTTTTGGAAATGTAATAGTTTAAAATAAAAGAATCAAACATATAATTATTTACTTTTGCGTACTTGATATACAGGCTTGTTGAGAGAGACTGTTTAAGACACACAAAGTGGTTTTAGGTTATACAGGTAGTATACCTTTTTGTCTAAATGTTTTCTTCCTGGAACATTTTCTACTCATCACTTTATACTAACTTCATCCTGATTTCCTAAAATCTCTAGCCCTTTAGGACAAGGGAGATACCTATTGAGAGGTGATTCTCTATGATCTCTTATGCTTCAGCGCATCTTCTGAGCCAGAGACATTGGCAGCTTTTGTTGAGGGCCCTCTTTTGAAAGAAATTTGCATCACAGACAGCCTGAGAAGATAGAAATTGTATTTCCATAACAACAGAGGGCAGAGTTCCTTACTGTCCAGGATAATCAAGATAATCTGTCTTGGGAAAACGTGGGATATTTTTGCTTGCAACTCCTTTAAAATATTGACGGTTCCTAGGTTTCAGCTTTCTTCTCCTGTAATGTAACCCGCTGTATGTGCAGCATCACCTGGCTTTCTTGTATTGCGCTTTAGGAATTGGAGCTTGGGTAACCAGTGCAAAAGATGATACTCTGGCTACAGCTGTTGTTTTGAGTAGTAAACTTCTCTTTGTTTCTGACCCAGGGGTGTCATGTTTTCTGCCAGGATTATCTGATACTGGCTCACCAAATATTACTAACACAACCTATTGATAAAACAAAGTTGAGTTTATTGCTTACTGTGGTAAAGGAGAATACCACCTTGACAGATACTTGATAATGCCTTACAAGGGCAAAGTCAAGGTAAAAATTTTAGAATGTGAAGTTTGATTTTATTTGAGTCTTGCAGTGGTGATGATGGAGCTTGATTAATATTGAGTAAGTATCATGAATATCAATACAACAATTTAGAATTGATCAAAACAGCAATGCAAGGATTTAAAAAACTGTTGATGCTTTCTGTTGGAGTCTTGATGAGTCTTTTGTGAAATTTCTGTAATGAACAACCAAGTTATGTTCCCGCAAGAATCTCCTGGAATAGTAGAGTATGCTAATGAAGACATTGGACTAGTAAAGCCAGGCTCATGTACACAGAAAGGGGTGTGTGTGTGCATGTGTGTAGGTGTTTTAGTTTCCTAGGGATGCTATAACAAATTGCCGTATAATTAGTGACTAATTAGTCACTTAAAAGAAGAGCCTCTAGGGGAATAATTCTTTCCTCTTTTCGAGCTTCTGATATTTTTAAGCAATCTTTGGTGTTTCTTGGCTTGTGGCAGCGCACCTTTAATCTCTGCCTCCGTCTTCGCATGGTGGCCTTCCCTCTGTGTGTGCGTGACTCTTTGTTACTCTATGGACTGTAGCCTGCCAGGCTCCTCTGTCCATGGGATCCTCCAGGCAAGAATACTGGAATAGGTTGCTGCGCCCTCCTCTAGGGGATCTTCCCTCTGTATCTCTGTCCATATTGCCTTCTTTTTATAAGGATACCAGTCGTTGGATTAGAGCCCACCCTAATCCAGTATGACCTTATGTTACCTTGATTACATCTGCAGAGATCCTGTTTCCAGGTGAGGTCAAATTCACATGTTCCAGTGGTTATAAATTTGAGGGGTGGGTAGTATTAAATGCATTGCAGAGTATATGGTTTCAGTTTTGTGTTGAGTCTGTGTGTGGCTAGATGCTTGTGGTTCTCAGTAGCCAGGAAACTCTCACAGTCTCATTGCTTTGCATCCATATAGGTTAAAAATCTCAGGCTCATCAGAGCTGTTGACAACAGCGTGATATATTGTGGAAGGAATACCAGCATGGAAATCAAGATGCTTTGGTTCTAGTTTCCGTCCAGTTAGTCAGTCAGTTTGGTCGCTTGGTCGTGTCTGACTCTTTGTGACCCCATAGACTGCAGCACACCAGGCCTCCCTGTCCATCACCAACTCCCGGAGCTCACTCAAACTCATGTCCATTGAGTCTGATGCCATCCAACCATCTCATCCTCTGTCGTCCCCTTCTCCCACCTTCAGTCTTTCCCAGCATCAGGGTCTTTTCAAATGAGCCAGTTCTTCGCATCAGGTGATGGTAGAGAGTTCTGACAAAATGTGGTCCAGTGGAGAAGGGAATGGCAAACCACTTCAGTATTCTTGCCTTGAGAACCCCGTGAACAGTATGAAAAGGCAAAAAGATAGTTTCTGTCCCGCTGTTAACTATAATAGCTTGGAAAAGTTACGGTCTTCTCCAGCTGTTAGTTTCTCAAGAGGTAAAAGGGGAGGTTTGAAAGAAGAGAATAGGAATGAATCTCTGAGGGCCTTTCTAGCTCTCAGGTTCTAAAGTTCTGTAGTTGTTGAGTGTCTGCTGTGTACCGTATTGGTATTAGTTTTGTTGGAGTGACAAAATTAAGAAAAGAAATAGAGAATGCTTTAAGTGCTGATCTGATGTATTCTGACATGTGAATATAGCCTTATTTATGTTTTGTTTGCTTGAATTAAAATCATTAATGAAGATATTGATGGTAAACATGGAATTAGCCCATTCTAGTCCATTCCATTCTCTCTTATTTACTATATTTTATTTTTCAGTCTGAATGTTGTATTTAGAATAGAGACATTCTTCAGGTCAGTTAATTCATTTAAAGTTAGAAAAATGTTTGGTTACTCTGCTCTCTCTCAGCTGAGTTCAGAAAATGAAATAACCTTTTCTGAAGCAAGCATGATGTAGACTATGGAAGTATTTGATTCCTTTTGTGATTCACAGTCTTCGCTTTCTGTGTAGTATTTATTTTTTTTTGATTTTTGGATGCTTGAAAATCTAGAAAATTTCTTTCCCCTCCTCCCCAGCTACTCCTGCAATTCTGTAGGAAAAAAAGCAAGCAAGGAAGACCATGTTGAACACATTTTCCTTTTTTAAAATTTTCTTTATTTTTTTTGAAGTATAATTGACTTACAGTGTACTAGTGGAAAGTGATTAGTTGTTTATTCAGTTTCTTTGACCAGTATAGGCCTATTCACATGATCTGTTTCTCCTTGAGTTTGCATTGGCAGATTGTGTCTTTCAAGGAATTGGTCCATTTCTTCTAAGTTAGAAAATTTGTGGGCATAGAATTATTCAAATCGTTCTTTATTATCCTTTTAATATCTGTAGGATTGCTAGTGATGGTCTGTCTTTCATGTCTGATATTAGTAATTGACTTCTTCTCTCCTTTTCTCCTTAGGAAGCTTGGCTAGGAGTTTATTCATTTTATTGATCTTCTCAAAGAACCAGCTTTTAGTTTTGTTGATTTTCTTGTTTACCGTTTTCAATTTCACTGATTTCTGCTCTGATTTTTATTATTTTGAATTTAATTTTTTCTTTTCCTTGTTTCCTAAGGCAGAAACTTGAGTGGTCAACTTTACTTTTTTAATTTAAATATATGCATCCAGTGTTATTTCTTTCTGAGAAAGAAAATGTAGTACAGTATTTGCTGTATCCCACAGGTTTTTATGCTTTATTTTCATTTTTATTTAGTTAAAAAATTAAAAAAAATCCTCAACACTTTGATTCATGTATCATTTGTATATGTTGTTAATATCTACATACTTGGGGATTTTCTGGCTGTCTACTGTTACTAATTTCTAGCCTAATTTCATTGTGGTCTGAGACCATATTTCATTTGATATCTGTTCTTTTAAATTTGTTAAGGTGTATTTTCTAGCCCAGAATATAGTCTGCTTGGTGAATGTTCCCACTGAGCTTGAGAAGAACGTATATTCTGCTGTTGTTGAATGAAGTAGTCTATAGATGTCAATTGTGTGCTGTGTTCACTTATGTCTAACTCTTTGCAAGACCATGGACTATAGCCCACCAGGCTCCTCTGTCTATGGAATTTTCCAGGAAAGAATACTGGAGTAGGTTGCAATTTACTGCTCCAGGGGTTCTTCCCAACCCAGGCATTGAACCCACATCTCCGTGTCTCCTGCATTGGCAGGGGCATTCTTTACCACTGTGCTACCTGGGAAGCCTCTGTGGATGTCAGTTAGAGCCAGTTAATTGATGGTGCTGTTCAGTTCTGTGATATTCTTACTGATTTTCAGCCTGTTGGTTCATTTACTGATAGTGGGGTATTGAAATCTTCAGATATAATAGTGAATTTATGTATTTCTTTTTGCAGTTCTACTAGTTTTTATCTCAAGTATTTAGTTCTGTTGTTAGCTGCATGTATATAAGGATAGTTATATCTTCTTGGAGAATCAACCCTATCATTATGTACTGTCTCTCCTTATTCTGGAAATCTTCCTTGCTTTGAAGTCAGCTCTTTCTGTTTTCTTTTGGTAAGTGTTAGCATAGTGTATCTTACTTTATCCCTTTTCCTTCAGTATATCTATGCCTTTATAAGTGGGTCTTTGTAGACAACATATAGTTGGGTCTTGTCNTCTGTCTTTCATGTCTGATATTAGTAATTGACTTCTTCTCTCCTTTTCTCCTTAGGAAGCTTGGCTAGGAGTTTATTCATTTTATTGATCTTCTCAAAGAACCAGCTTTTAGTTTTGTTGATTTTCTTGTTTACCGTTTTCAATTTCACTGATTTCTGCTCTGATTTTTATTATTTTGAATTTAATTTTTTCTTTTCCTTGTTTCCTAAGGCAGAAACTTGAGTGGTCAACTTTACTTTTTTAATTTAAATATATGCATCCAGTGTTATTTCTTTCTGAGAAAGAAAATGTAGTACAGTATTTGCTGTATCCCACAGGTTTTTATGCTTTATTTTCATTTTTATTTAGTTAAAAAATTAAAAAAAATCCTCAACACTTTGATTCATGTATCATTTGTATATGTTGTTAATATCTACATACTTGGGGATTTTCTGGCTGTCTACTGTTACTAATTTCTAGCCTAATTTCATTGTGGTCTGAGACCATATTTCATTTGATATCTGTTCTTTTAAATTTGTTAAGGTGTATTTTCTAGCCCAGAATATAGTCTGCTTGGTGAATGTTCCCACTGAGCTTGAGAAGAACGTATATTCTGCTGTTGTTGAATGAAGTAGTCTATAGATGTCAATTGTGTGCTGTGTTCACTTATGTCTAACTCTTTGCAAGACCATGGACTATAGCCCACCAGGCTCCTCTGTCTATGGAATTTTCCAGGAAAGAATACTGGAGTAGGTTGCAATTTACTGCTCCAGGGGTTCTTCCCAACCCAGGCATTGAACCCACATCTCCGTGTCTCCTGCATTGGCAGGGGCATTCTTTACCACTGTGCTACCTGGGAAGCCTCTGTGGATGTCAGTTAGAGCCAGTTAATTGATGGTGCTGTTCAGTTCTGTGATATTCTTACTGATTTTCAGCCTGTTGGTTCATTTACTGATAGTGGGGTATTGAAATCTTCAGATATAATAGTGAATTTATGTATTTCTTTTTGCAGTTCTACTAGTTTTTATCTCAAGTATTTAGTTCTGTTGTTAGCTGCATGTATATAAGGATAGTTATATCTTCTTGGAGAATCAACCCTATCATTATGTACTGTCTCTCCTTATTCTGGAAATCTTCCTTGCTTTGAAGTCAGCTCTTTCTGTTTTCTTTTGGTAAGTGTTAGCATAGTGTATCTTACTTTATCCCTTTTCCTTCAGTATATCTATGCCTTTATAAGTGGGTCTTTGTAGACAACATATAGTTGGGTCTTGTCACTCTGAATTGGTGTATGTAGATCACTGACGTTTAAAGTAATTATTGATATACTTGTTAGTACTTATCATATTTTAAATGTTTTCTATTCCTTGCTCTAGTTCTTAGTTTCTGTTTTTTTTTCTTTTCCTTTTTAAATTTTTTTTGGCCTTCCACTCTGTTTCTGCTTTCTCTCATTTTAATTGAGCATTTTATATGGTTCCATTTTCTATCCTGTTATAGCATATCATTATATTTCTTAAGAAACTTTTTTGAATGGTTGCCTCAGAGTTAACATTTATACATTTCTACGTAATTCAAGTTCATTTTCAAATAATACTACACTACTTCATGGATACACAACTACCTTAGAGCATTCTCAGTTCCTTTCTCCCATCCTTTATAGCATTTCTGTCATTCATTTAAGTTTTCTGTAAGCTGTGATCACAAAATATATGGTTTTGAACACATTTTTGTTAGATTAAGAATAAGAAAAATAAGAGTTTTAGTTTTGCCTTTATATATTGCTTTTCTTATGCTCATCATTTCTTTATATAATCCATGTTTCTTACCAGTATATAATTTTTTGTCTGAAGAACTTGTTTTTATATTTCTTGCAAGGCAGATCAGTAGGTTTTCAGTTTTCTCAATTTTTGTGTGAAAAGGTTCCCTCCCCCCACTCCCCACCACTTTTGAAGGATAATTTTGTTGGGTACAGAATTCTAGGTTGGTGTTTATTTCACTCATTTTGTTTGCATGGTTTCTGAAGAGAAAGTTCAGTGTAAATCTTATTTTACTTCTTTGTAGATAAGTTTTTTTTTTTCCTCTTCTTTTTTTGTTGATTTACGCATCTGTTTTTCTGTACTTTTAATATGATATGCCTAGGTGTAAGTATTTTAGTATTTGTCCTGTTTGGTGTACACTGAGCTTCCTGGATCTGGTTTGGTGTTTATTACTAAAGACATTTTTATTTTCTGTTACATTGTTGTTGATTTGTAACATTTCCTATTGATCTTTTCTTAGAGTTTCCTTGTCCTGCTTTTATTACCCATTTGTTCTTACATGTTGTTCACTTTTTCCATTAGAGCCGTTTGCATATTTACCATAGCCTTTTTTTAACCAATTGCTAATTCTAAAACCTCTGCTATATGAGTCTGGTTTTGAGGCATGCTTTGTTTCTTTAGATTGTGGGTTTTTTTTTGCCTTTACAATGCTTTGTAATTTTTTCTTGCTATCCAAACATGGCATATTAGATTAAAAAAAGGGAGGTAAATAGATCTTTCAGTTCAGTTCAGTCGCTCAGTGGTGTCCGGCTCTTTGCGACCCCATGAATCACAGCATGCCAGGCCTCTCTGTCCATCAGCAACTCCTGGAGTTCACTCAAACTCATGTCTATCGAAATAGATCTTTAGTGTGAGGCTTTATGTTTATCTGACTAGGATGCCATGCCGTGCATATATGTTCAGTTGTGTCTGACTCTTTGCAACCCAATGGACTGTAGGCAGCCAGGCTCCTCTGTCTGTGAGATTTTCCAGGCAGGAATATTGGAATGGGTTTCCATTTCCTCTTGGGATCTTCCTGATCCAGGAATCCAACCCTTGTCTGCTGCATTGGCAGGTGGATTCTTTACCACTGAGCCACCTGGAAAGCCTGTACTTGGTGTCAGAGGCTGGCATTTCTTGCAGTGTCCTTATTTTGGCTTGTTCGTCTTTGAGTTATGTGGAGGATCTTTAAATGGGGTCTCAGACTTTGAAGTTCTTTTTACTTATAGTGCTCTGCTATTGTATAGAGTTGTACTGATATGGAGGTAAGGTGGTTGGGAGTTCTGTGGTATTGTGATTAGGTCTCAGTTTTTTAAACCTGATTTGTGTATCTCTTCTGTTCTTTGAAGGCTGGAGGGAGCTGGAGTTAGGTAAGGTATTTCCTGGTAGGCTAGTTTCTGTTAAAATAATTTTCTTTTCAGACTGTCCTTTTTAAGAAGAACAGAAACCTTTGGGTATATTTTATGAATTATTATGTCTCCCTTCCCCCCTGCTGGAAATAAAGAAATTTTTCTCAGATTATCACAGTTGAAAACCTGGTAGGGCTCCTGGAGGTAAAACTCGAGAGACTGTTGGGGCCTTTCAAAGACTGAGCTCTTTCACGGTTTTTCATTCTAAGCTAGTCTACACTGAGTCTCCAGCAGTTTTTCATTTACTGTTTATAGTGTTCCTACTGATACTGGCTCCAGCTAAAGATTTATCTTTCCAGGCTTTGCTTCTTGCACAGTGTGATTTTCTGTATCTACCTATCTTTGTAGTTTTCAGGGTAGAGGTTTGCTCTCTGGCTTCAATTCCCTGATTAATTTAAGAAGAGTGGTTGATTTTCATTTTTCCTTTTCAGCTTTTTTATTGCTATAAGGACAAGTGTGATGAATTTCAAGTTCTTTACATATTGGACCTGATTGAAGGTTATTTTTGAATCTTTTTGACAATTTAGTAATGGTAAAGACTTGGTACAATACTCTTTGTCTGATTTGGCAGTATTACTCATTTGGAATATGATTTCCTTCTGGAGTCAGGTTTGCACATTTTGAGATCATGGATTGTAATTTGCAAGGATGAGTAAAGAACTTTTCCTGAGGGAAGTTAATATTAGAACTGATTTTCGTTATTGGTAAGATGGCTTGTTCTGAGCCCATTTACTGTTACTCTGCAAATTTGGTTTGGGGGCAACAGCAGCCTTTGTTTCCTGTGTTGATAGAGTTTCATTTTTATGCCTTACAAAAAATATCTGATTTTACAGTCTGTTTCAGAATAAGGTCATGTTAAGTTATACCAATTTGCACTCTGATAACTATACTGATGATTCTAAGAGTGGTTATTAAAATCTTGTACTGATATTTTTGTATTTATGGAACCAATTAATTGGATGACCTATTTATGTTGAGTGTCTTAATTTAATTAGATTTCCCACTAATTATTTTTGTGAGTAGAATAAGGTAATGTTAATCCTTAAATTTTCTCTGATGTGGTAAAAAACTTAATGTACATCTTGCATATTAGATATCTTGGTAGAAATTGAGATATAAAAAGAAATTGGTTTAAATTATACATAAAATATAGTTTATTCTCTTTTTCAAAATGTTCATATTAAAAAATTACTCTGTTAGAGAAAATTTAGACAACTTTTTCTTAAAGTAAAAAAATCACTTTTAATCCCACTAGTGTAACATGATTATAGTTACAGGTGGATGTATGTACCTTCTAGTACTTTTTTGTATATAGACTTTTTTACATAGTTGTGATCACAGTTTATTTTTAAATGTGTGCTTTTCTTTTTGCAGTTAGTAGTATATTCTCTC
The DNA here is from genome assembly GCA_006410675.1 of Oreotragus oreotragus. Lineage (NCBI taxonomy): Eukaryota > Metazoa > Chordata > Mammalia > Artiodactyla > Bovidae > Oreotragus > Oreotragus oreotragus. The sequence continues at coordinate 490,309 of SJYX01024768.1, read as the reverse complement.
ATTCTGCATCACTGTGTTTCAAAAATAATATTTTTTCATTGAGTAAGGTATTATTAGATTGATTAGACTGACAGTTTATTGTACCTATCGCTGTCATGAACTGTATGTGCATTTAGCTTTTCCATAGTTTAGCTTTTCTCTGTGCTGTTTCCTTACCTGGATTTTCAGAAGTCTCAGTTTTTCTTTCAGTTTCTCTCTCTTTCTTTTAAGGAGTATTTTATATATTTCATGTTCTCTCTCACAGTGCTAATTAGTTTTTACAAAAATGGATTTTTTTCTCATATGATCCGAAAGCAATGCTTTCAGACTTATACTGCCACAGTGATTCTCACAGTTTTGTTCTAAAAAGTTGAAGATTTTCAACTGGATGATAAAATGATCTCCTAGATGTGTCAAATTTGGTATTCTAGACTCCCACCCTTAGGTTGTATTAATAAATTGTCTTTATTAAAATAATTTAATATTTTACAATTGGATTTTTTCTTTCCTCATTTTTATGGTTTAATATGATTTCTGTGTCAGGATTCCTTCTTAGATTTTCTGTGGTCTTCTGACTTTTCCTCTGACCTGTCGTTTGTGCTTAGAGCTCAGTTGGGTCTAGTCATTTGAATGGAAAGTCAGTACTCGGAGAGACTTACAGAAACTTCTGCTGAGTCTGATGATTCTGAACTTACCTAATTCTTTATGCACAATCTTTAGCAGCTTCTCAGCAAACATTAGTTAATTTTCATTGTAAATTATACACTAGATTATTGAGTGTTTTTTAAATGGGGAAATTATTAATTGAACTTTTACTCTCGTGAGTGCCCAAGACAACTGCATGGATAAGATACGAATTAAAGTCTTGAGGAGACAAAAGTCCAAAGGAAAGACATACTACTTACTACTACTAAGTCGCTTCAGTTGTGTCCGACTCTGTGCGACCCCATAGATGGCAGCCCACCAGGCTCCCCCGTCCCTGGGATTCTCCAGGCAAGAACACTGGAGTGGGTTGCCATTTCCTCCTCTAGTAAAGGAAAGACGTAATGCTCTGCAGTTATGCCAAACAGGGAACTGTGCTCATTCATATAAAAGATGCTTTGTGAACATAGGGAGAGAGTAATGCTGTCCCCAGAGTGGAAAAGTAAGGGATTTGAGAATGACACCTGAAGGAAGTGGCAGTTGAGTTATGGCAGAGATATTTTTAAAGCTAAAATTCAAGTATCTGTTCTCCAAAATTTCTTCAACTTGAGACTTCTCTGGTGAATTTACAGTGTACCATAGCATTCAGTTACAGATCTATGCAAAGAGAGATACTGCTTCTAGTAAGGACCCTGATACTTTGCGTGGTTCAGGATCAACAAACCAAAATTATGTTTCTCTTGGCATATTATGCTTGCTGGTAACACTGCTGTGACTGCGATACTGCCGCTGCTGCAGCCGCCTCTCCCGCTGCGGCCACTGCTGTTGCTCCGACAGTGCTGTTTCTAATGCTGCGGCTCTTACTCCTCCTGAGCCTTCTGCTGCCATCCTGCTGCTGCTACCTCCACCGCTGCTTCACCAGGTGATACTTGCTTTCACCAGGGACAACTTCTGCTCCTTCCAGATTTAAGGCGGGAGATTAGATCATGTTTTAGGTACAGTTTTCAAGAGAAAAAAGGGATTATTTTCATAAAAACTTAAAATTACCCCCATTTTCAAGAAGTATTCTGGTAATTTCAGGTTCTGCTTATGAATGGTTATCCTGTGTTTTCCCTTTCTTTATGTTTCTTGGTAAGTATTACTTTATGCATGACAGTATGATTGAACTTTTATGATTAGATTTATTCCAAATAAAAATCAACCTAAATGTGAAGCATTCCTCTAGTTAAATATATGCTTTTGCTGTTGTTATTATTGTATGCCTGGGGATTATGATTATTTCTCTGAGCATTCAGGTCAATCAGGGTATTTCTAAGGAGAGTTCTAGGGTGTTTGTAGGGTGAGTTCTAGAATTTCTGTAGAGAGTATAAGCTATGTAGTAAGATAGGTGTGGTCTGATTCCTGATTTGTATTTGCTAGCTGTGCTTGGATAGTTAAATTAGATGCTGAGTTTCCAAACCTGTAAGACGTAGATAAATAATAATACAGAGTCTTTAGCACAGTGCCTGGTGTATGCATGAAGTAATGACTCAATAAATGTTAACTGATATTATTGTAACTGAATAGGCATTCCTTAAGCTTCAAGCCTCAACTGTATGGACCTTGAAGAATATAAATATCTTGGGGCCACTTCGAGCCAAGACTAAATTTTAGGAAGCACCTTTTTATTTATTCATAAAGAGTGATTTTTTTTTGCATTTTTTAACTTTAGCAAAATACATAAGATAATTCTTTTTATTTCTTTGCGTATTTTTATAGAGAAGATTGCTTATAGAATGACCAGTTCTCATGTGCCTTTCTGACCTGAAGCTAATCTAGTGTCTACAGATTTTGTCAAAAAAATTTCAAAGAACCTTAATATTGTAAAACAGTAGTACAGAACACAGCACAGTACAGAAGAACAGACTCTTGGTTTATGTTTAAATTCTGGCATAGGATGAGACCACAAGTTGTATAGGTTTTCCTGTGATGTGTGTGTGTATGTGCTAAGTTGCTTCAGTTGTGTCCAACTCTTCATGACGCCGTGGACCATAGACTGCTAGGCTTCTCTGTCCACGGGATTCTCCAGGCAAGAATACTGGAGTGGGTTGCCATCTCCTCCTCCAAGGGGATCTTCCCGGCCCAGAAATCAAACTTGCATCTCTTATTTCTCCTGCATTGGCAGGCAGGTTTTTTACCAATAGCCCCACCCGGGGAGCCCCTTCCTGTGATGTAGGTATTATATTATAGCAAGAGTTGGTGAGAGAACCTTTTCACGGCTTCTAGTCTATGTAAGTTGACTCACTTGGGATAAGTTAGAGTTATCTGAACTGTGTTGCCAAACTGTAGGGAGAGATGTCTTTTTTTTAAGTTCTTAAAGTACCTTACTTTAGTTGTTATCAGTGATACCCGATGAAGGCAGCAGAAAAGTCAAGAGACAAATATAGTCAAATCTAGATTCTATCTCCTACAATCTTTTCAATCAGGAGTTCTAGGTTGTAGAACCAGGGTTGTAAAATATTGAGGGACCTTCTAAGGGAGCCCACTGATAGTCAAATGATTGATATCTTTTTCTTTGTCTTTCTTTCTTGGGCAGTGGAGGTTGGAAATGTATTCAGGGTCACGAAACCTTTTTTTGTATGATTAATATTCTGTAAAGAAATATTCCACCTTCCACCCAGATAGTGTCTCTCTTGGATACTTATATTTTTAGAATAATTATGTTACTGTGTTTTTAAGTTTTGAGTTCCTGACTCGGAATATGGTATAGACAGTTGCAGAATAGGTTAAGTCTTACTTAAAAAGTATTTATTACTTCCTGTGCCACCAAATAGTACTAGTGCCTAATATATACAGATCTGTATGCTAATGTATACAGATACATTCTTAAAAATGCTAGGAGAGTTATCTTTTGGTGATAGTTTAATTTATTGATACACTGTGTAGTTTTGAGATTTTAAGAAAGTGCTACTTTTTTAAATGAGAAAGGAGATGGCTTAAAAACAAGTTTCTTTTAAACACCAGTAAATTACTTGACAGTTTGATTTATTGTGACTGAAAGGGTTTTTAGGTGATCTAATTTTAGATTCTAGAGAATGCTTTACAAAAATACCAGGTTAGCAGTCAGTACAGTGGTGGACTTTCCTGGTGGTCCAGTGGTTAAGACTCTGTGCCTCCACTGCAGCGGGCACGGATTGGATCACTAATCGGGGAAGTTCTACATGCTTCGGAGTACAGCCAAAAAAAATTAATACAGTGGTATTTTTCTTACATATTGTTAAAAATAAGAATTTGTGGAGTGATAGGGGTCGCTAAGAGTTGAACACGACTGAGCAACTTCACTTTCACTTTTCTCTTTCATGCATTGGAGAAGGAAATGGCAACCCACTCCAGTGTTCTTGCCTGGAGAATCCCAGGGATGGCCGAGCCTGGTGGGCTGCCGTCTGTGTACGGGGGCAGCCTGGTGTGCTGCCTTCTGTGGGGTCGCACAGGGTCGGATACACCTGAAGGGACTTAGCAGCAGCAGTGTTATACGGTGACACTTTATCAAGGAGACTGTATTAGCAGGCAGCGTCAGATGAGCCTTTCCTGACCACTCAGACTAAATATCTTGTGACTTTTTGTCATATTATCTTGTGTGTAGCACTCTTGTTTCCCTTGTGTATATGTGTATGTGTGTGTGTATTTGTATTTAGTGATTATTTTCATGCTGGAATGAAAATTCAATGAGAAACCTTTTTTTCTTTTTCATGAAAACCTTTATTAAGTGCCTAAATGCACATGGCCTGGACTATGTATGTGCAGTTTAACGCCTGAGTGCTTGGCTGAAGCCAGGAAAACCGCTGGCCTTTATCCTGTTCGCCGAATGTCTACTGTTGATAGTTGGGTCAGTCCTGTGGCATGCAAAGGAGAAGATAAATATCCAGAGCAAGATTATGCTGAAGTGGAATAATACCGGGGGTATGAACACTGAGCCATCCCTTCTAGTTAACCGCTTGGGATATAACCTGAGCACCTAAATTACAGCTTCTGACTCATAGTGGGTAGTCAGTAAGTATTTGATGGTGGATGGAGGATATCCTTCTCTCTCTTTTTTTTTTTTTTTTTTAGGGAGGAGTAGCAGGGCCAGATTTGAGTGCAATATAAATAATTTGAATTCATTTTCATAAAGACTGTGCCAGGAAAATATATCTACTTACTAAAGAATACATTTAACAATTTAAAAATGAAGAATTAAGAACTCCATAGTTTTAAGACTTGCTGATTTTCATCATTGTAACTCTTAAAGGAAAATATAAATTGTGATAATTAAATTGAGAATTCAAGAGAAATTTTGGTTGATGAAGTGATAATACATTTGTGATAAAAGTTATAAATACAATTAAAATTTTAGAAAAACTTGAATACCATGAAATCACAAAAAAAAAAAAAAAAATTAAAGGAAAAATCTCTGAGGCAGACCTTTATTCTAGAATCTGGAGGAAAAAAGTATAAAGTAGACTTGCCAGAGCAGGCCAATCTGAGGCTAAATGTTGTCAGCCAGGAAAAATGCCCTAGAACAGATGTTAGATGGAGGAACTCAGAAGCAAAACCTGCAAGCTGCTGTTGAGTTAGATTGTGTTGGATCCATCATGGACTCTCCCTGTTCAGTGCAGTCTTCTATGTCCAACACGGTGCCTGGCATTTAGTATTCTCTGCATAAAAATTTTTCCTGAGAACTGCATTCATATATAGGTAGTAAATTCCTGAGAGCTGATTTCAGACATTTTAGAAGTATCTTTAATGCCAGATTATGGTAGATTTTTACCTATATATAATTTTTAAAAAATTCTTTTAACCTTTTAGGGCAAAAGATTGGAACTTGTGCCTATGGCTCTTGCTAATACAGTTGACCCTTGAACAGTGCAAGGGTCAGCAGGACTGACTGTCCCCTCCCTGAAAATATCGTAAATTTACGTTGTCTGTTTACAAGATAAACCTAAATTGTCTGTCAGATACTAAGACTAGACATCAAAAAATGAAAAGATAATACAAAAAAGAAATTCATATTTATAGCTATAACAGTTCATGCACCCATAACAAGGAGGTAGCAATATGATTGCTTTATTATAGCCTAGTATAATTGATATGATTGCTTTGTAGTAGCCTAACCTAACACTAATGAATGAATCGTTATAAAATTTTTATGGCATGCATTGTTTCAGTAATATTCATAATACAGTATTAGAAACATTGTTACATTAAAAACACCCCACTTACTTGTGATGATAAGTAGTTTCTCCAATTATAACAGAGCGTTTTGCTCTATGGTAATGTAATTGTTTGAAAGCAAAGTTATAAAACAGTAAGAAAAGTAACACATTATTAATTTTGAATACCACTTACCTTATGCCTGTGTAAGAACAGGCTATCCATTTCAGTGCAAGTTTTGCATATGATGTGTTACCCAGTAAATACTTGGGTGATGATGATACAAAAAAATCTCATACAGTTCTTGCTGTGTAGTTACTAAATTTTTTAAAGGAAGACCATACATATGCATTAGATGAGTTTGTTAACTCTACGGCATGATTAGCATTTACTGTTTAAGTGGAAGTGGGTCATAAGAAAGCTCTTCATCCTTGTTGTCTTCACATTGAGTAGGCTGATGAGGAAGAGGAAGATAAAAAGTTAGTCTTGCTGTCTCAGGGGAGGCAGAGCTGGAGAAGGTAGAAGGGGAGCAGGAGTGGCAGGCACTTGGTATAACTTTATGGAAATATTTCATAATTTCTGTCTTTTTTGCTTTTTCATTTTTCTGAAACTTTCTGTATGGTACCCATCTTTCTGCCATTTTGGGAAGATTCCCCTGGAGAAGGGAATGGCTACCTGCTGCAGTAGTCTTGCCTGGAGAATTCCATGGACAGTATAGTCCATGGGGTGGCGAAGAGTTGGACATGACTGAGAGACTTTCACTTTCACTTTCCTATCATTTGCTTTAATTTCAGTTCCTGTATCATAAAAGGTCCATGTTGTAAAAAAGAAGTCAAAAGCAGTCTTGAACAATCAGACCTTATCTGCCAGACATTAGATGCTGTCTAATGTCAGTTTGTTTTCTGGCACTCATTCTTCTCTCTCTCTCTCTTTTAAATTGAAATATAGTCCATTTACACTGTTGTGTGAGTTTCTGGTGTACAGCAAAGTGATTCAGTTTTATATATGTATTCTTTTTTGTATTCTTTTCAATTATGGTTTGTTATAAGATAATTGGATATAGTTCCCTGTGCTATACAGTAGGACATTGTTGTTTATCTATTTTATATATAGTTTTTTTGTATCTGCTAATTTCAAACTCCTGATTTGTCCCCTCCCTCCCTATTCCTCTTGGTAGCCATAAGTTTGTTTTCTTTTTCTGTGAGTCTGTTTTCTGAATTATTACATTGGTATCATATTTTAGATTCCACATATAAGTGATGTCATGTGATATCTGTCTTTCTATCTAACTTACTTCACTTAGTATGATAACCTCTACGTCCATCCCTATTGCTGCAAATGCCGTGTTTTCATTCATTCTTATGGCTGTGTAGTAAGTACATTGTGTATTACACATTGTGTATCCTGGTAGCTCAGCAGTAAAGAATCCACCTGCAAGGCAGGAGACACACAGAGATGTGGGTTTGATCCCTGGGTCAGGAAGATCTCCTGGAGAAGAGAATGGCAACCTGCTGCAGTATTTTTGCCAACAAAATCCCATGTACAGAGGAACCTGTTGGGCTACAGTCTGTAGGGTCGCTAAGAGTCGGACATGACTGTAGCGACTAAGCATGCACATATATTTATACTTGCTTGCTTGCTTGCCAAGTTGCTTCAGTCATGTCCGACTCTGTGCGACCCCATAGACGGCAGCCCACCAGGCTCCCCCATCCCTGGGATTCTCCAGGCAAGAACAGTGGAGTGGGTTGCCATTTTGTTCTCCTATGCATGAAAGTGAAAAGTGAAGTCGCTTAGTCGCTCAGTTGTGTCCAACTCTTAGCGACCGCATGGACTGCAGCCCACCAGACTCCTCCACCCATGGGATTTTCCAGGCAAGAGTACTGGAGTGGGGTGCCATCGCCTTCTCCAATATTTATACTACATCTTCTTATTCATTCATCTGTTGATGGATATTTGGGTTACCTCCATGTCTTGACTATTGTAAATGGCGCTGCTGTGAACATTGGAGCTCACATGTTGTCAAATTAGAGTTTTCTCTAGACATATGCCCAGAAGTGGGACTGCTGGATCATATGTCAATTCTGTTTTTTAGTTTTCTGAGGAAGCTCTGTACTGTTCTTTATAGTGGCTGAGCCAAGTTACCTTTCCACCAACAGTGTAGGAGAGTTTCCTTTTCTCCACACCATCTCCAGTATTTATTATCTGTTGACTTTCTGATGATGGCCATTCTGACTAGTATGAGGTGATGCCTCATTGAAGTTTTAATTGGCATTTCTTTAATAATTAACAATGTTGAGCACCTTTTCATATACCTATTGGCCACCTATATATCCACTTTGGGAGAAGTAGCTGATTAGGTCTTGTGCCTTTGATTGGGTTGCTGCTGCTGCTGTTTTTGTTACTGAGTTGTATGAGCAATTATTTGTTCTCCTATGGAGAACAAATTTCATAGGAGAACAAAAATTAAGCCCTTATTGGTTACATTGTTTGCAAATATTTTCTCCCAGTTGTAGGTTGTTTTATTTATGGTTTCTGTTGCAGTGCAAAAATTTTGGTTATGTCCCATTTGTTAATTTTTTGCTTTTATTTCTGTTGCCTTGGGAGACTTATCTGAGAAAATAGTATTTTGATTTATGTCAGAGAATGTTTTGCCTATGTTTTCTTCTAGGAGTTTTATGGTGTCATGTCTTGTATTTAAATCTTTATGCCATTTTGAGTTTATTTTTTTGTATGGTTTGAGGGAATGTTCTAACTTCATTGATTTACATGTAGCTGTCCAATTTTCCTAAACCCATTTACTGAAGAGACTGTCTTTTCTCCATTGTATATTCTTGCCTCCTTTGTCAAAGATTAACTGCCCATAGGTGTATGGGTTTATTTCTGGGCTCTCTAGTCTGTCCATTGATCCATATATCTGTTTTTTGATTGGTACCATACTGTTTTGGTTTCTGTAGCTTAGTAGTATTGTCTGAAGTTTTGGGAGGGTTATGCCTCTAGCTTTGCTTTCTTTTTTTCAGGATTGCTTTGACCGTTCTGGGTCATTTATGGTACGGTATAAGTTTCAGGATTATTTGTTCTAGTTCTGTGAAAAATGTCATAGGCAATTTGGTAGGGATTGCGTTAAGTTTGTAGATTGCTTTGAGTAGTATTCTAGTCTTCTTCCTCGTTGTCTGGCACTGATTCAGAAACACTCATCTCTATGAAGTCATGTTCTTATTAATTGCTCTTGTTTTGTGTCTGTAAGCTCTTGAATTTCTCCAAAATCCTTATCTTGAAACTCTTTTACCCCCAAACTTTTTTTTGCCATCTCTTTGAAGATCTCTCAGAATTGCTTTCAAGTCCTTGATTGACTTAGTCCTAAATCCTGTGAAGTCATGTAACATCTGGACACAGTTTTCTCCAGGAGGAATTTGTTTTGGGTTTAATGGCTTTTTCTGTCACAGTGATAGCATTTTCAGTGGTGTAATCCTTTCAGGCTTTCTAGATCTGTTGGGTTCTCCTCCACAGCTTTGACAGTCCTTTCCATAGAGTCCTGCATGTTATGAGCCTTAAAGGTCTTTACTAGAGAGGCCTTTGGGGGCAAATGGACCATTTTGATGCCTTTGGCGTTGAACTGCTGGGGTTCTGGGTGGCCACATGGACATTTTCCCAATATCAAAAGAACTTTAAAAGTCAATCACTCACTGGTAAGGTACTCCCTGACTTCAGGGACAAAACATCAATGGAACTGGCATGAAATTCTCTAGTTTTAGGGCCTTCTCCTTTCTCTTGCTTTAAGTTGTCATATAATGACTTCGATTTTTCTCTAATCATATTACATTCTATAGATATGCCTTTCTTATAGGAATCCTGTACCCAAATAAAAGCTGCATTTTCAACATGTGATTAAAAGGTATTCTGCAAAACATGCAAGGTTTTTGCACTTGCTGGCTTTATTGCAGCGATGACTTCATGAATTTTCTTTCTTTTTTTTTATTTACAATGGTCCTTACAATGGATTCATTTATCTTGAAATGGCAAGCATTGGCATCTGCAGACTTCAGTCTATGGAGCACATTGGGCAATTCAAATTTTTTTTGTAATGTCATGACTTTGCTTGTTGGAAGTGTTTCTAGCATCACTAGTGGCATTTCATATGAGTCCCATGTTGTTATTCTAAGTTTATGGTATTGTATTGAACATGATAAAAAAAAATGTAGAAACCAGGAGAGATCACTTTTTACTACAATGCACAATTTATTGGAGAGACAAACTGTTCATGCAGAGGTGATTAGCATGACATGGCATTTTAAGCAGATAACTCACAACACTTGAACTCATCACAGTGGCAATAGGAGGTGACTCTGAAATTATTATAGTAATATAGTATGTACTATGGTTAATTTTATACAGTTATGCTTTACTACTGTGTCTTTATATTTTGTTTGCATTTTCCTTAGCTGTGAAAGTCACCATGTATGGTCTGTGTTTGTGTGCCTAAGTTTTGATACATTTTAACTTTTTATGTTGAATTTGTGCATATTTTATAGTCATAAATGACAAAACAGATTAGGATTTACATATATCTTAGGTGTTCATACATAAATTTTTCTTAATTTTTAAAATATTTCTAGGCTACATAGTTCATTTATGAGTTTTTTCAAATTGTCACAAATCTCCAAAAACTTTTTCAATATTATTTATTGAAAAAAAACTGTGTAACTGTAATGGTATTCAAGGGTCAACTGTAATATGCTTTTAATTGTTTGCTGCTTTATTCTTATCTGTAGCTGGACCCTTATTTTCATGAAAGATAGAGGGCAGGCCACCCTGGTTTTTTGAGTTCTGATAGCTAGAATTTGAGTCTATGACCAGTGCACTAATACCACGATAGAAAATCTTGTATTTATTTTGTTCAGTTCAGTCGCTCAGTCGTGTCCCGACTCCTTGTGACCCCATGAATTGCAGCACGCCAGGCCTCCTTGTCCATCACCAACTCCCAAAGTTCACCCAAACTCATGTCCATTGAGTCGGTGATGCCATCCAGCCGTCTCATCCTCTGTTGTTCCCTTCTCCTCCTGCCCTCAATCCCTCCCAGCATCAGGGTCTTTTCCAATGAGTCAACTCTTCACATGAGGTGGCCAAAGTATTGGAGTTTCAGCTTCAGCATCAGTCCTTCCAGTGAACACCCAGGACTGATCTCCTTTAGGATGGACTGGTTGGATCTCCTTGTAGTCCGAGGAACTCTCAAGAGTCTTCTCCAACACCATAGTTCAAAAGCATCAGTTCTTTGGTGCTCAGCTTTCTTCACAGTCCAACTCTCATATCCATACATGACCACTGTGAGAAACCATAGCCTTGACTAGATGGACCTTTGTCGGCAAAGTAATGTCTCTGCTTTTTAATATGCTGTCAAGGTTGATCATAACTTTCCTTCCAAGGAGTAAGCGTCTTTTAATTTCATGGCTGCAGTCACCATCTGCAGTGATTTTTGAGCCCCCCAAAATAAAGTCTGACACTGTTTCCACTGTTTCCCCATCTATTTCCCATGAAGTGCTGGGACCAGATGCCATGATCTTCGTTTTCTGAATGTTGAGCTTTAAGTCAACTTTTTCACTTTCATCAAGAGGCTTTTTATTTCCTTTTCACTTTCTGCCATAAAGGTGGTGTCATCTGCATATCTGAGGTTATTGATATTTCTCCCGACTATCTTGATTCCAGCTTATTAGACCTTAGTAAATAAAGTTCCACAGAATTTAATTGCCTTGCTAAAGAAATCTGTATTACTTAGTTATATAAAGTTATGACGATTGAATAAAGGGGTGAGGAATGAGTCATCAAAGCTTTTCTCTTGCAGTTAGTGTTTTCAAACTTGTGTGTGTGTTGGTAGCAATGAAAAATCACTTAGTCCTTGATGGACTTGAGAAAACACCTGGAATCTTAAATTGTTTGTGTCTTCATGGAGTAAAAGAGGTTGATTAAATTGCCCTATCACAAGTGTAAATAAGAAAAGGATTTAGTCTAGATTTTCTTCTAGGCTTTTATTTCATTTACATGTTTTAAAATACTCCCTTCATTTTAATATATCCTAAAAATTAATGAGTATACTTAATATGTTAATATGCCCCTCCACCCAAAAAGTTACATTAAATCAGTGTGGTGCTTTTAATCAGGAATATAATACTAATTTGTTGTTGTTCAGTTGCTCAGTCATGTCTTACTTACCTGCTATCCCATGGAAGCAGAATTCCAGGCTTCCCTATCCTTCACCATCTTGCAGAGCTTGCTCAGACTCATGTCCATTGAGTTGGTGATACCATCCAGCTATCTCATCCTCTGTCATCCCCTTCTCCTCCTGCCTTGTCTTCCCCAGCATCATGGTCTTTTCCAATGAGTCAGCTCTTTGCATCTTGTGACCAAAGTGTTGTAATTTCAGCATCAGTCCTTCCAGTGAATATTCAGAGTTCATTTCCTTTAGGATTGACTGGTTTGATCTCCTTTGCTCTCCAAGGGACTCTCAAGAGTCTTTTCTAACACAACAGTTAGAAAACATTAAATCTTATGATATTAGTAGTTTAATGTTATGTCAACTAAAACAATCTTCCCTGAGGGGGAGGGTTTTGAAATTTACCACATAGTGATTATGCCTATGAAGGAATAAATATATTAATCCTGTTATCAATGCCTGTTCTAATTAAAACCAAAGTATACATATTAGTAAGAGATATAGTAAATACTAGATTAAACCATTTTAACAAGAACAAAAAGAATAAACATAAGGCTAAATACTGCCAGAGGTGGGATTGTTTGATAGGTCCAGGCTGTGAGTGCTATAAGAGGATTATGTGTGTTCTGCACGTTATTTGTCCTGTAAGAGGTAGTCAGTACATAATGAGTGATAAGTAAGTGCTAGTTTATTAGCAGAGGGATTTCAGAGAATGTCCAGGAAGGAACAGAGGAACAGGGAACAGAGGGTTGTTTGAGCTGTTAATTGCCAGGAACCAGAGATTATATAAACAAGTGCTGTCTAATATGGTAGCCAACAGCCACATGTGGCTGTTTACATTTTGAAAGTTAAATATTTAATTTTTCAGTTTCACTAGGCATATTTCAAGTGCTCTGCGGCCACTATAGCTAGTGGTATACATATTTGATACCATATTGAAAAAATATATAGAGAGAACACTTCCTCATTGTAGATACAGCTGAAGGTGAAGGTGAAGGTGAAGTCGCTCAGTCGTGTCTGACTCTTTGCGACTCCATGGACTGTAGCCCACCAGGCTCCTCCATCCATGGGATTCTCCAGGCAAGAATACTGGAGTGGGTTGCCATTTCCTTCTCCAGGGGATCTTCCTGACCCAGGGATCAAACCCAGGTCTCCCATGTTGAAGGCAGACGCTTTAACCTCTGAGCCACCAGGAAAGCCCTATAGCTGATACAGACATTTATAGATATAGCTGATATAGACATTTTCTCAAAGATTTTAATGATCCAGATAATCATAGTTTTTAAGATAAGAATCTTAGGATTTTTTTAGTTTAATATTTGTACTGTGAAATTTATTTTGATTTTTCAGTTTTATCATGGATAACCCACTAATTTTTAGTTGTTATTTTGTGTTTTTAAATGTTATTTTAATCTAATTTTGAGAATAGCTCCCATTTATAATATAAATTAATGGAAAAATTTGAAATGGTAACTGGAACTTGTCCTTCCAGTTAACGAAAAGCATCAATTCTGTTAAATAAGGTAATGAATAGAATAGTGAAAATTCCTTTTAAGGTTTCTACTGTCAGTATTTTAGGAATATGAAACTTTTAAAAATCGCTTCTAGTTCTTTTGGTGAAACATGATCATGTATTTTTCAGTATAGTGCCAGGCTTACAAAAGTTTCTGATTAGGTGTTAGTTAATTCTTTCAATACATTCACTGGGTCATGGATGCAAAACCAGATGATCATAAGAATTCCCTGAGAAGCTTTTAAAAATACAGATATCCATGACATATGGCCTATGTATTATATATAGATGTGTATTAACATACAAAAGGATTTTGTCTAATTTTTCCTTAACATTAACTCCTTGAGAGAGAATTGTTGGCTCAAAAGATTTAATCATTTGAGATTCTTGATTCACAGAAACAAATCCCCTTCAGAAAGTTTGTATCAATTTACAAACTTTCCCTCACATTTTCTCTACACTGGGTGTTACTGAACTCTTAAGATTTCTCAGTGAATGAAAAGGATCTCTTATTTTAGTCTGTATTTCTTTGTCTATGAGTAAGAGTCAACATATCTCATAAGTTTTTTTGATACGGATTTTTCTTTATTCCTCCTCCTTTTTAAAAAATATTTTGATGAATTATCTGTTTTTGATATCTGTTCTCTCATAAACCTAAAATCCTTAGCTTTGATAAGCAGTAAATTGAATGATAGGGCTTAGAAGGTAACACCTAAAAACAAGAATTGCCTTCTGGAACATGAAGTGATTTAGATTACTATGCAAATATGGCCATGATGTTAAATCTGTCACATATCTGCAGGTTTCTTTTACATATTTCAATCTATTCTCTCATAAATGCTGTTTTAGGAGTGATCATTTTCAGTGTGAGTCTGGGGGAATTGGATTAAAATTTTCTAGTATGAAGAAATCAGATATTTTGCTACTATCATTTGAAAACTGATCATTACAGTTGATTCTGGGTGGTATCGGAATTAGTTTGAAACCATGCCCTTAATAATGCCATCTGACAAAACTATTTGTTTTACTCTCTTGCCTATGTATAAATATGATTACAACAGAATCCCCTTAATTTGGGGACTGTTTATCTTTGTGTCCCTAGTGGCTTATAGTATCAGGCCCTTTAAAAGAAAACTGATTTACTTTAGTCACTACACTTCTGATACCAGACACGTGGGTTTTCCACACCAAAAAATTCTATAATTCTCTAAGAACACCAACTGAGAGTTAGCACAGACTCCACAGATTAAGGGCTCAGGCCCACAAGACTATCCTTACTTCAGGTATCAATTGAGAGTAGTGGGTGCCCAGGTTACCTGTACTTTTGTTTGACTTGACTATAAATCGAGGTGGGGTGGGTGGGAGATTCCTGCAATCTCCTCAGGTTTGATAATTGCTGTCATGGTTCACAGAACTCAGGGAAACATCTTTGCTAGTTTATTTTAAAGGATATAGTAAAAGATAAAGATGAATAGCCAGATGATGAAGTACACAGGACTAGGTCTGGGATGGGTGTGCCCTCTCCCAGTACATGGATGTGTTCACCAGTTTGGAAGCTCTCCAAACCTATAGTTTATGGATTTTTTTATGGAGATGTCATCATGTAGGTGTGATGGATTATTAACTCAATGTCCAGCCCCTCTCTTCTCCATGGAGGATAGGAGGTGGAGCTGAAAGTTCCAAGCTTCTAATCATGACATGGTCTTTCTGGTGACCAGCCTCCATCCTGAAGCTATCTAGGAGCCCACCAAGAGTAGCCTCATTAAAATAAAAGAAATTCCAAGGGACTCAGGAGTTCTGTGTAAGATACTTCTATCACCCCCATCACTCAGATACTTATTAGAATTTTGGGAGTGCTGTGTATGGCAACCCACTCTAGTGTTCTTGCCTGGAGAATCCCAGGGACAAGGGAGCCTGGTGGGCTGCCGTCCATGGGGTTGCACAGAATCGGACACGACTGAAGCGACTTAGCAGCAGCAGCAGCAGCAGTGTCAGAAACTGGTGTCAAAGACTAAATATCAGGAAAAAAAATTGCTCCTACCACCCCTATCACTCAAGCAATTATAAGCGTTTTAGGAACCCTCTGGTTCTTTATTAGGAACCAGAGACAGAGAGCTGTGAATATGTCTCTTACTATGTCACACCATGATTGGGGGGTTTAAGAATGCTTATTGATGTGATTGCCTTTTTATCTGAATCTGCTCTTTCTAGTTTATTATTACGGTAACATCTCCATTTGGGGACTAATAAAACTATAACAAAATATAGAAATAATCTCTGCTTTTCTCTTTTAAAATTATTTAAAATTTAAAAATCATGATAAAATACACATAGAACCTAAAGTTTGGCATTTTAACCGTTTTAAAGTGTACAGTTCAGTGGCATTGAGTAGATTTACATTCTTAATGCACTCATCACCACCATCCACCCATAGAACTTTTTTCATTTGCAAAGCTAGTACCGTTGGGTGGTAACTCCCCATTCCCCTACCCTCAACTCCTGTTAACCACCGTCTGCTTTCTGTTTCTGAATTTGACTACTCTGTGTTCCTTTTATGAGTGAAATCATACAGTATTTATCTTTTTTGACTAGCTTATTTCACTTAGTGTACTGTCTTCGAGGGTCATCCGTGTTGTGCGAGGGTCAGAATTTCTTTTCAGTTTAAGCCTGAATAATATTCCATTGTACATGTTATACTGTATTCTCTTTATCAGTTTTTCTGTCAGTGGACACTTGGGTTGCTTCTGTCTTTTGATTATCATGCATGATGCAGCTGTGAACATGGGTATACAGATATCTCTTTTAATTCTTTTGGATATAAACCCAGAAGTGGTATTGTTGAGTCATATGGCTTACTCCTTGGAAGGAAGATTATGACCAACCTAGACAGCATATTAAAAAGCAGAGACATTACTTTGCTAACAAAAGTCCATCTAGGCAAGGCTATGATTTTTCCAGTAGTCATGTATAGATGTGAGAATTGGACTATAAAGAAAGCTGCGCACAGAAGAGTTGATGTTTTTGAACTGTGGTGTTGGAGAAGACTCCTGAGAGTCCCTTGGACTGAAAGGAGATCCAACCAGTCCATTCTGAAGGAGATCAGTCCTGGGTGTTCTTTGGAAGGACTGACGCTAAAGCTGAGACTCCAATACTTTGGCCACCTAATGCGAAGAGCTGACTCATTGGAAAAGACCCTGATGCTGGGAAAGATTGAGGGCAGGAGGAGAAGGGGATGACAGAGGATGAGATGGTTGGGTGACATCACTGACTCAATGGACATGGGTTTGGGTGGACTCTGGGAGTTGGTGATGGACAGGGAGGCCTGGTATGCTTCGGTTCATGGGGCTGCAAAGAGTCAGACACGACTGAGCGACTGAACTGAACTGATGGTAATACTGTTCTTAATTTTTGAGAAACCACCATATGTCTGACTCTTTGCGACTCCATGGACTGTAGCCCACCAGGCTCCTCCATCCATGGGATTCTCCAGGCAAGAATACTGGAGTGGGTTGCCATTTCCTTCTCCAGGGGATCTTCCTGACCCAGGGATCAAACCCAGGTCTCCCATGTTGAAGGCAGACGCTTTAACCTCTGAGCCACCAGGAAAGCCCTATAGCTGATACAGACATTTATAGATATAGCTGATATAGACATTTTCTCAAAGATTTTAATGATCCAGATAATCATAGTTTTTAAGATAAGAATCTTAGGATTTTTTTAGTTTAATATTTGTACTGTGAAATTTATTTTGATTTTTCAGTTTTATCATGGATAACCCACTAATTTTTAGTTGTTATTTTGTGTTTTTAAATGTTATTTTAATCTAATTTTGAGAATAGCTCCCATTTATAATATAAATTAATGGAAAAATTTGAAATGGTAACTGGAACTTGTCCTTCCAGTTAACGAAAAGCATCAATTCTGTTAAATAAGGTAATGAATAGAATAGTGAAAATTCCTTTTAAGGTTTCTACTGTCAGTATTTTAGGAATATGAAACTTTAAAAAATCGCTTCTAGTTCTTTTGGTGAAACATGATCATGTATTTTTCAGTATAGTGCCAGGCTTACAAAAGTTTCTGATTAGGTGTTAGTTAATTCTTTCAATACATTCACTGGGTCATGGATGCAAAACCAGATGATCATAAGAATTCCCTGAGAAGCTTTTAAAAATACAGATATCCATGACATATGGCCTATGTATTATATATAGATGTGTATTAACATACAAAAGGATTTTGTCTAATTTTTCCTTAACATTAACTCCTTGAGAGAGAATTGTTGGCTCAAAAGATTTAATCATTTGAGATTCTTGATTCACAGAAACAAATCCCCTTCAGAAAGTTTGTATCAATTTACAAACTTTCCCTCACATTTTCTCTACACTGGGTGTTACTGAACTCTTAAGATTTCTCAGTGAATGAAAAGGATCTCTTATTTTAGTCTGTATTTCTTTGTCTATGAGTGAGAGTCAACATATCTCATAAGTTTTTTTGATACGGATTTTTCTTTATTCCTCCTCCTTTTTAAAAAATATTTTGATGAATTATCTGTTTTTGATATCTGTTCTCTCATAAACCTAAAATCCTTAGCTTTGATAAGCAGTAAATTGAATGATAGGGCTTAGAAGGTAACACCTAAAAACAAGAATTGCCTTCTGGAACATGAAGTGATTTAGATTACTATGCAAATATGGCCATGATGTTAAATCTGTCACATATCTGCAGGTTTCTTTTACATATTTCAATCTATTCCCTCATAAATGCTGTTTTAGGAGTGATCATTTTCAGTGTGAGTCTGGGGGAATTGGATTAAAATTTTCTAGTATGAAGAAATCAGATATTTTGCTACTATCATTTGAAAACTGATCATTACAGTTGATTCTGGGTGGTATCGGAATTAGTTTGAAACCATGCCCTTAATAATGCCATCTGACAAAACTATTTGTTTTACTCTCTTGCCTATGTATAAATATGATTACAACAGAATCCCCTTAATTTGGGGACTGTTTATCTTTGTGTCCCTAGTGGCTTATAGTATCAGGCCCTTTAAAAGAAAACTGATTTACTTTAGTCACTACACTTCTGATACCAGACACGTGGGTTTTCCACACCAAAAAATTCTATAATTCTCTAAGAACACCAACTGAGAGTTAGCACAGACTCCACAGATTAAGGGCTCAGGCCCACAAGACTATCCTTACTTCAGGTATCAATTGAGAGTAGTGGGTGCCCAGGTTACCTGTACTTTTGTTTGACTTGACTATAAATCGAGGTGGGGTGGGTGGGAGACTCCTGCAATCTCCTCAGGTTTGATAATTGCTGTCATGGTTCACAGAACTCAGGGAAACATCTTTGCTAGTTTATTTTAAAGGATATAGTAAAAGATAAAGATGAATAGCCAGATGATGAAGTACACAGGACTAGGTCTGGGATGGGTGTGCCCTCTCCCAGTACATGGATGTGTTCACCAGTTTGGAAGCTCTCCAAACCTATAGTTTATGGATTTTTTTATGGAGATGTCATCATGTAGGTGTGATGGATTATTAACTCAATGTCCAGCCCCTCTCTTCTCCATGGAGGATAGGAGGTGGAGCTGAAAGTTCCAAGCTTCTAATCATGACATGGTCTTTCTGGTGACCAGCCTCCATCCTGAAGCTATCTAGGAGCCCACCAAGAGTAGCCTCATTAAAATAAAAGAAATTCCAAGGGACTCAGGAGTTCTGTGTAAGATGCTTCTATCACCCCCATCACTCAGATACTTATTAGAATTTTGGGAGTGCTGTGTATGGCAACCCACTCTAGTGTTCTTGCCTGGAGAATCCCAGGGACAAGGGAGCCTGGTGTTCCTGCAATCTCCTCAGGTTTGATAATTGCTGTCATGGTTCACAGAACTCAGGGAAACATCTTTGCTAGTTTATTTTAAAGGATATAGTAAAAGATAAAGATGAATAGCCAGATGATGAAGTACACAGGACTAGGTCTGGGATGGGTGTGCCCTCTCCCAGTACATGGATGTGTTCACCAGTTTGGAAGCTCTCCAAACCTATAGTTTATGGATTTTTTTATGGAGATGTCATCATGTAGGTGTGATGGATTATTAACTCAATGTCCAGCCCCTCTCTTCTCCATGGAGGATAGGAGGTGGAGCTGAAAGTTCCAAGCTTCTAATCATGACATGGTCTTTCTGGTGACCAGCCTCCATCCTGAAGCTATCTAGGAGCCCACCAAGAGTAGCCTCATTAAAATAAAAGAAATTCCAAGGGACTCAGGAGTTCTGTGTAAGATGCTTCTATCACCCCCATCACTCAGATACTTATTAGAATTTTGGGAGTGCTGTGTATGGCAACCCACTCTAGTGTTCTTGCCTGGAGAATCCCAGGGACAAGGGAGCCTGGTGGGCTGCCGTCCATGGGGTTGCACAGAATCGGACACGACTGAAGCGACTTAGCAGCAGCAGCAGCAGCAGTGTCAGAAACTGGTGTCAAAGACTAAATATCAGGAAAAAAAATTGCTCCTACCACCCCTATCACTCAAGCAATTATAAGCGTTTTAGGAACCCTCTGGTTCTTTATTAGGAACCAGAGACAGAGAGCTGTGAATATGTCTCTTACTATGTCACACCATGATTGGGGGGTTTAAGAATGCTTATTGATGTGATTGCCTTTTTATCTGAATCTGCTCTTTCTAGTTTATTATTACGGTAACATCTCCATTTGGGGACTAATAAAACTATAACAAAATATAGAAATAATCTCTGCTTTTCTCTTTTAAAATTATTTAAAATTTAAAAATCATGATAAAATACACATAGAACCTAAAGTTTGGCATTTTAACCGTTTTAAAGTGTACAGTTCAGTGGCATTGAGTAGATTTACATTCTTAATGCACTCATCACCACCATCCACCCATAGAACTTTTTTCATTTGCAAAGCTAGTACCGTTGGGTGGTAACTCCCCATTCCCCTACCCTCAACTCCTGTTAACCACCGTCTGCTTTCTGTTTCTGAATTTGACTACTCTGTGTTCCTTTTATGAGTGAAATCATACAGTATTTATCTTTTTTGACTAGCTTATTTCACTTAGTGTACTGTCTTCGAGGGTCATCCGTGTTGTGCGAGGGTCAGAATTTCTTTTCAGTTTAAGCCTGAATAATATTCCATTGTACATGTTATACTGTATTCTCTTTATCAGTTTTTCTGTCAGTGGACACTTGGGTTGCTTCTGTCTTTTGATTATCATGCATGATGCAGCTGTGAACATGGGTATACAGATATCTCTTTTAATTCTTTTGGATATAAACCCAGAAGTGGTATTGTTGAGTCATATGGCTTACTCCTTGGAAGGAAGATTATGACCAACCTAGACAGCATATTAAAAAGCAGAGACATTACTTTGCTAACAAAAGTCCATCTAGGCAAGGCTATGATTTTTCCAGTAGTCATGTATAGATGTGAGAATTGGACTATAAAGAAAGCTGCGCACAGAAGAGTTGATGTTTTTGAACTGTGGTGTTGGAGAAGACTCCTGAGAGTCCCTTGGACTGAAAGGAGATCCAACCAGTCCATTCTGAAGGAGATCAGTCCTGGGTGTTCTTTGGAAGGACTGACGCTAAAGCTGAGACTCCAATACTTTGGCCACCTAATGCGAAGAGCTGACTCATTGGAAAAGACCCTGATGCTGGGAAAGATTGAGGGCAGGAGGAGAAGGGGATGACAGAGGATGAGATGGTTGGGTGACATCACTGACTCAATGGACATGGGTTTGGGTGGACTCTGGGAGTTGGTGATGGACAGGGAGGCCTGGTATGCTTCGGTTCATGGGGCTGCAAAGAGTCAGACACGACTGAGCGACTGAACTGAACTGATGGTAATACTGTTCTTAATTTTTGAGAAACCACCATAGTGTTTTTAATGTTGGCTGCTCCATTTTATATTTTTACCAGCAGAGCACTGGGTTCTAATTTCTCTACATCCTTGCCAAAATTATTTTCTGTTTTTCAGTGATTGCCATCTTAATGAGTGTGCTGCAGTGTTTATTATGGTTTTGATTTTTCATTTCCCTAATGACTAGTGATATTGAGCATATTTTCATGTACTTATTGGCCATTTGTACATCTCCTTTGGAGAAATGTCTATTCAAGCAAATCCTTTGCCCATTTTTTGTTTTAGGAATTTTCTTTATATGTTGGATATTATTCTAATTCTCTATATCTGGATATTAATTCCCACATTAATTATACATTATATAAAATGTTTTATAATTCTGTAGCATATATTTCATTTTTCTTATAGACTTCAATATAGTATATTTGGGGGGGTAATGAGGAAATACGGCTTTATTGTTTTTAGAGCAGATTTATTGATATATGACTGACATTTTAAGCCCTGAGTAGACTTGAAATATGCAGTGTGATAAGTTTTGACATATGTATACATCTGTGAACTCATTGCCACAGTTACAAGTAGTGAACATATCTATCACCTTCCAAAATTCCTTCCTGTCCCTTTGTAATTCCTTCTCTTAGCCCCTCCTGACCTTCCCGCCTTTGAGGGAAATACGGATATACTTTCTGTCACTATAAATTAGTACATTTTCTAAAGTTTTAAAAAGTAGAACCTGTAGTATGTCCTTTTGGGAAGAAGGTGCTTTTTTCACTCGCGTAATTATCCTGGGACTCACCCATGGTGTTGCACCCTTATTTCTCTTCTTTTTGTGCCGCTCAGATAGTCTCTTGAATGCTGTAGCAGTCTGGGTCCAGTAGGGAGATGGAAACCATAGAGTTGGTTAAGTAAGGAAAGTTTAGTATCAAGAATTATTAACTGTGACTAAAGAGTTAACTGTGAGATAAAAAGGAAACTTTATACAGTATCGTAGGGCTTTGGGAGAGTACCCAAGGAGGATAGATTTGGAAAGGGTTAAGATGTCATTGGAGAAGATGGGATTCAGTTCACTGGATAGCAGAGAAGTTCATGGTTTGTATAGGCCAGAGGTGGTCTGAAGTTGCTGGATGAGCAGTAGGCAACTCATTGGAGTGTGAGAGGAGAGCAGGGGACAGAACTGACAGAATGGGTGTGTAGTGGGAGTCCAGGTGCCAGCAGGGGCAGGAAACTTTGGGAGTGGGTGGGCTGTCTTGGGGGCTTACAGGAGAGACAGCTTGGTGTGTGTCCATCTGGGCCACAGGCAACTATGTTCAGTCTCAGGGCTTGTAGAGGGAGTGTAGATGCTGGTGCTGGTAAGAGAGCAAGCCCATTAAGGCACACTGACACTTTATTATACCAGGTTGAGGCTTCAAGGTCACAGAAGGATTGTTTTCTCTGCAGGTGGCTAAGACAGTACGCTACTGGAAGTCCTCATATCTGCACCTACTTCAGTGTCTCTTGAGTGCCCTCTATTGAGAGAGCTAAACATGGGGCATGTTGAAGGAATGAGCATACTGAAGGAATTTTCTTGTCTGTCATACAGCATACATTGATGGATGCATTCAGAGCTGAGGGGCAATAAGTTGATAAGTGACACACATGGATATATCACAGTTTGTTTTTCCATTCATCTGTTGATGGGAATTTTGGGTTCTTTTTTAGTTACTGGTTCTTACAAGTAAAGCTGCCATGAACATTTAATATACAAGTTTTTGTATGAATACATATTTTCATTTCTTTTCGGTAAATACCTAAGTGTGGAATGACTGGCTTATAGAGTAGGAGTGCATATAACTTTTTAGGAAATTACCAAATAGTTTTCCAAAGTAGCTTTACCAAAAAAAAAAAAAAAAAAAAGTAGTTCTTTTTGATTTTGTTGGCAGTGTATAGTTCTTCTATATCTTACCAACATTTGGTATGGTCATTCTTTTAAATTTTAGCCATTACTAACTGGTGTGTTTGTGTGGTCATATCTCCTAGTGGTTTTAATTTGCATTTCTCTAATGACTAATGATATTGAGTATTAATTCATGTGTTTATTTACCATTTGTGTATTTCCTGTGGTAAAATGTTCTGCTCTTTTATCCTTTATTTTAATTGATTTAATTCCTCATTATTGAATTTTGAGCACTCTATATATTTTTTATTCTGTGCTTTGCAGACATTTTCTCCTAAATTGTGGCTTGTCTTTTCATTCTTTTAACAGTATCTTTTGAGGAGCATACATTTTTAATTTTGATGAGGCCCAGGCAATCAATATATTTTTATATGGATGATTTTGTTTTTGTATCTAAGATGTATTTGGCTAATCCAAGCTTAAAAAAGATTTTCTACAAAGTTATCTTCTAGGTGTTTTATGGTTTTAGGTCTTACGCTTCATTCTATGATGAATTTTGAATTGTTTTTTAAAATATGGATCATAAGCTGCATGGAGCTTCATGTTTTTATGTAGTGATATCCAGTTCTAGCATCGTTTGTTGAAAAGGTTGTCCTTTTGATATTTGTCAAAAATCAGTTTGTCATATATATGTGGGTTTATTTCTGACTACCAGATTTGTTCCACGGAACTCTTTGTCTATCTCGATACTGCTATCATTTTGATTACTGTGACTTTATAAGAAGTCATGAAGCCAGGTCATGCTGCCCCTCTAAATTTATTCTTCGTTTATGGCCTATAAGATATTAGCTGTTATACTGGTTGTCAATTTATTGCCTCTCAGCTCCAGATTCATCCTTTTTTTCACCTGCTCTGTGAGAACGTATCAGGTCCTTTAAATGTTTTTCTTTTGCCAGCTTGTACAGTGTTAAGCTTTGTCAATAGAGAATGCTGGAGAGACATTGCAGGGGAGTTCTGCTTCTTGGTTCTTGTGTGCTTGCTTTGTGGTCTCCAGCAGCATACTCATCTTCTCCAGGGTCAGCCCACAGAGCACCCCTAGCCTGCATCTCCTGAGCATGTGCGGCTTTTCCTGCCCTGGACTCCCTGAAGTGCGGAGAGAGCAGTGGCAGCTGCAGCCATCGGTTAGCACCTTTTCTTTGCATCTCTCCTTCGTGTGGTTTGTAGCAGATTACCTTGGTGGGACACTTCCTGGTCAACAGCTTTTTTTTCATTCTGGCAGGATCCACAGGCAGATTTTCAGCAGGTTCTGCCTGCATGTCACCAGAGCACCTTCTGTACCATTCAGTGAGATGGACCTGTGCCCTCTCCAAGTTCTGAATGTCAGCCCTGAAATCGGCTGAGAGGAGTTGGTAGAGGTTCTTGCTTAGCCACTCTGTCTGAGCCTTAGGAAGTATTGGCTGCTGTTGTGTTCTTTAGAATTCTATTTGCTTCTCACTAATTAACTGCTATTACTTCAACCTCTTGTTATAGTTAATGATTCTATATACTTCACTTTCAGTTTTCTCTGTAGCTACTCTCCTGATTCAGTCCAGAGGGATGCAACTGTACTATGTCGTTCACATTTCTTTATGAATTTTAGAAGCAATTTATAAATGTCTATCTGAAAAAAGGATATTGGGAGTTTTGTTGAATCTGTAGGGAAATTTGGGGGAATTGCATAGGATCTATAGATAAATTTGGGCAGAACTGAAATCTTAACAGTGTTGTCTTTTAACCCATGAATAAGGCTGTCTCCATTTACTTAGATTTTTAACATTTTCTTAGATTTTTAATTTCTTTCAGCAGTGTTTTATAGTTTTCAGTGTATTGATCTTTCCAACACTTTGCCAGATTTATCCCCAAGTATGCTATTTTTTTCTCTTATGTATGGTGTTTTATAAAAGGTATTTTTAATGAATTTTTTATAAATGGTATTTTTTTAATTCAGTTTTTTAATAAATGGTATATTATGCCATTTATAAATGATATGTTTAAAAATTCCAGTTCTGTTTGTTCATTGCTAATATATAAAAGTACAATTTATTTTTGTATGTTGCCCTTGGATTTTGCAACCTTGCTAAGTGAACTTTTCCTTTCTAGACTTTTATTTTCTTTTTATCGATTCCATTGGATTGTCTACCTGGACAATTGTGTCTTCCATGAATAAAGAGAGTTTCATTTCTTTCAGTGCAATACAGATGCCTTTTCTTTCTTTCTTTCTTTCCTGACGTCACTGGCTGGACCCTCTAGTATAATGTTGACTAGAACTGGTGACAGTGGATGTCCTGGTCTTGCCTCTAGTCTTAGGGGGAAAGCATCTTTTCTTTCATAATTAAGTGTGATACTGATTATAGATTTTTTTCCTTAGACTCCTTTATTAGATTGCTTTTCTTTCCATTCCTGATTTGCAGACTTCAAATCAGGGACAGTTGTTGGGTTTTGTCAAATAGTGTTTTGGTGTGTTTATTGAGACGAGAGTTACTGTTTGTATTCTAGCCCTGCTGCTGCTGCTGCTGCTGCTGCTGCTGCTGCGTCGCTTCAGTCGTGTCCTACTCTGTGCGACCCCAGAGACGGCAGCTCACCAGGCTAATGCAAACGTCTNAAGCAAATTCCTGCTTCTGGAACCTCTAAGCTCTGAAAGAGAGTTCTGACTTGGGGAAGGGTGGTAGAATTTTTTTATAGTGCTTTAGTAGGATTGGTGCAGGCATAGTACAACTAGTTTGGGGGAATGGTTGGTTAAGTATAACTCTCAGAGAATTGGTCTTGTAGATGAGCAGCCATTGGACAATTTAGATTTTATCAACAGAGTTGGGAAGAAGCAGCCTCCGGAGCATGAGAGGGCCAATGGAAACTTCCCAGATTTTTAGAGTCATCATAGTAGATTTTTCTATCATTGGTTCCTGAAGTCTTTGCCCAACCCCACAGTCCTCTTCCCCAAGCCCCAAGTATGAGGGCCTTTTACCCTGGTCATGATTTTAGGCCTTTCTAGCTTTTGATCTAAGAAGGAATATCTTTACGAAACTTGTAAGAATAAGTAATTAAGTATTTTGTAGTGTTAAAAAGTCCTCTAAGTCTTCCTGTCTTCTTTGCACCATGTTTTGGATCTTGTTATATACCTACTATGCAGTAGACAAAACATAATGTATAAGAATGAAAAGCTTCAAAGTAGACATATGGCTGGAAGGGAGGGTTTTGCAGCAGCTTTTTTTTTTTTTTTTGTCTTATAAGAAGTCGAATGAGATAATTTTTAATAGCTAGTTTGCAGACTTTGATATATGCAAGCAACCTTTCAAAGCCTACCTGTGCATTTCCGGGAGCTCGGTTTGTGACTGAATGGATCAGCTGTTCTCTTGTATCTTTTTAATGCATTACTGGTTTCTAGCAGCTGGTACTTAACACTGTTCAGTTATGCGTTTGGTTACTTATTCTCTGCTTTTATGAGGTACTTTTTGACTACAGGTGGATATAGTCTTCTATAAATATTATCTATGCTTTGAAATTACATTATCCTTGTCCTCTTTGAATACGCAAATCGTCTTACTAGCTGTGGATCTGCCTCTTGTTTTGTGACTCCCTGTGTTCTTGTAATGCTTGCTTACGTTTTAGTATAAGTATAGGCATCTATGAAAGACTTCCGTCTGTTTAGATTTTAGGGAAATATAATTATTTGGCCATCATATTTAGGATTATTGGGGTGTTTCTTCCTAACTTTTCAGAATATAGAAAAAGAATTGAATTTCCTATTCTTTCCTAATCAAGCTCTCTAAGCTCTTTTCTAATCAAGATCTTGCACTTTTCAAACCAGCTTGAATGAAAAATAATATGAAGTATAGTGTATCTGTTATTTCTACATGGATATGCTTACCATAACTATGGAAAATAATTTGATTTACTCTGAAGCTCTTTTAGGGTAAATGTGTCAGATATAATCAGTATTTTAGTATTATCAT
The DNA here is from genome assembly GCA_006410675.1 of Oreotragus oreotragus. NCBI lineage: Eukaryota > Metazoa > Chordata > Mammalia > Artiodactyla > Bovidae > Oreotragus > Oreotragus oreotragus. The sequence continues at coordinate 463,056 of SJYX01024768.1, read as the reverse complement.
ATATATTTAAGTACTTTTCCATAACTTATGAGAACTTTATTTATTTTTTGTTCTACAAAAGATCATGAAAATTTCAATAATGGAGCTTTCTCTTTTTGATATTCAGAGGAAGTTAGAGAACAGATTTATCTACATTTATATAATTTTATTTAAATTTGTCTACATTTTGCCAGTCACTGGTAAGAACCTTTCCTTTATGAACCCTACTTTGCTCCTTAAATGACATTTTCCTCCACTTGTGATGTTTGGTACTTATAAAGTAAATATTCACTGTTCTAGCTTTCTTTAATTTTCTGGAAAGTATCTTTTTTTAGCCTCTATATCTTTAAATGCTGGGAACTCTGAAAGACATCCTTTCTTATTTCTTCTCAAGAAAGTATCTTCATTTACTCTTTATGTTTTTCTAGAAATTCCTGCTACCCACAGATAGAAGTGAAAATATGCAAATATAAAATCTCAGCTGTTTAGGATATTTTTAAAATTACCAAGTCAGTTTATTTAAAAAGTTCCATTAGATGTGTGGTTTTTTAATAACTACCCCCCACCCCCGCTTTACTGAGCCATTCTTGACAAATAAAATTGTAGGATATTTAAAGTGTACCTTGTAGTGACTTGGTCTGTGTGTGAATTGTGAAAGAAGTCCCACCATCTAGTTAATTCACATATCCATCACATCACCTATTTTATCTGTTTATCTTCTTTTGGTGTGTGTGTGTGAGAGCATTTAGATTCTCTCTTAGCAAATTTCAGTTCTATAGTACAGTGTTACTAGTGAGTGCTGTTGTTTAGTCACTCAGCCTGTCTGACTGTTTGCAACCCCCTGATCTGTAGCCGACCAGGTTCCTCTGTCCTTGGGATTTCCCAGGCAAGAATACTGGAGTGGGTTGCCCTTTCCTTCTCCAGGGGATCTTCCCAACCCAGGGATCGAACCCATGTCTCCTGCGTTGGCAGATGGATTTTTTGGCAATGGCTGAGTTACCAGGGAAGCCCCATTATCAATAATAGAAACCGCGAGGGGAGGTGAACTCAGAGTCTTTTCTATTCAGCCATCTTAGTGAACTCTCCTGAAACCCGTTCAGCTTTTATTTGCCTAGAAAACCCTTTATCTCTTGTTCAATTTTGAAGAACAACTTTGCTGGGTAGAGTATTCTTGGTTGGCATTTTTTTCTTTTAGCACTTTGAATATATTATTTTACTTCCTTCTGGCCTATGAGAGTTTTCAGATTTTGCTGAAAAAAATCTGCTGAATATTGTATTGAGGTTTTCTTTTACTTAGCATGTGGTTTTTCTCTCACTGCTTTTAACATTCTTTGTCTTTACCTTTTGATAATTTAATTTAATGGGACTTGGTTTAGACTCATCTTATTTGAAACACTTCAGGTGGACTCCCTGTGTCTGGGTATCTATTTCTTTCCTCAGGTTAGGGAAGTTTTCAGCCATTATTTCTTCAAAGAAGCTTTCTGCCTCTTTTTTCCTTCTAGGATTCCTATAATGTGTAGAGTCCCATTGGCTTTCAGAGCTAGATGATCTGGGGCCCAGTTCCTCAGATGAAGTCTTAAAAGTTGGAGTGGTAGATGTTGGGTCTAAACTCTTCATTTTTCAGGGAGAAGCTAGTAGTTGTGAATTCCTTCCCAGTTGTACATTGCTGTGCTGGGATTGGAGTTTATGAAGAGAATGTTTCTCAGGTTTTCCACTCATTTGATGTAGGTTTTTCCTTATTTACCCTCTTTGCAGTAGTCACTCGCTCATCTCTGATTTTCTTTCAGAGGAACTTGCATGTTTGGGTGTAGATTCAGTGTGTCTAAAGGCCTCTTATCTAGCTGTTTGAGAGCCTCTTATGTAGCTGTTTTTGACCAGAATGAGATTTGTGATTTTTAGATACTGAATGAATAATGATCCAGAGAAATGAGATGCTGTTCAAATATGATACAAAAATGAGTGCTACAGTGTGTATAACTTCATTTGTGCTTGTGTATAATGTAACCTTTTTAATGTAAGTACACTATTAGAGAATATATTTGAAATGTTATCAAAAGGACTCAATGTGTTGTTTATTGATATCATACCTATTTCTAGTTTGGTTCATATACTTGTTTCTATAAGTATGCCAAGTACATGGCATGGTGAGGGAGAAGAAATGTAAAATGTGAGTTTATGTAAAGCTATTTAAGGAAGGGAGTACAGTGTACACTTTCATATGTGTTTTTTTTTTTAAATGTTAAAAAAAACATCAAAAACTTGGACATCTAAGAAAGCTGAGAAAGCTTCTTGGATTTTGTAACAATTCTTATATACTAGTTGCAGAGCAAAAACAATAGAAAATTAATTATATAGTAAAAAAGAAAAAACACCTTTAACTATGAAGTCCTCCTATCAAATTCTTCAGTTCATTAAACCTACTTTTGGTTATTATTATTTAAAAAACTGTTATTTAGCAGTTTCAAGAATTACAGCTGCAGTCTTAGTCAAAATAGGGGTTTTTAAAGGCTCCTCACTCCCCTTTCGCATCTCTTTCACTCACCCCAAGCAACCCAAATTTAGTTGTCAAAGTTTTGGTAAGCTCAGGATTCCCGAAACTGGAGTGCCATGTGTTTAACTGTGTGTAGATGCGATAATTATCTGTGACTCTTTATTAAAGTTCCCAGAAAATTCTTCATTTTCCTGCTTCTCTGTGCACAGTTATATGATTGTTGTCTGTTCTGCCTGTTTCTGCATTGAATTTTATAGATAGATGAGTATTCCAAACACAGGTTAATGATTTTCATCAAGGGCTAGACATCTACTAAGAATATTTAGAGGGATAATAGGTTTCAATCTAAATTAAAGCTAATGTTGACATAATTACACGTTGATTGGAAATACCTGAAAAACTGTATGTCTGTGTTTTTAAAAATTACTTCCTCAAATTTTACTATAATATAAAATTGCCTTTCACCTTTTCTGAAAACAAATTTGGTAAATTTCTTGAAGCAAGTTCTGTTGCTTCTTGAAGCAAGTTCTGTTGAAGCTAGTGAATCAGAAGTAAAATACATACCCATGTTAATGTTTCCCTTATTCTTCCTTCCTCTAGTTTTATGATCTGGGGATGTGGATGTCATTCTGAGGTCTGCTTTTCACGTCCTCAGTTGGGAAATGGCTCTAAGGGTTATGAAGAACTGTGACTAAGCACAGGGTTTGGGGCCAGTCTCCCTGTCCCAATTAATTACCATCTCTTTTGCAGATACTCGTTATGCTGAATATTGCTCATGGGCTATAATAACTTAACTTGGGTTCTAACCAGTTTTACTATGCCTTCTCAGAAACTGAAGGGATTTGCTGTTGAATCACACGTAGGGAATTGAGAGTCTTCTGTCAGTGCTAACAATTTAACACTTAAGGTAGAAAGGCAACTGAAACATGCCTGTATGTGCATAGCACCGTGTTAGCACCTCTTACGTTAGCACCATAAGCATCTCTCATCCAAAAGTATAAGGCTACGAAGATGTATAGTTCTTACCTTTAAATAAAGTAGAAAAGGTGCAGATATGTGCATTAAAATAATAAATCAACTTTTATAGGGTAAATAAACTTGGACTTAAATCCGCAATCTCAGGAACTCTCTAGAATTTAAAAGAAATTCCAAAGATCTAGACCAATGTTTTTATTATCACACACAGTAAAACAGATTCAGAGAAGTTGAGTGAATTACATTGTCATTGATTAAATGGGGGGGTTTATAGGACATTCTAAATATGAACTCAGTAGTGAAATAGGTAGCAAGTTAATGCTTTTATTATTATTTTAGTGTCAGCTAATGTTGTGCTTATGGTCACTGGCATCACGGACTCGATGGACGTGAGTCTGAGTGAACTCCGGGAGATGGTGATGGATAGGGAGGCCTGGCGTGCTGCGATTCATGGGGTCGCAAAGAGTCGAACACGACTGAGCAACTGAACTGAACTGAACTGAATGTTGGTTTATTGTTCAGTGTAGGTTCTTTTCTCGAGAAGCTGCCTTCTCAGAAATTGAGAAGGTTATTTTTAGAGAGTGTAGCTTTGAACAAAAATTATTTTAGAGAATACTGGCAAATTCAAGTGAATAATAAAACATTCATTAAGACAGAATAAGGAAGCTATATTTACAAAATTGCATAACCTTTAAAACATAATTTGGCTTATAGGCATGAGGGCAGATAGCAGGTAGAATTTGAGATGGAATGTAATTTTAATGATGAAAGTACAACTGATTTTGTGAGAATAAAGGAAACAACACAAAGAAACTTGGGGGAAGGAAAATAAAACTTTGAGACTTTAATAAGATAGGAAAAAGGAAATGTGAAAAGCAGTTCAGTTTTATTTAGGGATCAGTCATACATTTATCTCATTATCAAAACTTGTTGTCGGTGTCTTCTTTGACTTTCTCCCTTCCTTTACTGGTTCTCTCCGAGAAAGGCCCTAGCGTGGTGTGATATAGCACAGTGACGTTCTGGCTTTGTCACTTATGACCAGCATGGTCTTGGACTAAAAATTTGCTTATTAAGACATACTAAAGTGAATAATTTTTAGTTAGTTAATCAGACATTTGAAATTCAGGTACTTCATAGAAAATGAGACTATGTCTTTGCTGTGACTATAGGATCGGAATAATCAAGTGAAATCATGTGAAATTGTTCTAAAAACCAAAGACTTCACAAAGGTAAATAATATTGTTTTATGCTGTAACTATAAATTCAATCTAACAAGACAAATATTTGTCTATCCAATATGTCAGAATTAAGGTTGTAGTTTTGAATTAGGGAAGATATAGTTCTAGCTTTTAAGATGCTTTTTGTCTAATTTGACAAAGTAGGAAATAAAATATATAGTGCAGTTGTCTACAGTATATGACAGAATATGAAAAGGGTAATGAGAGGTTAAGCTGAACTGAATTTTGGCTTTAAGTTAAAGAGCTGCTTACCTGAATCTACTCCAGGTCCCTGAGACTCAGTACACCACAAGTGACAAAGTGAGTATTTTGACCTTTGATGTATATGTCTTCTGCTTCTTGGGCTTTTAGGTAAGAGTGGACAGATTGTAACGTGGGTTGCCATGTGACAGAGATCTAAACTTAGGCTCTCCAATAGATGTGGATAGGAACTCGTTAATTTTTAGGTGTTCAGATATGAGTCAGTAGCTGACTCAAAGTTACAAAGAATGTACAATTTTTAGTCTTGTTGAGTATTATCAAGGAGATACGTTCCAGGTTTTAACATCTGGGTTGGATACTTTGATAGGGGCATAGAGGATTAAAAGGGGACTTTGGGAACATCTGTTTCAACCCCCTTGAATATACCTTTTACAGGGTCCCAGAATTAGCTTGACTGTTTATCATGCTGAGGAATCTTCCGGTTATGTCACATAGTACACTTTCTTATGGGCTCTTGTGTTTGGTATTCTTTTTTTTTTTTTTTTTTTGGCTCCAAATGACCTCCCTCCTGTTGTGTGTTCTTTACCTTTTGTTGCATATGCTGCAGGTTTGGCTGAAGCGAGAACCTGTTGATGGAGCAGCCAGGAGTAGAAAGAGGAGAACGATAGGTTCAGGATGCAGGACAAGAAAGGAAATTATAATAACAGTAATAGCTAATACTTATTAGCACTGAAGTCCCAGATGCTGTTCTAAATGCTTTTCTTATATTAATAATGAGATGAGTTAAATGAAACATAATAGTATTTACCCATGTTACAGATAAGGGAACTGAGCTATACTGCTCTGCACAGTGGAAGGCAGGGTTGATGATTTTTGATTCTAGAGAGTAAACCCTGAGCACTATCACAGATTGCTTCTTAAAGATAACCTTGAGGCCCCTTTGTGAAAAATTCTCTGCCTTTTCTTCTCTAAATGTGATAGCCATTAAAGATAAAAGATGAATATTTTAAAAGATGAATTGGGTTGGGTGGTGATGCTGGTGGAGGAGGTGAAATATTACAGAATTTATTCAGCATTTTAAGACGGAATGATGGTATCAGAAAGAAAGGAACCTGAATATAATCTATTGTGCAAATCAGGGAGAAAGGGAATTTTGGTGAAGACCAGATTTTATGATGCTATAGAAGCATGAAAGCTTGATACAGGAAGTTTAGTAAGGGCTTATGGTCACTGGTTTAGGTAGATCAGCACTGTACAATAGAAATACTATGTGAACCATGCATGTAATTTAAAATTTTCTGGTAGCCGCATTAAATAAGGTAAAAAGAAATAGGTTAAATTAGTTTTAATAATGTATCTTGTTTAAATATGATTTAAAATAATTATTTAAAACTAATGAAATATTTTGCCTTCTTTTATTCCTACTGAATCTTTGAAGTCAGTGTGTATTTTACATTTAGGGCATTTTTCAGTTTAAACTAGCCGTATTTCATATGCTCAGAGGCCACATTTGGGTACTGACTGCCTTACTGGACAGTGCATTTTTATACCATTAAAAGATAGGTTCTTTAAAAAGTTTCTGATTGAATTAGAACTAGATGGCTTATTCTTCCTCTGTGACGGAGTGGAGGGCGGTCGGGGGCCTAAAGGTATCCCTATTCAGTTGTGTCTAGAGAACCTTCTCATTACGGGGAACATAGTTTTTAATACTTAGTACGAAGAGAGTGGGGAAAGATTTACCAAATGGTTAGGTTTCCTATCATTTGAGGTGCGTGGGTGTTACGCAGTTAAAGGGAGTTCTAGGCCGTTCCAGATAATTTCTGTGGTCATATTAGTCCTGGCTCTGGTTTCCATTATAAAGAGCAGAGTGCTTTTTCTGTAGACAGAGCCCTGGAAGAGAAGCACACTGTTGTTGAAACATGGTGTCTGTTGGTTCAGGGACTCTGTGCCACCATCTAGAACCCTTCACGACATCACTGATTCCACTGATGTGCTTTTATGGGATTTGATATGTTTAAAGTTGCATTATTCCTTAGGCAGGGCTTTCTAAAATCTGCTTTTTCCTTAAAAAAAAAGAGAAAAGCTCCCACTAAGTAAACTTATCACATAAAATGAGTACATCTTGTGGAAGTAGAAAGTGTAATATGCGTTCTTTGTGAAAGTCTAGGCCCTGGAGTTAGCTACTTTTACGTGTGTAGTGAACAGATCTCGAGCACAGGGAAGTGGTCGGTCTGTGCTCAGCCTCTGGCTCCCTCCTGCCGCAGTAAGATTCTTCGGGCAGTAGCTCTCCAGCGAATCAGACTCTCTGTGGGGCAGGCAGTGAAAGAGACAGTGAGCAAGCGAGATGTGTTCTTTCTGCCTAAGCTATGTATACTGTTCCGTATTATGTATCTGTATCACATGTTATTTGACTAAGAGCCTAATTTGAATGCATTTCATTAAAAATCTTCCTAGTTATCTGTAAAACTAAGGTTTATAAAACTAAGTAACTACAAGAGTTGCATTAACTTGTTGAGAGATACTGGGTTAAAATACAAGTTCTGTGGGTTAAAATACAAGTTCTGTTCTGTACTGTTGAACAGAATAGTGTACACATTATCATAATCACTAATTTTCATTTTCTGAGTTTGTCGTTTTATTGGTATACTGATGTTTTCGGGCTTCCCTGGTGGCTCAGATGGTAAAGAATCTGCCCACAGTGCAGGAGACCTGGATTCAATCCCTTGGTAGGAAAGATCCCCTAGAGGAGGAAATGACAACCTCCTGGCAAGTATTCTTGCCCAGAAAAATCCCATAGACAGAGGATCCTGGCGGATTACAGTCCACGGGATCCAAAGAGTTGGACACGGCTGAGCGACTAATACTTGCTTTCATTTTTTTTTTTGACGTTATCAGTGAATTGTGTTTTACTTGTGAATCAGGTGGGAGCAGGGTAAGGGATGTTTGTGGAAACCATTGCTTACCATTTTGGGGATGCGTTGTGGGAAGAAGCAAGCGAGAAATATATTAATACTTGAGAGAGAAGACAGTAGCCACATGGGAGCAATTTGAGATACTGGGAAATACATATTTTGAGAAAAGTTAAGAGTGTTTTAAAAAATGTACAAAACTTAATCATTAGGAACATAATCAAATTTTATAAAATTTGAGTAGGAAACATTAAAGAGCATTAGAGAACTTTGAATTTCATATTTATTATGTTCATACTTTGTGTGGATGAAATATAAAGTCTTATTTTGAGTTGACCCCCTTGTGGCTTCTTAGACTGTTAACTAAGGATCATAGTCCTTATGTGTGGAGAGTTCCACGACTGAGTTTGTGAGGTTAATGAGGTTAATGAATCTAAAGTCATTCAGTGTTAGCTGTTTAGATTTTATCAATCTGTATCTTCATATTTTCTGCTGGAAGGTTAACAGTCATATTGACCCTTGTCAAGGCATTATTAGTAATTTATAATTCTAAAGTGCTATGGAAGCATTAAGCACTCTAAGTATTATACTTATTTGAACATTCCTTAATACAAAGTAGTTTATTCTTCAACCCCTACTCAGTTTTGGTTACTATAATTACCTGTGCTCAGACGTCTGTCACAGTCCTGTGCCTCTCCTTCTTTAGTTCTTAGCCTTGTAGGAACATTTGTGAGTGTGTGCTTAGCTCATTCCCCATGACTGACCTGGGCGTAACTCAGGAAAATTCTTGTGAAGTGTGGTTATGACTGTGGAACGGTTTTGTATTGACTCTTGTTGCCTGGCTTCTTGAAGAAGTTAGCTTAGGTTAAAGAGTTCAGATTTTGGAATTACTTGGTTTCTCATGAATCCTGTCTCTTCTCCTTTACCACCTCTGGGCAAGTTACTTGCCCGGGCAAGTTGTTCAGCCTTAGTTTCCTTAACTGCGATTTGAAATAATAGCGACTGCCTCTTAGGGTTGTTAGGAGGACCTCCCTAAAATAATATCTTTACTGTTAAGGATATAGCACTTTACTGTTTGTTTATTTGTTTTTGAATAAAGATGATTTTCTTTTTGGAGTGGTTTTAGGTTCACAACAAAACTGAGAGGGAGGTATAGAGGTTTCCTGTATGCCCTTTGCCCCTGCACACGTATACTGCTGCTGCTAAGTCGCTTCAGTCGTGTCCGACTCTGTGCGACCCCATAGACGGCCTCCTACCAGGCTCCGCCCCTGGGATTCTCCAGGCAAGAACACTGGAGTGGGTTGCCATTTCCTTCTCCAATGCATGAAAGTGAAAAGTGAAAGTGAAGTCGCTCAGTCGTGTCTGACTCTTCACGACCCCATGGACTGCAGCCTTCCAGGCTCCTCCGTCCATGGGATTTTCCAGGCCAGAGTACTGGAGTGGGGTGCCATTGTGTATAGCCTCCTCCATTTATCAGCAGTTCCCACCAGAGTGGTACATTTGTTACAGTTGATGAACCTGCATCGACACACTGTAATCAGAAATCCATAGTTTACCTTAGGATTGACTCTTTAGGTTGTACATTCTGTGAGTTTGGACAAATGTTTAATGACATGTATGTATAATTATAAAACCATAAAGAATATATTCACTGCACCCCTCTCCCCTATATCCTCTGTGCCTTTTCTTCACTTCTCCTCAACTTCCAACCCTGGACTATTCCTAATCTTTTTACTGTCTCCATAGTTTTTTGTTTTCCAAAATGGCATATTAGTTGGAATCAAACAGTTATGTAGCCTTCTCAGATTGACTTTGTTTGCTTTAAGGTCCCCCTCCCCATGTCTTTTCATGACTTGATAGCTCATTCCATTTTAGTGCTGAATAATATTTCATTGTCTGAAAGTACAAAAGTTTACTTATCCATTCACCTACTGAAGGACATCTGGTTGCTTCCTAGTCTTAGCAATTATAAAATAAAGCTGCTCTGAACATCTATGTGCAGGTTTTTGTGTGGCCATTAGTTTTCAACTAGCAGCTACTTTTATTGAGCATTTATTTATTTTAGCCAGACACTGTACTATATTTTATATGCAAAATATCATTTAATCCTTGTTGTTTAGTCACTCAGTCATATCCAACTCTTTTGTGACCCCAGGGACTACAGCACGCCAGGCTTATGTATGTATAATAGATTGTGAAGAATTTACAGCCCATAGTGGTATTATATGTCCAATAACTGATTGCTATTATTTTATCTCTGTGTGAGTTCTAAGCATGTAGTTTAAGTAGAAATTGAGGCTTTTAGGATGAGACTGACAGTGAGCATTCATTAAGTTGACAGTGAATTGAAGGTGAAGGGTATAGTAAATTGTAGTTCAAGGATAATCCATATGGTAATCATTTAGGAAGCCTGTTAAAATGTAGAGTTTGGGGTTCATTTTCAGAAACTCAGACTTTATGAATCAGAATCTCTGGCCATGGAGCTCAGGTTCTGTAGTTTTACAAGCTTAATAAGTAATTCTGATTCATTATGAAGTTGAGAATCTTATTTTTAATTTATTCTTCCTGATGATTAAAAAAGTGTTTTAGTGATTTTAAATAGTTGTTTTTCTTTGATATAATCTTTCTATTTTATTGGTGATGGAGCTGGTAAACTTTTTCTGTTAAAATTTTTCCATGTTATGAGGGTAGGAAGGTAGTGATATTTGTTCAACTATTTTTTAGTAAATATCACTTCTTTAAGGTATATTTTAATTTTTTAAATAAACATTGCATATTTTACTTTATTATTCAAATAATATAGTCTTTTTGAATAGGATAAGCAAGTAAGGCATACTTTTATGCCTATTATGAAGATAGGTAGAGATGCATACTATTATGAAGAGCATACTATCATGAAGATAGGTAGAGACACAAAGAGAGTGTTTTCTGGTACTAACTAGGATGGAAAAAATAGCTATAAATAGTTTATATAACTAACATGAATGATTAAAATCTGATGGAAGTTTTCAAGGAGTTTTGGTATGGGTTACCTTACCAGTCGTAGTAGTTAGTGACAGTCATATCAGGAACGGTTAGCTTCTGTTGTTTTCTGACGGTTGCTTTCTCTCCTAAGAACACTCTTCTTCTGGGCTTTATCTGTATTGGCCTCCTGGGAAGTCTTATTCCAGATCCACAGTTTGGGAAATCAGAATTCGTCCTGACAGTGCTTCACATGCACCTAGCTTTCTTAGATTCTTCCGGTAAAACCTTACCCAAAGGAACCAATGAATTCAAGTCATAATTTTAAACTTAGGTCTTTAGAAGACTCCATTTCAGTGTGTCTTTGCATTTGTATTTTTAGCCCCCAAGTCTTTCTGGCTCCAGCATCCACTTTAATAACTCTACGGGTTAAGCAGTGCTATTTTTAATATCTTAGTTTTGCTCATTCTCAGAATCTAGGTCAACCGGGCTTTGTCAGATGAAAAAAAGGTACACTTTATTCTTTAGGAGTATCCTTGGACTGACTGAAGCTAAAACATAGACATTGTTGCTTTTCTTTAAATACTCATAGGATATATTTTCGCGTATTTTAAGCTCAATCTGTTTGCCAGTACAATAACATATTTATCTCTGGACACTCTGGATTTTCTGTTGTGCTGTTCAAAATTCACATGAATTATTAAAACTTTCTAGTAGGCCTTTTACTTATAGCCTTTTATCTGACCTCTTCTTTAAAGTTGTCTTCAGCATTTTCAAAAGAATCATCTGGGTCTTTCTGGGGCTGGAGATTTTGCTTCTGTAATGACAGAAGCAGAGAGTGAACTTTTTGGAAGTTAGTAGTAGTGGGGTACAGAAGAAGTGAAAAATCAGACTAAATTATACATCATGCCGTTTCATTGTAAAAAATAATCATAACCTTTTGTCCTTTTCGGAGAGTGATGGTGGTGGTTATAGGAAGAGTATAGGGTGAATTAAGGAGACATCAAGGAAAATATGTCTTCTAACATAGAGCTTTAGTTATTTCCCAAAGGTAGATAGTAAAGTGGTTCTTTCCAGAAATTTTTCATTCATAGGAACCCTATCTGCAGTGTTGGTGTATTTGTCCTTCACCCTAGAATATGGACAGTGTTGATGCTACAGGTAATCTCTGCAGTGTTGGTATATTCGTCCTTCACCCTAGAATGTGGACAGTGTTGATGCTATAGGTAATCTCTGCAGTGTTGGTGTATTCGTCCTTCACCCTAGAATGTGGACAGTGTTGATGCTATAGGTAATCTCTGCAGTGTTGGTATATTCGTCCTTCACCCTAGAATGTGGACAGTGTTAGGTAATCTGAGGTCCTGCTTTTCTGTCATAGTCCTTTCTGTTTTAAGTGTGGGCTACAGACCTAAAACAGTGTTGATATGATTATATTACTGTTGTAACAGTTTTTCTTTTTAAACCAGAGTAAAACACACTGGTTTTTTCCTTCATTCTTATAGTATTTTTATTTTCAATAAGTACACTTCCTTCTGAATTATTTCAACATGTTTTGGTCAGTCAATTCAGTTCAGTCGCTCAGTCGTGTCTGACTCTTTGCAACCCCGTGGACTGAAGAACGTCAGGCTACCCTGTCTATTAGCAACTCCTGGAGCTTGTTCAAACTCATGTCCATTGAGTCAGTGATGCCATCCAACCATCTCATCCTCTGTCGTCCCCTTCTTCTCCTGCCTTCAATCTTTGCCAGCATCAGGATCTTTTCCAATGAGTCAGTTCTTCGCATCAGGTAGCCAAAATACTGGAGTTTCAGCTTCAGCATCAGTCCTGCCAATGAATATTCAGGACTGATCTCCTTTAGGATGGACTGTTTTGATCTTGTTGCATTCCAAGGGACTCTCCAGAGTCTCCTCCCACACCAGTTCAAAAGCATCAATTCTTCGGCGCTCAGCCTTCTTTATGGTCTACTCTCACATCCATGCCTGACTACTGGACAAACCGTAGCTTTGACTAGACAGACTTTTGTTGGCAAAGTAATGTCTCTGCTTTTTAATACATTGTCTAAGTTGGTCATAGCTTTTCTTCCAAGGAGCAAGCATCTTTTAATTTCATGAGTGCAGTCACCGTCCACATGATTTTGGAGCCCAAGAAAATAAAGTCTGTCACTGTTTCCATTTTCCCCCCATCTATTTGCCATGAAATGATGGGACCTGATGCTATGATCTTAGTTTTTAAATGTTCAGTTTTAAGCCAGCTCTGGATGTAGCTAGTCTTTAGAGTATTAAAGTCATAGACTGTCCCACTAGTGGTTCCGAAGCCCTCTGTCAGTACATTATAAACACTTGGGTGGGGTTTTTTTTTTTTTAACATGCCTGGACTCTCCCTCAGACCAGTTAAGTCAGATCTCTGGCTGTAGTGTTCTGGACATTATCATCATCATTGTTTTTTAAAAAAATATTCTGTCATTCTCATATGAATAGCATTAAGAGCTGCTACTTTGTTAATGTGAAGGAGAGTCATTAAGCTAGGTAACTCCATTTTATGTCTTCGTTTACTATTATCTTCTATCATTTTAAGCATCTGCAGGATAAGCATAAACTGGTCAGAACTCTTCAACTGGGAGGCAGCTAATAATGTTGGCTTGAAGTTTTCTTCACAATATACTGGACTGAAAAGTTTGACTCCTTGAACCCTTCTTCATAGCTTTTATTTCCTAGTGCTCTCATAATTTTTGTAATCTTCTATGGATTCTCCCTAATTTCTCAACAGCTTCTTGAAAGTATAGTAATCCAAACTCAATGTAAAATTAACAAAACAGAATAGTGGCAGAAGCAGCAAATAAAATTCCTTCTACTTCTTAAATTCTGTGATTTTTATTAAAGTGGAAAACATATTTGATTCAGACGTTTTATTGGCCTTTTCTTTATGCTTTGGGGAGTCAAAATGTGTTTTCTACCATGATGTTTGTTTTAGTACATTACTTTCTTGGGTTATATTCCCTCTTTTTTCTTTCTCAATTGTACTTTTTGCCGCCATTTCCCTGTATGTATTTGGAAATAGTACATATTTTCTCATGGATTATCATGTTTTGGGAAAGTAGTTTTCCAGATTGATCAAATCATGGTAAAATTTTATTCCATTTACATATCAGTTAGAATCTAGACAGGGAAGCTATCTACACTATATTTCTGCCATAAAATTTAATACAGGGAGTAGGTTATACAGGTATTAATTAGAGGCTGAAAAGGCCAAAGGGAAATACACAGAGACAATAATTGAAGAAAGCATCAGTCATCCAGAGGACAGGGGGACTAAGAAGAGCTTAGAGTAGAGTTTGGGCTCAAAACTTCTAGATGGGGTGAAAGTGAAGTTGCTCAGTTGTGTCCGACTCTTTGCGACCCCATGGACTGTAGCCTGCCAGGCTCCTCTGTCCATGGGATTTTCCAGGCAAGAGTACTGGAGTGGATTGCCATTTCCTTCTCCAGGAGATCTTCCCAACCCAGGGATTGAACCCAGGTCTCCCGCATTGTAGACAGACACTTTACCGTCTGAGCCACCAGGGAAGTCAAAGTGAACTGTCTGACTATTGCTGGTACTTCTTGGAGTGTCAGAAAAAACTTGTGGCTCTCACCAACTGCTGCTGTTCGGATGGAGGGCTTGTGCTAGGTCAATGCTGAGTGGAAAAAGCAAGCTTCTCCTTATTGGCAACATGAGGAAGCTAGCTGGCAAAAGAGAAAAGTAGTTTCCACAGTTCCATTAATGTTATCAGCATTACTGAACTGAGTATTAAAGGGTGGATTTGTTGCTGAGAGACCATCGCTGAATAACCAGCATGTATAGCTTTCTCTTCTGGTTATAAGATAGCTTTTGGTCTCTTGGTCTCCCTGTTAGCAACAGGAACCCTGCATGTTCTTGGTGTCTAGGATTTAGAATGAAAGGAGTTATTATTATTTTTAAATAAGTTGTGTAGCTAATGTGATTTGATAACTGTCACAGCCTTTCTTGGGACCTGAGATTTAATGATTATTCATTACTTTGACTCACAAGGGGTTTCTGTATTTCAAGATCCCTTATTCAAAATATAAAAATTGTAGGAGTGATGATAAACCAGAGATTAAAATTGGTTGCTTATTGGCCAAACTGTGGTCTATAGTGGGAACCAATCTTTAAACAAAGGAATTATACTTTTTCTCTCATTCTAATCTTCTTCTAGCAGAGCTTCTCAAATTTTAATATGTATATGAATTATTTGGAGATCTTGTTAAAATGCAGATTCTGATCCAATATGTCATTGGTTAGGGCCTGAGATTCTGAATTTCTAACAAACTTCCAGTGGAGCCTGAAGCTACTGGTCCCTGGACCAGACTTTTTTTTTGTCTTCACTTCCCTGGTGGCTCAGCTGGTAAACAGTCTGCCTTCAAAGTGCAAGACCTGGGTTCGACCCCTGGGTTGGGAAGATCCTCTGGAGAAGGGAACGACTACCCACCCCAGTATTCTGGCCTGGAGTATTCCCTGGACTTACAGTCCATCGGGTCACAAAGAGTCAGACACGACCGAGTGACTTTCACTTTCACTGCATTGGGAACCGTTGGTCTGGCTTGGATCCACTGTTGGACCTGGTTTTGGGTGGTTGAATGGTGAGTGAATCACGAAGTAGAGCTTCATTCAAGCTTATTTTCCAGAGATGTTTTGAGCAATTTTATTAGAGGTATTTATAGCTGTTTCTTTCCAGGTGGGCATAGAAGGGCAGTGCCTCCAAATAGGTTGACTTTTCTTCCATAATTTTGTTGCTCCTCTAGATGTAGAAGCATGCTTATAGTTTTCCTGGATATCTGAGGCTTTTCAGTAACTGTGTACATGTTTAAGGGAAACTAAACTAATGGGAGACAGGAGAGGAGGATAGTTGGAAAATTCATGTATCAGATACCTTGTGTTCTTTAAAGCCATTATTCTTGTTAAATATAGGGCTATCTATGCATTTAAAAAATTTGGTTTCAGTTTCACACTAAATGCATTTTCCCACTTTTGACACTTTGGTATACTTAAAGTATAAGGTCTTCTTGAGCCAAATAAATACTAGTCTATCTTAATTGAACTTCACATACAGCCCAAATTTATGAAGTTGTTAATTGCTCTTTATATTTGGATTTTACTTTCCCAAGGCATACCTGATCACATGAATAAAACGTTAATCTTTTATTCAATTGCTGACTGGCAAGCTCCTCTCCCTGCTTTCCTTATCCCCATTACCCCCAATTCCTGGATTTTTCTTTTTGTCTTTACAGACCTAGATTTTTTAAGACCCTAGGTTGTTTCTTCTTGTCTATTGGTGCTTTATATTTGTATGAATGTTACTCTCAAAATTTTTAAATTCAGGCTATAGGTAATATAATTTAGGGCATGGAATTGAAATAATTGGCCTCTTTATCAGTTGAGGTGAAAGAGTTAAAATGAAAGTTAAGGATTCAGGGGACCCCTACAGAAATGAAGGGTAAAAAAATGCTCAATTTTAGGATCCTAAACAAAGCATTTTGATTGGCATATAGAGACCCTTGCATGCACACAGACATCCATATTTGAATATTTATAGAAGATAATCTGTCAAAATTACTGTTATTTTAATTTGCCAAGCTTGGCTGATTGCTGCAGTTGAATGTTAGTTGAATTCTAGATGAGGAACTGTAAATATGATCTGATCTGGAACATACTTTTTGTCCTTGAAGCTGTTTGAATATTACCCTCTTTTTTTTTTTTTTTTTTTCTTTTAATAGTGGGACCTTTTTATATTAGCTGAACTTTCATGTTTTCCTTTTTTGGGAAAAAAAAGTAGGGTGATAACAGTAAAGGTAAAAAAAATTTTTTTTAATTAAAAAAACTATTTACATTTAGTGATCAGTGATTATTTAAATAGTTTTCAACTATTTGTCCAATCTTTGCTCAAAGAAGCCTTCCCTGGAAAGTTTAAACCTAGGGATATATATCTCTTCAAGGCTTGAGGTTTTGTGTCACATAAGTTTCTTGTTAACAAAGAAATGTATAATTGTAGATAATTAATGTTACCCCTTTCTTGTCTCATTTTAAACAGTTGATAATTTTAGTGACCTGGTTTCAAGCAGTAATATCTTCCATTGGAAATATGTGATTTCATAAGCTTCTTACGTTCTTGGAGAAAAAAGGTAAGCCATTTTTCATACTTAATATTGAGGAGGCAATGGCAACCCACTCCAGTACTCTTGCCTGGCAAGTCCCATGGCCAGAGGAGCCTGGTAGGCTGCAGTCCATGGGGTTTCTAAGATAGTCGTACACGACTGAGCAACTTCACTTTCACTTTTCACTTTCATGCATTGGAGAAGAAAATGGCAACCCACTCCAGTGTTCTTTCCTGGAGAATCCCAGGGACGGGAGAGTCTGGTGGGCTGCTGTCTACAGGGTTGCACAGAGTTGGACACGACTGAAGCTACTTAGCAGCAGCAGAGATAATGCGATGACTTTCTAAAAATCATACGACAGCTTTTTGGAGCAGGACTACATTCTGTGCACTATCTACTGGGCTGTCTTGTCCCTTTTACATAGCTGTTCTCCCCTGAATTTCTGTTTTTACATGAATAACCACTGACATGACTAGATAGTCTTCATATTTTTGTTTTCTTGCTTTTGATGCTTTCATTTCTTTATCTTTTGTAAACTGACATAATTGGATCTTACTTTAGTAAGATAGTTGGTTATTACTTTTGTTAGAAACTATGTCAAGTACTAAGTCTCAGTTTTACTTAGACACTGACTTTATTTTGGGGTTTGGGGAATGTGGGGGGTCTCAGGAATATATTTTACATTCAGCAAATTGGTTGGAGCTTACAGAGCATTCTTTTCTTTTTTTTTCTTTCAGAAACAACCATCTTCATTCTCTTTGTACAGTTCTTTTTTGTGTAGATTTTCTTTTTTCTAGGACTGTTTATATTACTGTTCACTTATTACTATGATCTCTTTTCTCAGTTCTTTTTGTGACCATCTCTACTATCATTTCCAGTATATTTCTTACTCTAATTCCTCATGATCCTCCTAAGAAAATTATTTGTCCAACTCTGTGGTAATCCTCCGAATGAAGAGTAAGATTCTTAATAATTCCTTAAGATGTTATGCTTGCTTCTAGTTTTGTAGTGGTTCACCATCTGTTTACTGTATAAAGGACTCAGAAGTATCTGTTATACCTAATGTGTGAGGGATGTGGAAATAATAACAAAATTAAATTTACATTTATGCAAAGCAAAGATGGGGTTAATATATTCCCTTGGGTTTGGCCATTCTGATATTCTTGCTATGTTTGGAGACTTATTTTGCAGCATACTTTCAGATTTTTTAAGGTGAATTAGATATGTTCATCTTTTAATCAGCTTGCTTTTGGTTAAGTATGTTAAAACTCAAGTTGAATAAAATTTAAATTAGTAATATAAAAAGTAATGAGCTGTTCTACAGTATGATTTGGAAAAAAATTAGCTGTACTTCTTGCTATAAGAACAGCAGATAGCACAACTAAGATTTTCTAAGTAAAGTATTTTTGGTAAAGGTTAATTTCATGACAATAGAAAATGTTGGGATTTGGCATCCAAATGTCAAATTTCACATACAAATCCTAGCTTTCTACTGACTTTTCTTTTACCCCCAGAGGATAAATCTTAAAACTTATAATTTGTTTAGAAGACACTATAAATGCTGTTTTAGGAATAAGAAACTAGCTTTATTTTTCTATAATTTAACAATAAGGGTAACCAGTGCATTACAGTACTTGTTGATAGGTTTTTATAAAGCTCTTATGGAAATTTAATATTCAGATGTTTACTTAGAAAAAATTTTAGTTTGTCATAATGATGTGGGATCTAAATGATAACCCGTGATATTCACCTATATGTTTTCATTGTTTCAGAAAGAAAGGACGAAATGGATTGTTTAATAGTTTGCCTTTTGGTATTATTTATTGGGTAAACACCATGAGTAATCATATTTTAGGTAATTTGTGTGCCAGTGAGACAAATTTAGATCTCCATTTGTTTCTTACCTCCTTTATATCATAAGAGGGTTATATTATCACTCTGTCAGTTAGTTAAAGGGTAACAACTGAAAATGGATATTTGTTTGTTTCTAGTCTGGCATGTAAGAAGCTTAGAAGTCGTTATTCTATCTTAACAACAAGTGAAATAGTGAACAAACTGAAAAATCAAAACTCTTCTTAGATCCATCAGAGAAGTGAGGTCACAGGGCAAACCACTGTTCTCAAATTGAAGAGACAGGCAGGTCGAGAATGACAGCTTAGCAGAAACCTCAAAAGAAACCTCTAGTGTGTAGGAAAAATCTAAAGTGTGACTGACAAATTACAGGAAGCTCTGTGTGGACAAACCTGACATGAAAACTGCAGGGGGACCTGGTCTCAGGGGATCCCCACATTTTCGTGATTTTACCTCTAGGAGCTCTCTCAGGTCCTCACAGTGACTATCTGAGAAAAATCCCCTGGTACTTCCTACAGGGGGAGGATAAAATAACCATTTTGAGATATGGCAAGGCATCTTCCTTTTCTTAACAAGATCTGCTATCAAGAGGAAGTATTTTACCAGAGCCTAATCTGTTAGAGTGTTATCAGACACTAGAGTGCCTGATGAACTATGGAATGAGGTTCGTGACATTGTACAGGAGACAGGGATCAAGACCATCCCCATGGAAAAGAAATGCAAAAAAGCAAAATGGCTGTCTGGAGAAGCCTTACAAATAGCACTGAAAAGAAGAGAGGCGAAAAGCAAAGGAGAAAAGAAAAGATATAAGCATCTGAATGCAGAGTTCCAAAGAATAGCAAGAAGAGATAAGAAAGCCTTCTTCAGCAATCAATGCAAAGAGATAGAGGAAAACAACAGAATGGGAAAGACTAGAGATCTCTTCAAGAGAATTGGAGATACCAAGGGAACATTTCATGCAAAGATGGGCTCGATAAAGGATAGAAATGGTATGGACCTAACAGAAGCAGAAGATATTAAGAAGAGGTGGCAAGAATACACAGAAGAACTGTACAGAAAAGATCTTCACGACCCAGATAATCATGAGGATGTGATCACT
>SJYX01024768.1:399891-443105 GCA_006410675.1 Oreotragus oreotragus | reverse complement strand
TATGATCTTTTTAATGTGTTGTTGGATTCTGATTGCTAGAATTTTGTTGAGGATTTTTGCATCTATGTTCATCAGTGATATTGGCCTGTAGTTTTCTTTTTTTGTGGCATCTTTGTCAGGTTTTGGTATTAGGGTGATGGTGGCCTCATAGAATGAGTTTGGAAGTTTACCTTCCTCTGCAATTTTCTGGAAGAGTTTGAGTAGGATAGGTGTTAGCTCTTCTCGAAATTTTTGGTAGAATTCAGCTGTGAAGCCGTCTGGACCTGGGCTTTTGTTTGCTGGAAGATTTCTGATTAGTTTTGATATCCACGCTTGTGATAAGTCTGTTAAGCTGTTCACCTGTAGATTGCAGGAAGAAAAAATTAACACATCCTCTGCCTGAGGCTTGCCAATCTAGGAGATATTTGCAAGAATTAAATGGTGTTTTTACTTTGTTTCCTCACCTCACTGGCTAGTCGTTTGTCAATTTTATTTATCTTCTCAAAGAACCAGCTTTTAGCTTTGTCGATTTTTGCTATGGTCTCTTTTGTTTCTTTTGCATTTATTTCTGCCCTAATTTTTAAGATTTCTTTCCTTCTGCTAACCCTGAGGTTCTTCATTTGTTACTTTTCTAGTTGCTTTAGGTCTAGAGTTGGGTTATTTATTTGACTCTTTTCTTGTTTCTTGAGGTAAGCCTGTATCACTATGAACCTTCCCCTTAGCACTGCTTTTACAGTGTCCCATACGTTTTGGGTTGGAGAAGGAAGTGGCAACCCACTCCAGTATTCTTGCCTAGAGAATCCCGTGGACAGAGGAGCCTGGTGGGCTGCTGTCTATGGGGTCACACAGAGTTGGACATGACTAAAGTGACTTACCAGCAGCGGCATAGGTTTTGGGTTGTTGTGTTTTCATTTTCATTCGTTTCTATGCATATTTTGATTTCTTTTTTGATTTCTTCTGTGATTTGTTGGTTATTCAGAAACGTGTTGTTCAACCTCCATATGTTGGCATTTTTAGTAGTTTCCCTGCTGTAATTGACATCTAATCTTACTGCATTGTGGTCAGAAAAGATGCTTGGAATTATTTCAATTTTTAAAAAATTTACCAAGGCTAGATTTATAGCCCAGGATGTGATCTATCCTGGAAAAGGCTCCATGTGCACTTGAGAAAACGGTGAAATTCATTGTTTTGGGGTGAAATGTCCTACAGATATCAGTTAGGTCTAATTGGTCCGTTGTATCATTTAGAGTTTGTGTTTCCTTGTTAATTTTCTGTTTAGTTGATCTATCCATAGGTGTGAGTGGGGTATTAAAGTCTCCCATTATTATTATGTTATTATTTATTTCCCCTTTCAAACTTGGAGAAGGAAACAGCAACCCAGTCCAGTATTCTTGCCTGGAGAATCCCAAGGACGGAGGAGCCCGGTGGGCTACAGTCCACGAGGTTGCAAAGAGTCAGACACGACCGAGAGACTTCACTTCACTTCACTTTCTACTTGTTAGCATTTGCCTTACATATTGCAGTGCTCCTATGCTGGGTGCATATAAATTTATAAGTGTTATATCTTCTTCTTGTATTGATCCTTTGTCATTATGTAGTGTCCTTCTTGGTCTCTCTTCACAGCTTTTATTTTAAAGTCTACTTTATCTGATATGCTTTATCTGATTGCTACTCCTGCTTTCTTTTGGTCTCTATTTGTGTGCAATATCTTTTTCCAGCCCTTCACTTTCAGTCTGTATGTGTCCCTTGTTTCGAGGTGGGTCTCTTGTAGACAACATATATAGGGGTCTTGTTTTTGTATCCATTCAGCCAGTCTATCTTTTGGTTGGGGCATTCAACCCATTTACATTTAAGGTAACTATAGATAAGTATGAGCCCGTTGTCATTTACTTTGTTGTTTGGGGTTCGAGTTTACACACCTTTTCTGTGTTTCCTGTCTGCAGAAGATCCTTTAGCATTTGTTGGAGAGCTGGTTTGGTGGTGCTGAATTCTCTCAGCTTCTGCTTATTCTGAAATGATAGTCTGCCATCTTCTCCATCAGTTAGCTCACCAAATAAAGTTTTATTCCTTGCCTCATCTCCTGGATTTATTGGCCTATCGTATGGTGAATCCTTACCTCATCTCCTGGATTCATTGGCCTATCTTATGGCGAACAGAATAAGCCTGGACTCAGTAACAGAAGAACTTACCTTCTCCTTCTGTCTCACAGCACTGCCTTCTGGCCTAGAGAGAACTACTCTCCTGCTTTTCTCTAGAATATTCCACTCAACAGCAGCAGAACACATATACTTCCTAGGTGCGTGTGGCCCATTTGGTCTCTCTTTTGCAACTCCCATTATGTGTATAGTTGTACACTAGATAGGTGTTCTAGACACCTCTGAGACTATGTTTGTTTTCTTTGTTCTTTTTATTTTCATTCTGTTTCTCCGGCATGATAATCTCAATCGACAGAATTTCAAGTCACTGATTTTTATTTTTATTTTTCCTGCTTCAATCTACTATTTTGCCCCTCCAGGAGATTTTTCATTTCAGTTATTGTACTATTCAGCATCAGAATTTATACTTGGCTCACTTTTGTAATTTATATCTCTTAATTAACCCCATAACTTCATGGCAAATAGTTGGGGAAAAATGGAAACAGTGACCGACTTTATTTTCTCAGGCTCCAAAATCACTGTGGACAGTGACTGCAGCTGTGAAATTAAAAGATGCTTGCTCCTTGGAAGGAAAGCTGTGACAAACATAGACAGTCTATTAAAAAGAAGAGACATTACTTTGCCCACAAAGGTCTATAGTCAAAGCTATGGTTCTTCCAGTAATCATGTACAGATATGAGAGTGGAATAACAAGGAAGGCTGAGCACCAAATAACTGATGCTTTTGAATTGTGGTGCTGGATAGGACTCTTGAGAATTCTTGGACTCCAAGGAGATCAAACCAGTCAATCCTAAAGGAAACCAGCTCTGAATATTAATTTTAAGTGAGATGGTTGATTCTTAGGTTGATAAGGGGTCCAGGGCCCTCCACGAAGAAAAAGAACAAGTGTTTTTTGTTTGTTTGTTTTTTTAATATATATTCTTTCCTATTGTCACATAAGACATTTTTTTTCTTAACCTCTGAGTTGTTATGGCAACAATCTATTTATTCTAAGACTTTCCTTAAGCCCAGAACTAATGATTATGCAACAAAACAACTCATCTTGCTTAAGGGTATGTTTTTCCTTAAGCTCTGTACTAATGATTATACAGTCAGACTTTATTTTTGGGGGCTCCAAAATCACTGCAGATGCTGACTGCAGCCATGAAATTAAAAGACATTTACTCCTTGGAAGGAAAGTTATGACCAACCTAGATAGCATATTGAAAAGCAGAGACATTACTTTGCCAACAAAGGTCCGTCTAGTCAAGGTTATGGTTTTTCCAGTGGTCATGTATGGATGTGAGAGGTGGACTGTGAAGAAACCTGAGCGCTAAAGAATTGATGCTTTTGAACTGTGGTGTTGGAAAAGACTCTGGAGAGTCCCTTGGACTGCAAGGAGATCCAACCAGTCCATCCTAAAGGATGCAATTCATGGGGTCCCAAAGAGTTGGACATGACTGAGCTTGGCGTGCTGCAATTCATGGGGTCGCAAAGAGTCGGACACGACTGAGCGACTGAACCGAACTGAACTGACCCAGAAGGGAAACACCCAACTCTAGCCTTCCATATTGGAAGGAGAGAAAGATCCAATTCTTGCCCCTGTACCATCCTGTTCCACCTAGGAGGGGAGTGCAAGACTGGAAAGCACTTGTGAAGTTCACAGCTAGGGGAGCACGTTTCACTGAAAGGCTGAGACCTAACTTCTACTCCCGCCACACCTTACAACATTAGTAAATTTCTATTTGCTGTAGTTCCTTTTATTCTGTGTGTGATGCCTGACTTTCAGCAAAAAAGTACAGAGCAGACTAAAAAGCAAAAAACACAGTTTAAAGAGAGCAAGCATCAGAATCAGACTCAAATTTTGACAGGAATATTGGAATTATGAAACAAGGGATTTAGAACAACTGTGCTATACAGAAAAGATCTTAATGACCCAGTTAACCTCTATGGTGTGATCACCTGCCTAGAGCTGGACATCCTGGTGTGCGAAGTCAAGTGGGCCTTTGCAAACATCACTACAAACAAAGCTAGTGGAGGTGATGGAATTCCAGATGAACTATTTCAAATCCTAAATGATGATGCTGTTTAAGTACTTGCTCTCAGTATGCCACAAATTTGGAAAACTCAGCAGTAGCACCAGAACTGGAAAAGGTCAGTTTTCATTCTAGTCCCAAAGAAGGGTAATGCCAAAGAATGTTCAAACTACCACACAATTGCACTCATTTCACATGCTAGCAAAGTAATGCTCAAAATCCTCCAAGCTTGGTTTCAACAGTATGTGAACTGAGAACTTCTAGATGTTCAAGCTGGATTTAGAAAAGGCAGAGGAACCAGAGATCAAATGGCCAACATCCATTGGAGCATAGAAAAAAACAAGAGAATTCCAGAAAAACTACTTCTGCTTCATTGCCTACGCTAAAGCCTTTGACAGTGTGGATCACAACAAACTTTGGAAAATTCTTAAGAAAATGAGAATACCAGACCACCTTAGCTGCCTCCTGTACACAGGTCAAGAAGCAGCAGTTAGAACTAGACAAGGAACAACGGACTAGTACAAAACTGGGAAAGGATGACATCAAAGCTCTATACTGTCACCCTGCTTATTTAACAAAGGCAATGAGTAGAAAACGGTAAAAAAATATGGTAGATATTAACCCAAATTTATCGATAAGTGCTTTAAATATCAGCGGTTTAAATACACTAAAAGATAGACTGTCAGATTGGATCAAAAGTCAAGATATGTTGTGTACAGAAACTCTTTATATATGCAGACACATATTGATTAGACATAGATGGAGAAAGATACACCATGCTAACACTAAATTTAAAAAAAAAGCTGAAGTAACTATATTAGCTTTGACAGAGCAGACTGCAGAGCAAGGAAGAGTTTCAAGGGTAATAAATATCATTAAAAGTGAAAGTGCTAGTGATTCAGTTGTTCACCAGTCTGACTGTGCGGTTCCATGGACTGTAGCCCGCCAGCCTCTTCTGTCAGTGGAATTATCCAGGCAAGAATAATGGAGTGGATAGCATTTCCATCTCCAGGTGATCTTTCAGACCCAGGGATTGAACCCAGGTCTCCCACATTGCAGGCAGATTCTTTACCATCTGAGTCACCAGGAAAGTCCCAGTAGGAGCATTATATAATAATAAAAGAGTCAGTTCTTCAAGAAGATATAATAATCTTTAATATGTGTGCACCTAACAACAGGTCATCAAAATATGTGATGCAGCAGCCAACAGAACTGCAAAAACAAATTGCTCAGTCCACTATTATAGGAGGTGATACTTCAGCACTTCTGACAGAAATGGACAGATAGAGCAGAAAATCAGTAAGGACATATTTGAACTCAACAGCAATATTAATCAACTGGATATGATTGGCACATCATCCAGCAACAACAAGGACTACATATTTTTCTCAAGAAAAATAGAATTAAGGAATTCTGAGAAATTCAGAGTTCTTTTTAGTTTCTGATTTATTTTTTTAAAAATAGGATTTGCATCCATACATGGTCAAAAAGAAGAATGAGGAACTCATTTTAAAAAATACAACAAGCTGTCACCTGCCTCCTCTCTACTTCTTACATACTTTAGGGTATGAATTTTAAAATTTTGATCTTTTAAAATACTGAAACATTTTTCTTGCCTCAAATTTGGTATAATGATCGAAAGAGTTGGGGTTACTTTTCCAAATGAAACCTATCTGGCACTTTTTTGTTTATGCATATTATGAAGGAATACCTCCTACAACCAACCCCTTGGTTCCATATAGCAAAATATGAAAACTGAATCCCTTATGACCTGGCCAGTATTTGCTAATTATTGACTTTTGCTCCTGAATAATAGACCTCTAGATACCCAGATTCTTTTGAGTGATATAGCGGGAAGGGCAGGTAAGAAAGGCCAGGGGGGAGTTTGTAAAAGGAAGAGAATATTTATAATTATCATTTATCTGCCGGGTAGACTTATGATGGTGAAACCAAAGGGATTAATAACATAGGATTCTCTAAAGGAGAATAGAACTAGAAACTCATATATAAAGAGTTTCTGTACACAACAATTCAGTGAAATTGTTCCCATCCCTGTAGAATTAAAAACAAAACAAAACCAAAGATAAAACACATCAAATGAACTTTTCCCCTTTGGATCACAAGTAGTGGTATGAAGACAAGCTGTACAAACCTTGATTAAGTCAAATCACTTCTTTGTTTCCTCATCTTCAAAATGGAAATAGTGCCTGCCTTACAAAACACTGGTAAGAATTAACTGAGAAAATGTGTGTACAGTGCCCGGCTCATATTGGGCATGCACCAGGGTTACTTCTCCTCCTAGTTCTTTTCAGCATCATAAGTAATATCTGGACTTCAGTCCTTGAATTCACTAGTTACTTGTCGTGAGATCTTTATAAGATCAAATTATTTTGTCTCTCTGAGCCTTATTTTCCTTTGGTATAAGATCATTAATATCCATGTTATAAAGTTGTGGTTGTAATTCATTTCCTTCTATCATCTAGGAGATTTTTGTTGAATCTAAATCTGATGTTAGCTCTTTGTGCGGCGAACACGCGCGGAGTAAAGATGGTCCTCTGGCGGTTCGCCAGTAATCTGCTGCGGAACCTTCCCCAAACCAGGGGGAGGCTGCAGCCTGCGCCGGCTTTGCACAGCTACCGGCGTGCAGGCTCCTGATTCTCAAAGGAGGGTCTGAGGCACCACGAGGGAGTTAAAACGTCCACCGGTGTGTTATTCTTTAAAGAAGGCCTGAGAGCTTTTGAAGCCCAGCCAGGGCAGTACCCCTTCACAGAGATTCCAGGCTAGCCTGGTGACTGAAGACCTAAGGTTTAGAATTCTCTTGGAGAAGCACTTTTGGGATGGCTGGGATGTCCAGGTGATGGTTCCTGCCACTTCAGCAACAGGCTGTGACAAGAAGTGGAGAGCAACAAAAATGCCTTTTACCTGGGTACTGTGTTTTAGGATTTTGCTGACGCAGAGGATGTCCTACCTGGTGTTGGTCAGATCCTTGGAATTTCACATGTTTACTGCATGAACCTGTGTGAGCAGCTGTCAAACTCCAGTGGAGAGGGGATGGGCTGCTTAGAAATTTGGGAACCAAAATCAATTAGGTGATCTTTATTAGAACGATTGCAATAAGATGTTTTAAAGCAAATAAAAATAGGTGGGTCTGAGTAAGAACAAGAGGGTATAGAAAGAGATGTGAAAGTGAATGAGCATCAGTTGACAGGTAGCTGTACCTCTTTCCAGCTACAGTACAAAAAACTAAAATTAGGTTCGTCATATATTGACACCATTGTTGAGGATTTCTAGATGGAGTACCATAATATTTTCAATCTTTGAGGTTTTAGTTATACTATTAACACAGTCATCCAGTTTTCTTTTTGATCAATTGGTGAAAACATAGGTTGTCTGGATAAATTTCTAGAAGAGGAATAATCCTGGTGGTTGTCAGGAGCTGGGAATGAGGAAGTGAAGAAGTATTTAATGGGTATTGTTTCACTTTTACAAGGTCAAAGAGTTCATGGGGATGGATGGTGGTGATAATTGCTCAATGTTATGAACATAGTTTATTATCACTGAATTATATGCCTAAAAGTGGTAAAGATTTGGGGAGGGATAAATTGGAAGGTTGGAATTGATACATACACACCGCTAAGTATAAAATGGATAACTAATAAAGACCTGTATAGCACAGGAAATTCAGTCCTCTGTAGTAGTCTATGAGAGAAAAGGATCACAAAGTGTTTGTATAACTGATTCAGTTTACTGTATACTTGAAACTAACACATTGTAAATCAACTAAACCCCAGTAAAAATTTTTTAATGGTAAACATGCTAATTTTATGTGTATTTCACCACGGTGTAAAAAATTGGAGAAAAAGTACTCTTTGTTCCTTTTTGTCACTGTCATAAAGATGATTCCTCACTAGCATGTACAGAGTATGCTGCATTAAAGCTATATTGTACATTTGTTTGGTAGGGGGTAATTTGAGTTTCTTTCAAGCTATAAACCAGCCTGATTCCCTGTTTGTACCCCTTTGAAGTTGTGTTGCAAAATACTATTCCAGAAGTAGAATTTCAGAGTCAAAGGATGTGGGCTTTGAAAAGTAGTAGTGTATGTTCCATAAAGCTGTCCCACTTTATTTTTTAATGTTAGTTTACTTAGTTGGCTGTGCCAGGTCTTGGTTGAAGAATCCAGGGTCTTTAGTTGTGGCATGTGGGATTTGGTTACCTGACCACAGGAACTGAATCTGTGTCCCCAGCATTTAGAGTGTTGGAGTCTCAGCCGCTGGACCACCAGGGGAGCCTCGTCCCAGTTTATACTCCAAATGACAGTCTCCTTCAGACTGCCCGTTTGTCTATAGCTACCATCACTGTTCTAGCTGGAGTGTACCAATTTCCGTCTATAATAAGTAATGTTTTAAAAAATTGGACATCTTTTGCATTTATTTTTCTGTGGAACATTTACAGCTTGGTCACCACTCGGCAAAGGTTTTTTTCCAACTTCTATTTTCCTTAGTCAATTTTGCCAGTTTGTTTTCCTCCTTGAAATTGCCTTGTTAGGTGCAGGGCAAGGTCACCTGCTCCCATTGTTACTCTCTGACCTTGCGTTCTTTAATCTTCAGTCCAGTCGCTCAGTCGTGTCTGACTGTGACCCCATGAACCGCACCATGTCAGGCCTCCCTGTCCATCACCAACCCCGGGAGTCTACCCAAACCCATGTCCATTGAGTTGGTGATGCCATCCAACCATCTCATCGTCTGTCGTCCCCTTCTGCCCTCAACCTTTCCCAGCATCAGTCTTTTCAAATGAGTCAGCTTTTCGCGTCAGGTGGCCAAAGTATTGGAGTTTGAGCTTCAACATCAGTCCTTCAGTGAACACCCAGGACTGATCTTTAGGATGGACTGCTTGGATCTCTGCAGTCCAAGGGACTCTCAAGAGTCTTCTCCAATACCACAATTCAAAAGCATCAATTCTTTGGCACTCTGTGATGCCATCCAGCCATCTCATCCTCTGTCGTCCCCTTCTCCTCCTGCCCCTAATCCCTTCCAGCATCAGAGTCTTTTGCAATGAGTCAACTCTTCGCATGAGGTGGCCAAAGTACTGGAGTTTCAGCTTCAGCATCACACCCAGGACTGATCTCCTTTAGAATGGACTGGTTGGACCTCCTTGCAGTCCAAGGGACTCTCAAGAGTCTTCTCCAACACCACAGTTCAAAAGCATCAATTCTTTGGCACTCAGCTTTCTTTATAGTCCAACTCTCACATCCATACATGACTACTGGAAAAACCATAGCCTTGACTAGATGGACCTTTGTTGACAAAGTAATGTCTCTGCTTTTTGATATGCTGTCTAGGTTGGTCATAGCTTTTCCTCCAAAGAGCAAGTGTCTTTTAACTTCATGGCTGTAGTCACCATCCGCAGTGATTTTGGAGCCCCAAAAATAAAGTCTTTCACTGTTTCCACTGTTTCCCCATCTATTTCCCATGAACAGATGGGACCAGATGCCATGATCTTAGTTTTCTGAATGATGAATTTTAAGCCAACTTTTTCACTCTCCTCTTTCACTTTCATCAAAAGGCTCTTTAGTCCTTCTTAGCTTTCTGCCGTAAGGTGGTGTCATCTGCATATCTGAGGTTATTGAAATTTCCCCTGGCAATCTTGATTCCAGCTTGTGCTTCTTCCAGCCCAGCATTCTCACGATGTACTTTGCATATAAGTTCAATAAGCAGGGTGACAATATACAGCCTTGACGTACTCCTTGCCTGATTTGGGACCAGTCTATTGTTCCATGTCCAGTTCTAACTGTTGCTTCCTGACTTGCATACAGGTTTCTCAAGAGGCAGGGCAGGTGGTCTGGTATTCCCATCTCTTCCAGAATTTTCCACAGTTTATTGTGATCCACACAGTCAAAGGCTTTGGCATAGTCAATAAAGCAGAAGTAGAAACAAGGCCTTGTCTCCTTTGTATTGAATCTCAGGTCTCTATTCAAGTTTGGGAGAATACTCGTTGAGCACCAAGACCTGGTCAAATACCCTTTTTAAAAATGAGCCTTGGGAGGGATGATGTGGGGTGGGAGGTGGGAGGGGGGTTCATGTTTGGGAGTTTGTGTACACCCGTGGCAGATTCATGTCAATGTATGCCAAAACCAATAGAGTACTGTAAAGTAAAATAAAGTAAAATGGAAACTCTAAAAAAATAAATAAATAAAAATAAAAAATAAAAATGAGCCTTGGGACTTGCCTGGTGATCCAGTGGCTAAGACTCTGTACTCCCAATGCTGGGGGCCTGGGTTCTATCTCTAGTCAGGTAACTAGATCACACGTGCTACAGTGAAGATTGAAGATCCCTTGTGTTGCAAATAAGACTCAGTATAGACAAATAAATAAATATTTTTAAAAATGAGCCTCTAGTTTCTGAGTATAATCCACTATGCACAAAACATCAAAACTTTTTTTACCTGCTTGTTAAAGCTCAAATTTCTAGGCTTTGAGTGAAAGAATAGACTTCCAAGGCAGTAAGCTCTGCTTTTTTTCTCCTTATTGAGTCTCAGGTCTGTAGTTCTGGGTATGATAGCTGCTGTGAGGACATCATGTCCTGTCTCCTGACCTTATTAAATCCCAGGTAACTATGTTCTGAGTATGACAACTATGTTCAGGGTATCATCACCTCACATATTTTACTGGTTAGATTCCAGATCTTTCTGTTTTGAGTATGGGCACATAATCTTATGGTTACCGAGCCTACATCTCTCCTGCTCATTGGAATACTGAGTTCAGGTTGTAAGGAACTACTCCCATAATACCAAAAATTAACCTTCTTTGCTCTTTGTTTTCCACATATCTAAGTCTAGAGTATGTATACCTTCTAAGGCACAGGACCTTGTCTCCCTGATTGAGAATTCCCAATTTTCTAGAAACTACTCTCTTGTCACCAAAGCATTGTATTCTTTGCTATTGCACTCCAGATCTCTAATCTGGATATAGGCAACTACTTTCAGAGTAGTTGGAGTCTGCTTGTTGGAGTTCAGATTTCTATGTTGAGTTGGGGTAACTTCTACTTGGGCAAAAAAAAGGTCTCATATATTCTACTTTATGGGTCCCTGATCTTTTGAGTCCAAAATTTTTACAAGCTTCTATGGCACCATGTCCATTTTTCTCTGCTTTTTGGATCTCTTATCATTAAGGTCTGAGTGGTGGCTCAGTGGTAAAGAATTCACCTGAAATACAGGAGCCACAAATTTGTTATCTGGGTTGGGAAGATCTCTTGGAGAAAGAAATGGCAACCCACTCCAGTATTGTTGCTTGGGAAATCACATGGACAGATTAGTCTGGTAGTCTACAGACCATGGGGTTGCAGAAGAGTCAAACACGACTTATTCACTAAACAATAATAATCACTAAAGCAAATAATCTCCAGGCACAGAGGCACAGGCTCCTCTGCTTGTTGGAGTCCAATTCTCTAGGATCCTAGAATGGGCAATAACACCAAGAGCATTCATGAATTTTTCCTCTTCTTCTTAGCAAACCAGATCTCTATGATCTGGGTATAAGCAACTATTCCCAAGGTGAAAAGATCCTGGCTCCCCAGCTTGAAGGAATCCAGACCTCCAAGTTCAGCAGATGAGCAGCTACTCCCAGGGTAAGGCCTTATGTCTTATGCTTGTTGGATTCCAGGTCTGTATGTTTCCAATAGTGGCAAACTTTCCCCATGCAAAAAGGTCTCAGATATTCTGCTTTGTGGATTCCAAGTCTCTAGAATCTGGGAGCTGGCAAGTACACCTAAGGCAATGTTTCTTCCTTGCTTGTTGGATCTTGGGTTATTAAAAATTTTTTTTATTGTGAGAGTTGGACTAAAAGAAAGCTGAGTGCTGAAGAATTGATGTTTTTGAATGGTGGTGTTGGAGAAGATTCTTGAGAGTCCCTTGGACTGCAAGGAGATCAAACCAGTCAATCCTAAAGGAAATCAGTCCTGAATATTCATTGGAAGGACTGATGCTGAAGCTGAAACTCCAATACTTTGGCCACCTGATGCGAAGAACTGACTCAGTGGAAAAGTTGAAGAATTGATGTTTTTGAATGGTGGTGTTGGAGAAGATTCTTGAGAGTCCCTTGGACTGCAAGGAGATCAAACCAGTCAATCCTAAAGGAAATCAGTCCTGAATATTCATTGGAAGGACTGATGCTGAAGCTGAAACTCCAATACTTTGGCCACCTGATGCGAAGAACTGACTCAGTGGAAAAGACCGTGATTTTGGGCAAGACTGAAGGCAGGAGGAGAAGGGGATGACAGAAGATGAGATGGTTGGATGGCATCACTGATTCAATGGATATGAGTTTGAGTAAGCTCCGGGAATTGGTGATGGACAGCGAAGCCTGGCATGCTGCAGTCCATGGAGTCACAAAGAGTCACACGACTGAGCAATTGAACTGAGTTGATAGTTGCTTTAAAATATTGTTTTAGTTTCTTGCTATGGATATCAGGTTTTGATGATGGGAAGGTATCCTAGCACTGAGGCAGAGGCCCTTCTGCCTTTTGGATTCCTAGTATAAAATCTGGGTATTGACTACTACTTTTAGGGTTCTAAAGCCTTGTCTCTACTGCTTGTTTGATCTCATGAGCAGAAATACTAAGTATCTGCACATGGTTTAAGGGCGTTAAGACCTTGTCTCTTCTGCTTGTGGGATCCAGTGTGTTTATGCCCAAGAACTAAGGCTTTGTTTCGTCACTTGTTGTACCCAAGTTCTCCAAGTTCTGAGGATAATCTTCCACATCCAGGCACAAAAGCCATGTGTCCTATCCTATTGGATCTCAGGTTCCTATTCCTAATATGGGTTACTATTACCAGGCCACCAAAGCTGTCTTTGTTCCTTGCTTGAATCCAATTCCCCAAGTTCAGATTATAAGGGTCCCACCTGTCTAGGTGCCACATAGAGTTACCTACTTCCAGGGTGTCAAAGCTCTGTCTCCTCTACTTGTTGCACCCCAAGTTTGTAAGCTCTAAGAATGAAACTTTACTCTCTGGGCAACAATCCCATTTCTTCTCCTTGGTAGATGACAAGCATCTAAGTTCTGAATGTGGTTAACTTCCCCAGGGTGAATATCCTCATCTCTCCTGCTTGTTGGTCTCTAACTCAGGCTCCCTGTATGAACACTTATTCCCAATGCTCCAAGATTGTCTCAGATTTGGAATTCCAGGTGTCTAGGTTCCAAGTATGAGAAACTACTTTCACAGTACAAAGGCTTTCTTACTCTATCATTGCTTTAGCTCTCCGTTTCTATTTTGCATTATATCTAGAAATATTCCTGAGGTTTTAAAACTTGATTATATTTAGACTGTAATATAATTTATAATGGGTGTTTTTAACTGGTAAGGTTTTTTTTTTTCCCTCAGAAACTATATTTCCAGAAATAAAATTTTTCCAGTTAACTAAAAAAAAAAAGTTTACACTTCACTTTTTTGCAGTGAAGTCTTATTATATTTTGGAGTAGGAAATGCAACCCACTCCAGTATTCTTGCCTGGACAATTCCAGGGACAGAGGAGCTTGGTAGGCTACAGTCCATGGGACTGCAAAGAGTCAGACATGACTGAGCATGCATACACTTATTATATTTACTTATTTTTAGAGTACAATATAACCTTTATATGTTTAGAAAGCTAGAAAACACAGATAAGCATAACTAAGAAAATAATCACATCTTTTTTCATTGCTCAAATTTTATCACTATTAATCCCTTAGAATGTAAATTCCCAGATCTTTTTCAATGTGTGCATCCACATACACACACTGTTTTGCAACATATTTTCATCCTGTACATTATTTTTCAATTTGTTTTTTCCCCATCAATGATATTCACTTTTTTAAATATCAGTATATAACCACATAATTTAAAACCCAGATCTTATTCAGATTTATCTTATTATCCTCCAAATGACTTTTAAATGAAAATTGTCAAAAGTATTCAACTCAGTACTCTGCATTTATATTTGGTCTCTTAAATCAAACAAGTATCTCAATTCTCTTTTTATCTAATTCAGACCTTTTCTTCACACCATTGACTTTTTGATGAGACTAAGTCAGATTACTTGTGATGATTTCAGCTTGTATCTCTAATACATATGTGTCCTGTTACTCAGAAGTTATGAGTCTAAAGACTTGATAGATTTAATGAAAACATTTAAAAAGAAAGATTTAATGAAAAATTCTATTTTTTTAAAAAAACTAGAATGTATCATGGGTAATATTGGATATTTTGTATTATGTCAGAAGACTCAAAATATCTAGTTGACCTTTCATCAGAGTTACTAACAGTGGTCACAGGATTAGGATGATATCATTCAGAACAATTAAGGTTTTCCCCTTGTGACTAGAAAGCCTTTTGGGTAGCATTACTGTAGGACATCAACGAGTTGCCTGAGTCACTGTTATTAGGATTTGCAAAACAGTGCTTCCCTAACTTTGTCATTACTTCTACATTTGTTATACAATCCTGTAATTGTTATGTAGAGGAGGAGAATGCTAGAGGATCCCACATCAGCAACTTAATGTTCTAGCTCAGAACAGATGTATGCCACTTCTACCCATTACCTACTGGTATGACTCTACCTCACTTCAAGAGGAAATACAGTCTTCACGTATGCTTGGAAACAGAGAGGAACTGTCTCCGGTGCTACGGCTGGTTATTAGTTACAGACTGCATGACACCTCACACACATAGTCTCTGACCGGCAGGACATTTCAAGAGCTAGGCAGTGAGGCTCTCAGAATTCAAACCTCTGTGGCTCTGTAGCACATACAGGAATCTTCTGGTGGGATAAGTTACCTTTTTTCCTCCTTTGTTTTTGGGGTTTCCTTCAGCTCCGAATAACTAACTGGAGCTAGAATGAGGCCAAGGGGAATGATGATGATGATGATAACGATGATGATAATGGCTAACATAAATTAAGATCTTACTAGGCACTGTTCTAGGCACATTGTATCACTTATGTCAATCCTCAAAGTAACTCTATGAGGTGGATACTTTTATTATCCTTATTTAAAAATAAGACTAGGGACTTCCCTGGCAGTCCAGGGTTTAAAACTGTGTGCTTCCAATGCAACGGGTGCAGTTCACTCCCTGGTCAGGGAACTAAGATCCCATATGCTGTGTGGCACGATGAAGAAAATATTAAAATGGACAATTAAATACAATGAGAATAAATGACTCGCCAAAAGTCGCATAGCTAGCGAGAAGCAGAAACAAAAATTAACAGAGACGGTCTGTCTGCAAAGCTCTTCCTCTTAATTATTGGAAACTTGACCAATCAAAAAGGTAAAGAAATTGTAAATAGACTTGCTATATAAGTGTCTACCCAACTCATGCATCTTATTTGAAAATACACTGAACCTATAGCTTCTGCTGAAGGACTGGATCTAAGTAGGTGTTTTATATCATATGACTTTCCTCTTGGCTCTGATGATTGACCCAAGGATGGATAACTTCCTCAAGAGAGAGTGACCCTCTCCATTGCCTGGAAATAGTCAAGGAGGTTTCCTTTCTTGGACACTGTGAGTTGGGGTGTGGAGTCAGATGTTGATAAGTCTTTGAGCTTTGTATAAATAGAGGAAAACCAGGTAAGTTTCTAAGGAAAGATCTTTCCAAGTAGGGAGAACAATAAGGGCAAAAGCCTTGGGACAGAAACACGTTTGGCATGTTAAAGCAGCAGGAAGACCAGGGTGCCTGGAGTGAAGTGGGTAAAGAAGAAACTGGAAGGAAGAAAGCACAGAGTCAGGAGTAAACCAGGTATAGCTTGCAGACATGATAGTGATCTTGAATTTTATTCAAAGTATGATGAGAAGCCATTAGAGGGTTTGGTTAGGGAGAGATGATCTGAAGCATATTTGAAAAGCATCATGAGGTTGCTTGGGTGGAAAACAGATGATGGGGCACAAAAATGGAAGTAGGGGGAGGAGTTATGAGCATCTTGCATAGGTCCAGGTGAGACATTAAGGTGTTTTGGACCATGTTGTTGTGGAGATGATGTGAAATGATCTAACTCAAGATCGAGCCAATGGGATTTTTTCTTGGGTTGGATGTTGCACATGAAAGAAAGAGGGGAGTTATGGATGATTCCAAAGTTTTTGCCCTGAACAACTGGATAAAATGTAGCCTGCTTACTGAGAAGAATAGGAGGTGGGGAGGGGAGATTGAAATGATCTAACTCAAGATCGAGCCAATGGGATTTTTTCTTGGGTTGGATGTTGCACATGAAAGAAAGAGGGGAGTTATGGATGATTCCAAAGTTTTTGCCCTGAACAACTGGATAAAATGTAGCCTGCTTACTGAGAAGAATAGGAGGTGGGGAGGGGAGAGCCTATACTCACTTTTGGACATGCTACATTTGAGATACATATTATTCTTCCAAATGGGTGATTGGATGTAGCAGTGGAATTTGGAACTGGAAATCTATAAATCTTATTTGCTTAATTCTGAGGTACACATTTTCCA
This sequence comes from Oreotragus oreotragus, assembly GCA_006410675.1. Classification (NCBI taxonomy): domain Eukaryota; kingdom Metazoa; phylum Chordata; class Mammalia; order Artiodactyla; family Bovidae; genus Oreotragus; species Oreotragus oreotragus. Next base: position 426,483 of record SJYX01024768.1, on the reverse strand, counting down.
TATTTTAATATCTCTGAAATAAGGATGCATCCTGTTATCAATGGATGTCAGACAAGTGGAAATTGTGATTCAGTTATGATATCTTCTTTGACACCTTTTAGTAAAATCAAGACAATAACGACATCAAGGCATATTAGATTTGATGAAAGATGTCAAACTTGGGAGTTATTGAAAGTCATAGGATTAGATGACATTACCCAGGGAATAAGCATTCATAAAGAAAAGAGATGAGGAATAAGCTTGGGTCATTCCAATATAGAAAGGTCAGGAAAATAAGGAGCCTGATGAAGAATTTCCAGTCATGTAGAAAGAAACATGGGTAAATATGAAGAACAAATTTCAATAATGAAGATGTGAGCAACTATGAACTTACTGCTGCTGCTGCTGCTAAGTTGCTTCAGTCGTGTCTGACTCTGTGTGACCCCATAGACGGCAGCCCACTAGGCTCCCCCATCCCTGGGATTCTTCAGGCAAGAACACTGGAGTGGGTTGCCATTTCCTTCTCCAATGCATGAAAGTGAAAGTTGTGTCCGAATCTTAGGGACCCCATGGATTGCAGACTACCAGGCTTCTCCATCCATGGGATTTTCCAGGTGAGAGTACAGGAGTGGGTTGCTGTTATCTTCTCCGATGAACTTACTGGGAGTTCACAAATGGTGAGGATTGATGACTGATATGAGATTTGGCCAACTGAACGTCATTTGTAACCTTTCCAAGAGTGTCCTGGTAAGTGGTGGGAACAAAGCCTGACTGGTATGGTCAAGTGAGAATGGGATGGAGAAATGAAGGTAGAAAGTAGAGACCACTTGAAAAAAAAATTGCTGTACAAAAAGAGAGAAAGAAATGAGAAAGTTTCTGGAGGGACATGCAGAGTTCAAAAGAGGGTCTTTAAAGCTAGGATCCAGGCATAATTTAAGAGTTGATAGAACAAATACACCAGAGATGAAAAGATGGAGGAGAGGGGAGGCAAAGACTAATTCCTGAATGGAGTCACTGATAGCTGAGGATGTGGATCCAGAACCCTAGCAGGGGGATTGTCTACCTATAAGACATGGGAAGCTTTATCCACAGTAACAGAAGAAAGAACGAAATTACAGACAGAAATTATGACGGTAATTTTCATGGCGAGAAGTTTCACCAGTTAGAGTGCTTCTGACTGCAGTAATATCTGGTTGTTAATTTGTTCTACCCTTAGTAAGTCTTGGGGTGAAGGGGCTCAAGATTGGTGAGTGGTACATGTACATCTTCTATGGCCGCCTACCATCCCTCCACTCTGCTACCCCCGCTGGCTGGTTTTTCATTCTTTTATTTTTGGCTGCACTGGGTCTTCCTTGCTGTGTGCAGGCTTTCTCTAGTTGTGGCAAGCAAGGGCTCTTGTCCATTGTGGTGCAAGAGCTTCTCATCCAGTGGCTTCTCTTGTTGTGGAGCACAGGCTCCAGGTGCCTGGGCTTCATTAGTTGTGGCATGTGGGCTCAGGAGCTGAGGCACATGGGCTTAGTTGCTCCAAGGCATGTGGAATCCTCCCAGATCAGGGACTGAACCCATGTGCCCTGCATTGGCAGGCAGGTTCTTATTCCCCATGCCACCAGGGAAGTCCTATCTGGCTTTTCATTCTCAGGCCTGTTGGATTCTGGGTACCAGGAGCACCAGGTGAATGTAAAGAACTATTGAGTGGATGCTCGGTAGAAACCTCAGGAATTCAGCCACATTCCAAGTGAGTGGAGCAGAGTCATCCAGTGCTGAGGTTTCCCAGGAAAGTACAATTGAGGGAGAGGGGTGCAAGTGGTTAGAGATTATGGGCAAGTAATATTCTGGGCGGCAAAATCTAACCTGGCAAAAAAAAAAAAAAGTGAGAATGTGACTCAGGACTCCTAAAGGGGTTGAAGATCACTGGCATAGTTACTAGAGGAAGTGAACTAGAAAGACAAGATGTGGTGATCAAATAGTCAGAGGCCCACAGTTGTGATCTGTAAGGAGGTTTGGTGAATGGAACTGATCAGGGTGGTTAACGGCTCAGGTGGAGCAGGAAGAAAGGGCGGTCCTGAGAGGTTAGGGAACTGGATGAGTGATTCCTGTTCAGCGAACATGAGAGGTGATGAAAAGGAGTGTGGATTATTGCAATCAGAAGCAGATGATAGTATAGTCTTATAGTAAGGGCTTCCCTTGTGGCTCAGCTGGTAAAGAATCTGCCTGCAATGCAGGAGACCTGGGTTGGGAAGATCCCCTGGAGACAGGAAAGGCTACCCACTCCAGTATTCTGGCCTGAAGAATTCCATGGACTATACAGTCCATGGAGTTGCAGAGAGTCGGACACGGCTGAGCGACTTTCACTTTCAAAGAAGTTTGGGTTTTCGTTTTGTTTTCTTAAGTGAAGCAGACGGAAAAACAGTTTTAAAGTGCCAGGAACAACTTCATGCCCTAAGATGTACATATGTGGGAGAATAAAAAGTGATTGATATTTTCCACAGGGGACAACAAATTTTTCATTAGAATAGTAACACGAAGAGAATATTAAAAAATCAATTGAAGATGTTGTGGATGATAGTCTATAAGTTCCAAAGGGTTTAGCTATGGGAAACAAATGAGAAGTAGGAACCTAAATAACATTAGGGATAAGCAAAGCTTTAAGTTTATTCAACTTGTCTATTTGTTGCTGTTGTTGCTTGTGCTTTTGGTGTCATTGTCTAAGAAATCATTGCTAAATTCAATGTCATGAAGGTGGAGTTTTCTCTATTGAAGATGTTGTGGATGATAGTCTATAAGTTCCAAAGGGTTTAGCTATGGGAAACAAATGAGAAGTAGGAACCTAAATAACATTAGGGATAAGCAAAGCTTTAAGTTTATTCAACTTGTCTATTTGTTGCTGTTGTTGCTTGTGCTTTTGGTGTCATTGTCTAAGAAATCATTGCTAAATTCAATGTCATGAAGGTGGAGTTTTCTCCCATGTGTTTTTCTAAGAGTTTTATAACTTCTAGTTCTTACTTTTAGATTTGATTAATTTTGAGTTAATTTTTATATATGGTATACATAAGGCAAGGGTCCAACTTCATCCTTTTGCATGTGGATATCCAGTTTTCCCAGAATCGTTTATAGAAAAGGCTGTCCTTTCATTATTGAATAGTCTTGTCAGAAATCAATTGACCAGATATAGGAATGTTTATTCTGTATTCTAATCCATTGATATCTGCCCTCTGATGCCCTCTCACAACACCTACCATCTTACTTGGGTTTTTCTTACCTTGGGCGTGGAGTATCTCTTCACGGCTGCTCCAGCAAAGCACAGCCACTGCTCCTTATCTTGGATGAAGGGCATCTCCTCACCAACACCCTTCCTGACCTTCAACGTGGGATAGCTCCTCTAGGCCCTCCTGCGCCAGCGCAGCCACCGCTCCTTGGACATCAGTTGCTCTTCCCAGCCACCGCCCCTGGCCTCAGATGCGGGATTGCTCCTCCTGGCTGCCGCCCCTGACCTCGGACAAGGGGTGGCTCCTCTTGGCATTCCTGCGCCATCAGAGCCGCTTGCTCTCAGTGCGCAGGCCGTCGCAGCCGCTTGCGCTCTAATCACACCAGGACCACAGCCTTGTCTAACTCAGTGAAACCAAGCCATGCCCGCGGGGCAACCCAAGACGGGCGGGTCAGGGTGGAGAGGTCTGACGGAATGTGGTCCACTGGAGAAGGGAATGGCAAACCACTTCAATATTCTTGCCTTGAGAACCCCATGAATAGTATGAAAAGGCAAAATAATAGGATACTGAACAAGGAACTCCCCAGGTCATTAGGTGCCCAATATGCTACTGGAGATCAGTGGAGAAATAACTCCAGAAAGAATGAAGGGATGGAGCCAAAGCAAAAACAATACCCAGTTGTGCATGTGACTGGTGATAGAAGCAAGATCCGATGCTGTAAAGAACAATATTGCATAGGAACCTGGAATGTCAGGTCCATGAATCAAGGCAAATTGGAAGTGGTCAAACAAGAGATGGCAAGGGTGAACGTCGACATTCTAGGAATCAGCGAACTAAAATGGACTGGAATGGGTGAATTTAACTCAGATGACCATTATATCTACTACTGCGGGCAGGAATCCCTCAGAAGAAATGGAGTAGCCATCATGGTCAACAAAAGAGTCCGAAATGCAGTACTTGGATGCAATCTCAAAAACGACAGAATGATCTCTGTTCGTTTCCAAGGCAAACCATTCAATATCACAGTTATCCAAGTCTATGCCCCAACCAGTAATGCTGAAGAAGCTGAAGTTGAACGGTTTTATGAAGACCTACAAGACCTTGTAGAACTAACACCCAAAAAAGATGTCCTTTTCATTATAGGGGACTGGAATGCTAAAGTAGGAAGTCAAGAAACACCTGGAGTAACAGGCAAATTTGGCCTTGGAATGCGGAATGAAGCAGGGCAAAGACTAATAGAGTTTTGCCAAGAAAATGCACTGGTCATAGCAAACACCCTCTTCCAGCAACACAAGAGAAGACTCTACACATGGACATCACCAGATGGTCAACACCGAAATCAGATTGATTATATTCTTTGCAGCCAAAGATGGAGAAGCTCTATACAGTCAACAAAAACAAGACCAGGAGCTGACTGTGGCTCAGATCATGAACTCCTTATTTCCAAATTCAGACTTAAATTGAAGAAAGTAGGGAAAACCGCTAGACCATTCAGGTATGACCTAAATCAAATCCCTTATGATTATACAGTGGAAGTGAGAAATAGATTTAAGGGCCTAGATCTGATAGACAGAGTTCCTGATGAACTATGGAATGAGGTTCGTGACATTGTACAGGAGACAGGGATCAAGACCATCCCCATGGAAAAGAAATGCAAAAAAGCAAAATGGCTGTCTGGAGAAGCCTTACAAATAGCACTGAAAAGAAGAGAGGCGAAAAGCAAAGGAGAAAAGAAAAGATATAAGCATCTGAATGCAGAGTTCCAAAGAATAGCAAGAAGAGATAAGAAAGCCTTCTTCAGCAATCAATGCAAAGAGATAGAGGAAAACAACAGAATGGGAAAGACTAGAGATCTCTTCAAGAGAATTGGAGATACCAAGGGAACATTTCATGCAAAGATGGGCTCGATAAAGGATAGAAATGGTATGGACCTAACAGAAGCAGAAGATATTAAGAAGAGGTGGCAAGAATACACAGAAGAACTGTACAGAAAAGATCTTCACGACCCAGATAATCATGAGGATGTGATCACTAATCTAGAGCCAGACATCTTGGAATGTGAAGTCAAGTGGGCCTTAGAAAGCATCACTAAGAACAAAGCTAGTGGAGGTGATGGAATTCCAGTTGAGCTGTTTCAAATCCTGAAAGATGATGCTGTGAAAGTGCTGCACTCAATATGCCAGCAAATTTGGAAAACTCAGCAGTGGCCACAGGACTGGAAAAGGTCAGTTTTCATTCCAATTCCAAAGAAAGGCAATGCCAAAGAATGCTCAAACTACCGCACAATTGCACTCATCTCACACGCTAGTAAAGTAATGCTCAAAATTCTCCAAGCCAGGCTTCAGCAATATGTGAACCGTGAACTCCCTGATGTTCAAGCTGGTTTTAGAAAAGGCAGAGGAACCAGAGATCAAATTGCCAACATCCGCTGGATCATGGAAAAAGCAAGAGAGTTCCAGAAAAACATCTATTTCTGCTTTATTGACTATGCCAAAGCCTTTGACTGTGTGGATCACAATAAACTGTGGAAAATTCTGAAAGAGATGGGAATACCAGACCACCTGACCTGCCTCTTGAGAAATCTGTATGCAGGTCAGGAAGCAACAGTTAGAACTGGACATGGAACAACAGACTGGTTCCAAATAGGAAAAGGAGTGTGTCAAGGCTGTATGTTGTTACCCTGCTTATTTAACTAATATGCAGAGTACATCCTGAGAAATGCTGGACTGGAAGAAACACAAGCTGGAATCAAGATTGCCGGGAGAAATATCAATAACCTCAGATATGCAGATGACACCACCCTTATGGCAGAAAGTGAAGAGGAACTAAAAAGCCTCTTGATGAAAGTGAAAGAGGAGAGTGAAAAAGTTGGCTTAAAGCTCAACATTCAGAAAACGAAGATCATGGCACTAGTCCCATCACTTCATGGGAAATAGATGGGGAAACAGTGGAAACAGTGTCAGATTTTATTTTTTGAGCTCCAAAATCACTGCAGATGGTGACTGCAGCCATGAAATTAAAAGACGTTTACTCCTTGGAAGGAAAGTTATGACCAACCTAGATAGCATATTCAAAAGCAGAGACGTTGCTTTGCTGACTAAGGTCCGTCTAGTCAAGGCTATGGTTTTTCCTGTGGTCATGTATGGATGTGAGATTTGGACTGTGAAGAAAACTGAGCGCTTAATAATTGATGCTTTTGAACTGTGGTATTGGAGAAGACTCTTGAGAGTCCCTTGGACTGCAAGGAGATCCAACCAGTCTATTCTGGAGATCAACCCTGGGATTTCTTTGGAAGGAATGATGCTGAAGCTGAAACTCCAGTACTCTGGCCACCTCATAAGAAGGGTTGACTCATTGGAAAAGACTTTGATGCTGGGAGGGATTGGAGGCAGGAAGAGAAGGGGACCACAGAGGATGAGATGAGTGGATGGCATCGCTGACTCGATGGATGTGAGTCTGAGTGAACTCTGGGAGTTGGTGATAGACAGGGAGGCCTGGCGTGCTGCGATTCATGGGGTCGCAAAGAGTCGGACACGATTGAGCGACTGAACTGAACTGAACTGAACTGGAGATCATCTCATGGTGAATTACTCCACTTAGTTAAGCTGTGTTATTCTTTCTCTATGTTGGTGGAATCATTTGCAAAAACATTTCTAAAACTTTTTCGCATCTAATAATATGTTTGCATATTGGTCTTTTAAGTTTTCTTGTAATGCCTTTTTCTGGTTTTGTTATTAGGATAATGTTAGGCTTATATAATGAAAATGTTTACTACTCTTCATTTTTTTGGAAGAGCGTATATTATTTCTTTATTAAATATTTAGTAGAACCAGAATCCACCAATGAAACAATTTGGTCCTGGAGGTTTCTTTTTTGGAAGTTTTTTTAACTGTGAATTTAACAGGTTTAGTGCTATTCAGGTTATCAGCTTCTTTTTGAGTGAGTATAGTAGTGTACAACTTTCATGGACTTAACTCATTTCACATAAATGGTCAAATTTTATGTATACAGTTCTTTCAGGTAGAGGGAAAGTGAAAGTGAATTAGCTCAGTCGTGTCCGACTCGGTGCCACTGGTGGACTGTAGCCCACCAAGCTCCTCTTCCATTGGATTCTCCAGGCAAGAATACCGGAGTGGGTTGCCATTTCCTTCTCCAGGGGATCTTCCCGACCCAGGGATCAAACGCAGGTCTCCCACATTGCAGGCAGACGCTTTAACCTCTGCACCACCAGGGAAGCCCTTAAATACAAGAATACAGTCTCAGAAAACCTCTTATAGAGAGGGAGGGAAGTAGAGGGAACCCCTTTTCATAAGTTCATTTTACTCCACGTTACTTTTATGAAAAGACCTATATTAGTACCCTTTTTCGCTAACCAAAAGAAAGCCCAGAGAATTTTTGCTTTTATGAAAAAGAGGCAGAGCGAAAATAGGGTTCAGCATTTGTTTTGCTTGTGAGCTGCTACAGAGGTAGACTGCACCCCAAGCAGCAAATGGCCCTCTGGAGTTCCTTCCCTGGGAACTAAATTCAGCATCTCAGCATCAAGGCACTGTAACTTTGGATTGCGTGAGTATCTGAGCTTTGCGGTGTAGTCTCAGGAGCTGTAGCCCATCAGTCTTCTCTGTCCATGGGATTTTCCCCGCAAGAATACTGGAGTGGATTGCCATTTCCTCCTCCAGCGTATCTTCCCGATCCAGAAATTGAAACTGCGGTTCCTGTGTCTCCTGCTGTACAGTAAAGGGACTGAGTTATACATATATACACATTCTTTTTCACATTCTTTTCCATTATGGTTTATCACATGGCCTGTATCTTTTAATGATTTGTAGTTAAGTACATTATGATTTGAGAACATAGTTTACATAAATTTGTTTTGCACTTCTTAAGAATTAGTTTTTCGGCTACTGGTTGTGGGAACTAAAAGCTCTCACTTCCTTTTCCGATTGATTCCCCTGCCACCAGCTGCTCCACGTATTCTGCCCAGGGTTTCAGTAGCATTCAGTGCATCAAGCAGGAAGAGGCTCTTAGAGACCCCAATCTCATTTTTAGCCCCAGCGCCCCTCCTGGCCGCACGTTCCTATACTAGTCCGGTGTCTTAGACGTCCACCACACTGGCCGGATTTCTGAGAGCGCAGGGCGAAATCCGGATCAGGAGCGCGTGCGTGTGTGCGTGCATACGGCGGAAATCCCGCCTCTCGGCGTCTTCGGTTGGCCCTGACGGCAGAGGGGTGAGCTTAAGGAAGGAGACGAGCAGGATAGAAGGAAACTGGAGAATCGGGAGGAGGGGCGAGGAGGTTCCTCTTTCCCATTGGGTGGGCCCGCGGAGACGCCTCAATGCAATTGGCTGAGCATCGTGGGCCATAGCCCCGCGTCGACCCGCCCCTCCGGCCGCAAGAGACGCCGGGATTGCAAGCACCGGCGGAGCCAGTGGTGGCTTGCCTGTGTTAGCACGAGCGGGAGCCAGGCGGCTGGGGACCTGTGCCGTACGGTCTTCGTACCCCGGGTGGCGGGGGTGCAGCGAGGGCGGCCGGCCGCTGAGGCGGTGCTGGCCGGGGCCGGGCCAAGCCGGGCCACGGCGGGCGTTGGCACAGCCGCTGGGCCCGGGCCTGCGCTCACAGCCTTCGGCGGGCGTCTCAGGCTGTCTTTTCGTTTCCAAGTGATTATTGTTTTGGATTTTTCTGCAGACGTGAATTTTGATTAATTTATTTCACGCACCAGTTGCTGCTCTGAGGTAAAGCGGATAATGCATGCTGGTGTCATTTGTCGTGGAGACTTGGGGTTCCTGCAGTTTGTGTGTTAACCTTTTGGATTTAAGGGAAGGAAATGACATTGTGATTTGGTCTCTGTGACCGTCCATTCTCAAGGTCTCGCCCATGTATTATAGACGCGGGCGAACACCGTCTGTGAGTCTCTTACCTGGACTCGAAGTAGGCTTTTTCCTCCCTGCCTCTGTCTTTCTCCCTCCTCCTCTCAGTCCCCTCTCCCCAGTGCTCTTCTTCTCCATTTCTGTTCTTTTTGCTGCGTTAAACCTTGCGGGAGGGACTTTATAAAATTCTGAAAAGGTTTAGGTCTTCAATATTTGTTTTACTTGCAGGTTAAAAAATTTTTTTTAGTGGGGTAATTGATTTACGATGGTGTTTGTGTTTGTTTCAGGTGTACACAAAGTGAATCAGTTAGGCATATACACATGTGCAGTCTATTTTTAGATTCTTTTCCTATACGGGCCATTACAATATTGAGTAGAGTTCCCTGTGCTTTACAGTAGGGCCTTATTAATTGTCTATTTTATATGTACTACTCAATCCCAATCTCCCAATTTATCACCCCTGCCCCCTCATAAGTTTATTTTCTATACCTATAACTCTATTTCGGTTCTGTAGACAAGTTCATTTGTAGCTTTAAGATTACGCATGTAAGCAACATATGATATTTGTTTTCCTCTGACTTCACTCAGTATCAGAATCTCTAGGTCCATCTATGTTGCTGCAAATGGCATTGTTTTGGTCTTTTTGATGGTTGAGTAATATTCCTTGCTTGCAGGTTTCACGACTGGGAGGAAATCAGGGGAAAGATGCCTTCTGATTCTTTTTGTTTGGCTGCCCAGGCTCGACTTGACTCCAAATGGTTGAAAACAGATATACAGGTGGGGTTTTGACAGCCTTTTTTCTCTTGTGTTCCTACCTACATAGTTAAATTTCTGGTTAACCCTTTCTTAAGGTTATATAAGGGCATGCAGATCTGACCTTGCCATGTTAGAGAAGCAGGTTTATTTTCTATAATTCAAATTGTACTTTTTATTGTTCTTTTCATAGAGTGTGTGTAACTACATTTTAATTACAGTTATTTATAAATGCAAGAAACGAGATAAAGTTATGCAAAAATTTTTTCTTTTTTTTTTTTAAGACATCTGTATCATTCTTAGCCATACCTTGGTGACAGATTAGTGATACTTTTTCAGATGTTCAGTTAATTATGTGGGAGAGAAGTGATATACAGTAATTTAATTGTGTCCTGCAGAAACTCAGCTCATTTTTATGGGATTCTGTGTTTGTGTTTCTGGAGAGATGAGTTCAGTTGAGCCGTTTGTTTTTATTTGTCACTATTCTTAAGAGGAGTGCTTAGATTTTTGTATCAAGAGCATGTGAAAACAAAATGTTAACCATAGATTTTCTAATATTATTTTTTAAGGTAATTGCACACTTGCTGAGAATTATCAATAAATAGTAACATTTCTGGAGTCTATTTTTTAATCCTATTAGTTTTGTTTGGAAATGGAAAAACTGCTTTTGTAACTTGCTAGTGCCCTCAGAAATTGCTGAAATAATTTTGCAGTGTGTTTGTGTTCTTTCCCTCTTCCCTGAGGTTAACTATTTTAAGTATTTCTCAAGTAATCTTAACTTTGTTTAAATACAGTCTTCTGAACTGTATGATGCAAGTCATGTATTCTGTAAACAGTTGATCTTAGACACTTGAAGTGAAGCATTATTACCCCTCTTTTAAAATATTTATTTATTTATTTGTAATATTTATTATTTATTTGACTGCCCTGGGTCTTAGATGTCGTATGTGGGACTTTTAGTTGCAGCATGTTAACTCTTTAGTTCCAGCATGTGGGATCTAGTTCTCTGACCAGGGGTCAGACTGGGGCCCCCTGAACTGGCAGTGCAGAGTCTTAGACACTGGACCCCCAAGGAAGTCCCTAAATTTTCTTTAAGTGTTGAGTATTTGTTGGTGGCAGAGCTAAATGTTAAGAACTGTGTTGTGGATGATGGAATTGTTATTAATGGCATAATGTTAGATAAAATCAAGAAGAATTGGGTTAAGAGTTGGCATAGTAGTAACTTTTTTTTCCCAGCAGGATTGGGGGAGGTGAGAGATGGATAATTTTTTATTGATGACATCCAGACAAACTGACTTTAAGAATTGTCTTTTTATAAAACTTAATTGAAGTAAAGAACTTTACGTGATGAAGTTTCTTTTTTATTAGCAATCATAATCGAATAACTGCTTAATATGAATTTTAGCATCTTGATCTAAAATGAGTTTAATGTTGAGTTGAGTGCCTATGATGAGTTAAAAAAAATACCACTTATACCATCAAGTGCTTACCATTTTACTTTTGTTTTATTTAGTGTGATATAAAGTGTTTGGTGCTTCTTAGACCTTTGAGTACTATACAAAAATTTCCCAACTCCTAGGAATAAGTGACAAGACTTAGATTTTGGATTGTGCATCAGAGGCAAAATGTGGTATGGTTACTGAAGCTATGAGAAAAATGTGAAAATAGTGTGAAAAAAGTGATTGCTGACCTTGGTTTTATAGAATTTTTCCAGTGCTGCTTATTAAGTGTGAGGGATGAATCTTGTTTTACCCTAAGGAATTTGAAAAGACCCGAAAGATTGAGGGCAGGAGAAGGGGATGACAGAGGATGAGATGGTTGAATGGCATCACCGACTCGATGGACATGGGTTTGGGTAGACTCTGGGAGTTGGTGATCAACAGGGAGGCCTGGCGTGGTGTGGTTCATGGGGTCGCAAAGAGTCGGACACGACTGAACAGCTGAACTGAAGGAATAAATTAGATGTCATTTACTCTTTGGAATCCTTCCTGAAGACAAATGCAGTCTTATTGCTGACAGGCCTATAAGATGCAGGCCTTATGCTGACAGATTTTACCCTTATCTAGTTGGGGATGTCTCTTCCACCTGGAGTGAGAAGTATCCTGTTCCTTAGGTAGGGCTTTTTTATTGGGAACAGGATTGATACCAGGTTAATGAATAGTATGTGGGGTAGAAACAATGTTTCTTAGTCATAAGGTTTAGCAAATATATTTTCTGTGGCTCTTTTTACTTGAAATGCCCTTGAGGTTTTTAATGATTTTTGAAAGGAAAAGTTTTTGGAGACTGAAAAATTTTAACATGTATATATTATGGAGGATATAGACACTAATCCTAGACTTTTTCCATCAGAGGTATTTAGATGCCTCAAGCCTGGGGCCTTGCAACCAGTTGCCTCTAATGGAGTGCCCATTATATGGGAGGCACATATCTGGTTTTTATACATATAATGCTTCTTGTTTCTTCAGTTCTTTTTCCTGGTTGTTTTTGGAGTTCCGTTATTTGTCATATTTTCCTTCACAATTCTCTTGAGGAAGCAACAAAAAAGAGAGCTCAGAAGTGTTTGTTACATTTGTTACATAATCACTGCCATTATCATTTTTATATTTACAGTAAAATCCTGTCTTTTGTGATTGGTAGTTTTTTTTGGTGAACCAAAGAGTCATTTAAGGGAAAGAACTGTAAAAATAGTACATAATCCCTTAAAAACATTTTATTTTTGAAAGATATATGCATTTGCTAGTCTTGATGTAAGGTTAAAGGTGTGTCTTGGAGCATGGGGTCAGGAATGGCATTATTCTGCTCTTTTTTGCATAAGCTGTACTCAAATGAATCTCCTCCAGTTTCTATTTTTGGGTTCTTTGAAGTGAAACATGAAATTAGATATGTGTGAGGCAATTTTTAAAACTTTTTATTTTGAATTATTAATAGACTCACAGAAAGTTGCAAATGAAGTTCAGAGATCACTGTATACTCTTCTCCCAGACTCCCTCAGTGTTACAGTGTTACAGTCTTAGGTACAGTGTTAAAACCAGGAAACTGAAATTGGTGTAATGTGTGCCTAGTTCTATGCCATTTTATTGTATGTGTCTATTTATGTAACCATCAAAATTGAGATCCAGAAGTGTTCCATCACTACAAACGTCTCCCTCCTGCTGTCCTTCTGTATTCACACTTAACTTCCTCTACCATCTCTGACCCCTGGCAAGCACTAATTTGTTCTCCATCTCCATAATTTTGTCATTTTGAGAATGTCACGTGGTATGTGACCTTGTGAAATTAGCTTTGTTCATTCGGTATAATGCTTTTGAGGCCCATCAAATTTGTTAAGTATATCAGTAATTCAGCTCAGATTAAAATTTTCTTCTAATCATCAATTTAAAATGATTCAGCATAAAAATTAGCTTTTAAAATTAAACTTGTCACTTTATGTTTGGAAATACCAGTAGATTAAAAAATGTAAACATGAACATCTTGGTAATTTCTAATCTCAGGTTTTTCAGTTGACAGATGATATGTAGTAATAAAAGAATATTGTAGGGACTTCCCTGATGCTCTAGTGGTTAAGACTGTGCTTCCAATGCAGAGGTCACAGGTTCGATCCCTGGTTGGGGAACTAAGATCCCACATGCCATATGGCTTGGCCAAATTAAAAAAAGAATGTTGTAAATACAAGGTATTTGCTTGATTGAAAGGTAACATACTTGATTTTGTCACTTTATGTTTGGAAATACCAGTAGATTAAAAAATGTAAACATGAACATCTTGGTAATTTCTAATCTCAGGTTTTTCAGTTGACAGATGATATGTAGTAATAAAAGAATATTGTAGGGACTTCCCTGATGCTCTAGTGGTTAAGACTGTGCTTCCAATGCAGAGGTCACAGGTTCGATCCCTGGTTGGGGAACTAAGATCCCACATGCCATATGGCTTGGCCAAATTAAAAAAAGAATGTTGTAAATACAAGGTATTTGCTTGATTGAAAGGTAACATACTTGATTTTCATAATGACTTGTACTTTTGTTTCCGTCGAATTGGTAGCATTGCTCATTTTTTTATTCACGAGTTTGGGAGGCTGCAGTTCATGGGATTGCAAAGAGTCGGACATGACTGAGCAACTTCACTTTGGTTATTTGTTTCTTTTCTGTATTTTGGATGTATTTTGTTAGATTTATATATTTAATTAGGCTTTTTCTTGTAGCTTTGGGTCTTGGAAAAGACTAATAATAACTATAAAAGAAAGAAAATGAGTTTATTATCAGATGTGACAACAGGCCTTATGTAGAAGAAAGCTGAGTAACATATTTAAGGCATCCAAGTAAAGAAAATGTGAGGCCGAGGATTTTATGGTCCAGCAAAACTATTTTTCAGGTAAAAAAGGACACAGATTTATCAATGAGTAGGAGCTCAGAAAATATTGTTTCCATGAGTCCTTCCTGAGGAAGTGAATAGAGACTAAAGATGTTTAGATGACTGAATGACTATAGATTAACATGAAGACTGGTGGTTGGTGTCAGACCTATAGTTACGGATAGGACCCAGAGTGAATAAATGAGTTTTATAAAGGCTGGAACATAGCATGTAACAGTTGTATGCTTAGACATAGTGGATTAGACTAGAATTGTTCTACAGTGTCTAATCTAGTTAATCCTGTGCATTGAAGTTTTTAGTTTAGATCCTCTATTTTAGCAGCAGAGATTCCATTCCAGTCCTGATTTCTGTCTTCCATTTTACTTGTCATCATGTTCATATTTTCCTCTGTCAGTATATGAAACATCTCTATAGTGGAGCTTTTAACATTCTTGTCTGCTAATTCCATCACCCCTATTGTTTCTGTGTTTATTTTGATTGATTGATTTCATCATTTCTGTTGATTTATTGCTCTGGTTATGGGATATGTTTGCATGCTTGTTAATTTTTTTTTCTTCCATTTTACTTGTCATCATGTTCATATTTTCCTCTGTCAGTATATGAAACATCTCTATAGTGGAGCTTTTAACATTCTTGTCTGCTAATTCCATCACCCCTATTGTTTCTGTGTTTATTTTGATTGATTGATTTCATCATTTCTGTTGATTTATTGCTCTGGTTATGGGATATGTTTGCATGCTTGTTAATTTTTTTTATTGAATGTCGCTAAGAGTCAGACATGACTGAGTGACTTCACTTTCACTTTTCACTTTCACACATTGGAGAAGGAAATGGCAACCCACTCCAGTATTCTTGCCTGGAGAATCCCAGGGGCAGAGGAACCTGTTGGGGTGCCGTCTGTGGGGTCGCACAGAGTCGGACACGACTGAAGCGACTTAGCAGCAGCAGCAGCAGCAGCCGTTTATAAATAAATATGTTATTCTGTGCTAGATTTTGTTTTGTTCTGTTGAAGAGCTGTAGTTTTGTCTGACATGCTTGTAAGTTACTTGGAATTAATTGGTCTATTCAAAGATTGAGCCTAAGGTTTGTTTGGGCTGATCCAGCACAGCCTTTAACCTTGGGCTGTTTATCTGCCTCATTAAGGCAGTGTCCTTCTTAGGACTCTGTCTAATGCTTGGTGTGTTGGGAGGTCTTTCTGTTCTGATTGGTGGAAACAGGCTTTTCCTAGACTGTAATATTGATTGGGGTTCTGCCTCCTCTTTTTTAGTGCTGCTTTGCCCATTCTTGGTAGTGTTCTCAACCCGTACCCCAGTCATTACCCAGCTAGAGTCTCAAGGGGGCTCCTCTGTCCAGCTCCAGAGATTATTCTCTCTGCAGCCAACTTCCCCTCCTGTATTCTTGTCATTTTGACCTGCTTACAGGCAATCTGCTCCTCCTTTCAGCAAGGGTTCTATTTGGGTTCCTCTTTCCTGTGCTACAGTCTGGAATCTGCTTCTAGGCATTAAGCTTGGGCTCTTCATTGTTGCCCTTCACGGGAATCACAGATCACGCTGGATCTTTTGCCCAGTGTTGGAGAACAGTTGTTTGATATATTCGGTCTGGCTTTCTACCAGAGATGTAATTACTAAAGAAGTTACTTCTTCACAGGTGGGAGAACAGGCCTTCCCAATCTGATCTCATTTATTGACATTTTAATTTTAGATTTGTATTTTTTATTTTAGAGATTCTACATTTTCGTATGACTGCATTCTATTGAGGTGTAATTATATTTAGTAAAATGCATCTATTTTAAAGATTTACTTGTTTATTTTTTGACAAGTCTGATTCCTGGTTGCTGTGCACATGCCTTCTCTAGTTGCAGCGAGCAGGGGCTACTCTTTCTTGCAGTGTGTGGGCTTCTCATTTTGGTGCCTTCACTTGTGGCAGAGCACAGGCTCTAGTCATGCGGCCTCAGTGGTTGTGGCTCTTGGACTTCAGAACACAGGCTCAGTAGTTGTGGCACATGGGCTTAGTTGCTTTGTGGCACATGGGATCTTCCCTGAGCAGAGATCGAATTGATTGAACCCATGTCCCATGCATTGGCAGGTGGATTCTCAGCCACTGGACCACCAGGAAAACCCTAAAATGCATCTGCTGTAATGTTGAGTTTGAAGTGTTTTGGCAGTTTGCTTAACTGCCACATCAGGGACTTTTCTGTAGTTTCCAGTTCTCTGTTGAAATTGTTAACATGATCTTTTAATTGCTTGGACACAGCAAACCTTGTGCAACCTTTTTTGATTCCTCCACTGCATCTTCCGTTCCCTCTGGATTGATACCCCAGCGTGCCTGTGGGCCACCCTTCTATTCCTGTTCTTAGATGTAATGTCACACAACAGGGCGTAGGGTTTGGCTTCCCAGCCACCTGCCATGGAGCTGTAGGTGACAAAGTCTGGAAAGTGGGGGAGAGCAGAAGCTCATTTTCCATGAGGTGAACATGCACCACTTGGTAAAGAGAGGTAAGGGAACTGGCTATTTTAATCTCCCTCTCCCTGCTTTTTCCCCCTCTTTGGATGGTTCTGTGGTTTCTTCTTGCAAACTTTGGTTAAGAGCCCCACTGCCTAGTGAATGTGCCTGCAGCACATCTTGGAGTGGGGACTAGTGCAGTAAAACAGGAGTCAGCAAACGTTTTTCTAAAGGCCCAGATTGTAAATATTTCTGTGGGCCATATGTTGTTTGTAACAACTGCTCACCTCTGCTGTTGTCATGTCAGAGTAGCTACAGATAGTACATAAAACAAGTATTTAGTGGTAGGCCCAGAAACTTTATGGATACTGAAATTTGAATGTCATAATTTTTATGGGCCATGAAATATATTTTTCTTCTCTTGAGTGTTTCAGCCATTGAGACGTGTACAAGCCACTCTTAGCTTGAGGGCTAAGAATCATAACATCAGATTGTGGGCCAGATTTGGCCTCTGAGCTGGGCCTTAATTTGCTGACTTCTGTAGTAACTTGCTGTGTCCCCTCACTGCCCCGGGCTGGTACCTTCCAGGGAAAGCGTCACTACTTTAGTCCATTACTTAGCCTTTCCTTTTTAGGACAAAGTCTGTGTCTGTGTTTCTGTTTTCTGGATCTACTCTTGATTTGTTTATGCTGACTTCCATTTTTATTTATTTATTTATTTCCATTTTTTTTTAGTTATGTAGTCTTAGCTTCGGAGAAGGCAATGGCACCCCACTCCAGTACTCTTGCCTGGAAAGTCCCGTGGATGGAGGAGCCTGGTAGGCTGCAGTCCATGGGGTCACTAGGAGTCGGACACGACTGAGTGACTTCAGTTGCACTTTTCAGCGTCGGAGAAGGAAATGGCAACCCACTCCAGTATTCTTGCCTGGAGAATCTCAGGGACAGCGGAGCCTGGTGGGCTGCTGTTTATGGGGTCATACTGGGTTGGACATGACTGAAGCGACTTAGCAGCAGCAGCAGCAGTCTTCTCTTACCCATTATTATTTTTGAGTTCTAGGTATTATATGTGAAAAATTGTGGTCATTTGAGACCCTGGATAGTGATCTCTTCTCCAGAGAGAATCTCTCAAGCTAGTAACACTAGTGACTGCAGGTTATTGCAGAGCAGTATGGAGCTGTGATGATTCAGAGCGGGGCTCCTGCCAGTCTGCTCGCACTTTGCCCGTGGTTCTGTGTATGTGGCCCTTGGAGGTTCTGTTCAAAGTATGGCATGTTTACCAGGCTTCTCCCCTGTGAGGACCAGGGCTCCGTCCTTTCTCAGCAGCTCCACTGAGGTCTGCTTGGTCTCAGCTCTGCTTGCAGAGTTGGCAGGTGCCTCGGGAGGCAGTCTTCAGCCCCTTGGGCTGTTCTTCTCTCCTGGGTCTTAGGTTTGCTCTTCCTTGCTGCCTGGATATCTTCAATCTGATGTACTTTATGTTTCCTTGTGACTTTTCCAGAATTTGTTTCTTTTCTAGAATTTGTTGTTCTTAAATTTTTTTGGAATTGATAGGTTATCCTGTGTTCAGCAGGTGTTTAGAAGGTATTTTTCTGCAAGGCTAAGAAAAAAGCTAGACATCTTTATAGTCATCTGCAAATATTTGAACAGATCACATTTCAGAAATATTTTAAAGATAGAAAAAATAAATATCTGAACTATAAGTTAAAGATATTTATTTCATTGGCACATTCTATTTTGAATTATATTGCATAATTACACAGTTCTGAAGTGATCATGTTAATAGTTACCTTAAAAGACCTCTTGCCCAATTCTGTTTGGTTTTCAAATATTGTGGCCCCTTCAGAGGCTCCCCTAGGCCTCCTTACTGCACCTGTTGGTTCATGTTGATGAGAAGAAAACAAGCTGGAGAGTTTGGCCTCTTCCCCCAAACTCTGATGACCTTGGTGATCTTGGTCAGGTAATTGAACTGCTAAGTTTTAGTTACTATCCCTCAAAACTGGCCGTGTTACTATCCCCTGCCTTGTTGGCTTCTTTTCAGGATGAAAATGCCTTTACCTGTTATGTCATTTTAGAGGTATGAGGTAAGAATATAAGAGAAAATTGGTAGAGGGTCCTCTACCAATATAATTAGAGGTATCTGGATTCTGTATGAAAAAAGTTAAAATTTAAGAACTGTATTGTTACCCATTGGGAATGTTTTTGTAAATTAGCTACTAATAGGTCAGGTGTTTTTTTTTTTTTTTAGTTTTGGTTGTGTGGGATCTTCACTGCTGCTTGGGCCTTTCTCTAGTTGTGGCAGGGGGGTTTGCTCTCGAGTTGGGGTGTGTGGGTGTCTGACCGGTGTGGCGTCTCTGGTTTCAGAGCACCGCTGTCCACGCACTCAGCAGTCGCTGCTTCTGGGCTCTAGAGCACAAGCTCAGTAGTTGTGGTGCATGGGCTTAGTTGCTTCGCATGATGTAGGGTCTTCCTGGATCAGGAATTAAACCCATGTCTCCCATGTAGGGATTCTTTACCACGGAGCCAACAGGGAAGCCCCCAAACAAGCTATTTATAGACTGTTGTACAAATACTCTTAAACTGACAAATTTAAGCGAATCGTGTTGCTTGTGTATGCTGTTTTTCCAGTGCCATGATTGTTCCCCAGTTTGTTTCTCCTTGGGATCCTGTGCTTTCCACTCTGATTCCAGTGTCTTGGAATGCTCTCCTAGGGACTTCATCTCTGCCTTTCGGAGTCCAACTCTTTCAAGCCTTCTTCCAGGGAAGGGAAGGGAAGCTTGCTTTGTTACCTTAGCAATGTTCCCTCCTTCCTTGAATCCTTTCAGATGCCTGAATCATTGTGGTTTGCGTGGTGGTTACTCGAGTTCATATCCCCAGCTCCTAGGAGGCTTTTACGGTGGGTATCCCTTGAGACACCCAGTTTCTACCTTCTACACAGCTTCTGCCCTACCCGCATCCTTCCCAACACTACTAAAGTGATGAGAGAAAGAAAGGACGACAGTGATGATTCTTGTCTTCATGTAAACTGGGCTTCCTCGGCCTGTTCTTTAATAGCTGTATCATCCCCCGCCACCCTGGGGTACTCCTAGTGGGCCGCCAGGGCTGAGGACCCTCCCTCCTTGGGTGTGGGCATCTTCTCCAGGTCTGCAGCCCGTTTGCTGATGACTTCCAGGTTTGAGTCTCTAGCCCTGAACCCTCTGCTAAGATCGGAATTTGTGTTTGCAGTGTATGTGTATTGTGTGTATGTGTATGTGTGTGCACGGGGAGAGGTCCATGTTTATGTTCAGTAGTTGGTGCAAGTATCAGTGGTTAAAACTGAGCTAATTCTCTCATTTTGACTCTGTTCTCTACCTTGTTTTTCACACCTGCTCTGTCCCATTTGATCTGAAATGTCTTAAATACTCTTTTTTGTCTTGACTTTGGCTCTCATCCTCTTTTCTCTGTGTTTGGCTTCTTCCTCTGTCCTCGTCCACTGCTCGGACACTGAGTTATGACTGGACGTGTGGTCATTTATTTCCTGGAGCCCCCAAAGGTGGCATGTAACTGCTCGAGTGCAGCACACATGGGGCTGTTAACCCAGTCATTGTTTGATCCCCAGCCTGTGTGGCCAACGTGGGCCTGGACTGAGCCCAGGGAGGGGTCCTAGGCTCCTCCTCTTAGCCAGGTCAGCAGGTGAGCCAGACCTTCCCTTCCTGTGTTAGAACAGCAGGGGCCCTGAATGTCTGTGGCTCACTTTTTAGGAAGTATTTACTTCTCCCTCTGCCAGTTGATACTTGGGCCAACAGTCATATATTTTGGTCTTAAGCATGTTTATGGCAGTTGTCTCGTTTAGTGATGTGAACAAATATGAGTGCTGAGAGAAAGTTGTTGCTTCTATGAGAACTAAGTAGGTTGCCAAATTGGTTTTCTATTGCTGTGTAACAAGTCACTGACCAGAAAATGTATTAGCTTAAAACACCTCTGTGTACTCTGCTCCTTTTCTCTGTGCGTCAGGAGTCTGGCTATGGCTTAGCTGGGTCTTCTGCTTTAGGACTCACAAGCTGCAGTCAGGGTGCTGACCAGTTTGCATTCTCATCTAGGGTTTTATTGATGTCCTTGTTGGCAGAATTCAGTTTGTGGGACTGTGGGACTGAGTTGTGGGCTCCTAGGAGACACCCCTCTCCGTAGGCAGCTCATGGCAGTGGCTGTGGAGAGTGTCTCTTCTGGACGGTCCTATCCTCTTAAGGGCTTTGACCTCACATGACCTTAGGATAATTTTCCTTTTGATTGACTAGACATCAGCTGATGTGAGGCCTTAATTATATATGAGAAATTTCTTCACCTCTGCTATAGAAAGAAACAAAACCTAGTCGAGGTGTGATGTCCTCTCCTGTATTCGGAGGTCCTGCCCAAACTCAATGAGAGGATTACACAGCATGTGTGTGTGCCAGGGGATAAGAATCTTTAGGGCATCTTAGACTTGCCTACTACACATTGCTTGGGTAAGACTGACTGCTTAAAAAAATTACTTGTACAGGTTAGGAAAGAGAATTATTAAGGATTGGGGGAGATGTCTTGAAAATCTAGAAGAATTGTGTACTAAGATTGTTCACAAAGTGCCCTTCAGTTCTTGGTGAGTCTGGAAATAGTGAATGCTTCATGAGAGTGGTGTATGCGGGATTGATGACAAGGAACAAGCTAGTGGACTTGTGAGCAAAGAAAAGGCCCTGGCCTTCCATTGAAAGATGGTTAATAGATGTGTTTGTTTTAGTGTAAAGTGTCTTGTCTGTCTGAGAAGAGGGTTTGTACTGTACCTGCAGTTTTCAGAATGGATGCTTTCTCTGGGTATTCACTGTGCCCTGACCCTTGGTCAATGACTGCTTGCTTTGGGAAACCTTTTCTGACTCCCAAATGTGGACAGCCAAGAGCACTTTTTGTGAGATTGTTATTTTGTCTTTGAATATCAGTATGGACTCGTGTTTTTATTTACTATTTCAGTCTAATATAGTTGTTACATATTTTGCTGTTCAAAATTATTCTCAGTTTGGCCAGTGGAGGAGTTCTTATCAGGCTTTGAGTAGCTTTTTTTGGTGCAAACCTAAATATTCCTGGCTCACTATCAAAGTTATATTTGGATTAACCTCCAGGTTATTCAAGGGTGAAGTATAGTTTTCTTAATAAACAGATTAACTTGCATGTAAGGTAAACTCAAAATCTTGCTTTCATACACCTCTCCTGCCTTCTACCTATATCTTTCCAGAGCATGTGCCCACATGTGTCTTTTACCTTGAATCTTAAGTAAAACTTAGTGTGTAAAATATGCATGGTACCTTGTTCACTTAATTGTGTACCTTGGGACAGTTTTCATTAAATGTTGAATGNAGCTGTATCATCCCCCGCCACCCTGGGGTACTCCTAGTGGGCCGCCAGGGCTGAGGACCCTCCCTCCTTGGGTGTGGGCATCTTCTCCAGGTCTGCAGCCCGTTTGCTGATGACTTCCAGGTTTGAGTCTCTAGCCCTGAACCCTCTGCTAAGATCGGAATTTGTGTTTGCAGTGTATGTGTACTGTGTGTATGTGTATGTGTGTGCACGGGGAGAGGTCCATGTTTATGTTCAGTAGTTGGTGCAAGTATCAGTGGTTAAAACTGAGCTAATTCTCTCATTTTGACTCTGTTCTCTACCTTGTTTTTCACACCTGCTCTGTCCCATTTGATCTGAAATGTCTTAAATACTCTTTTTTGTCTTGACTTTGGCTCTCATCCTCTTTTCTCTGTGTTTGGCTTCTTCCTCTGTCCTCGTCCACTGCTCGGACACTGAGTTATGACTGGACGTGTGGTCATTTATTTCCTGGAGCCCCCAAAGGTGGCATGTAACTGCTCGAGTGCAGCACACATGGGGCTGTTAACCCAGTCATTGTTTGATCCCCAGCCTGTGTGGCCAACGTGGGCCTGGACTGAGCCCAGGGAGGGGTCCTAGGCTCCTCCTCTTAGCCAGGTCAGCAGGTGAGCCAGACCTTCCCTTCCTGTGTTAGAACAGCAGGGGCCCTGAATGTCTGTGGCTCACTTTTTAGGAAGTATTTACTTCTCCCTCTGCCAGTTGATACTTGGGCCAACAGTCATATATTTTGGTCTTAAGCATGTTTATGGCAGTTGTCTCGTTTAGTGATGTGAACAAATATGAGTGCTGAGAGAAAGTTGTTGCTTCTATGAGAACTAAGTAGGTTGCCAAATTGGTTTTCTATTGCTGTGTAACAAGTCACTGACCAGAAAATGTATTAGCTTAAAACACCTCTGTGTACTCTGCTCCTTTTCTCTGTGCGTCAGGAGTCTGGCTATGGCTTAGCTGGGTCTTCTGCTTTAGGACTCACAAGCTGCAGTCAGGGTGCTGACCAGTTTGCATTCTCATCTAGGGTTTTATTGATGTCCTTGTTGGCAGAATTCAGTTTGTGGGACTGTGGGACTGAGTTGTGGGCTCCTAGGAGACACCCCTCTCCGTAGGCAGCTCATGGCAGTGGCTGTGGAGAGTGTCTCTTCTGGACGGTCCTATCCTCTTAAGGGCTTTGACCTCACATGACCTTAGGATAATTTTCCTTTTGATTGACTAGACATCAGCTGATGTGAGGCCTTAATTATATATGAGAAATTTCTTCACCTCTGCTATAGAAAGAAACAAAACCTAGTCGAGGTGTGATGTCCTCTCCTGTATTCGGAGGTCCTGCCCAAACTCAATGAGAGGATTACACAGCATGTGTGTGTGCCAGGGGATAAGAATCTTTAGGGCATCTTAGACTTGCCTACTACACATTGCTTGGGTAAGACTGACTGCTTAAAAAAATTACTTGTACAGGTTAGGAAAGAGAATTATTAAGGATTGGGGGAGATGTCTTGAAAATCTAGAAGAATTGTGTACTAAGATTGTTCACAAAGTGCCCTTCAGTTCTTGGTGAGTCTGGAAATAGTGAATGCTTCATGAGAGTGGGGTATGCGGGACTGATGACAAGGAACAAGCTAGTGGACTTGTGAGCAAAGAAAAGGCCCTGGCCTTCCATTGAAAGATGGTTAATAGATGTGTTTGTTTTAGTGTAAAGTGTCTTGTCTGTCTGAGAAGAGGGTTTGTACTGTACCTGCAGTTTTCAGAATGGATGCTTTCTCTGGGTATTCACTGTGCCCTGACCCTTGGTCAATGACTGCTTGCTTTGGGAAACCTTTTCTGACTCCCAAATGTGGACAGCCAAGAGCACTTTTTGTGAGATTGTTATTTTGTCTTTGAATATCAGTATGGACTCGTGTTTTTATTTACTATTTCAGTCTAATATAGTTGTTACATATTTTGCTGTTCAAAATTATTCTCAGTTTGGCCAGTGGAGGAGTTCTTATCAGGCTTTGAGTAGCTTTTTTTGGTGCAAACCTAAATATTCCTGGCTCACTATCAAAGTTATATTTGGATTAACCTCCAGGTTATTCAAGGGTGAAGTATAGTTTTCTTAATAAACAGATTAACTTGCATGTAAGGTAAACTCAAAATCTTGCTTTCATACACCTCTCCTGCCTTCTACCTATATCTTTCCAGAGCATGTGCCCACATGTGTCTTTTACCTTGAATCTTAAGTAAAACTTAGTGTGTAAAATATGCATGGTACCTTGTTCACTTAATTGTGTACCTTGGGACAGTTTTCATTAAATGTTGAATGGATGAATAGTGAGATTTTTTTTTCCACATTATTCTTTAAGAATTGCATTGTGAATGTGATCACTCTGAATTTATTTTATTTATCATTACCAGCTTGCATTCACAAGAGATGGACTCTGTGGTCTGTGGAATGAAATGGTTAAAGATGGAGAAATTGTATATACTGGGACAGAACTATCACAGAATGGAGAGCTTCCTTCTAGAAAAGGTAAGGGCCTTTAACTAATATTTTTCATTTTTTGAAGACCTTTACAAATTGAATTCTATAGAAATTTTGGAATGTGCTGTATCGACAGGAGTGTGCTGAGTATAACTCTGAAGTTTTGCTTTCACTTTGGAAATGCCTAAATGATAATTAATATTAGGTGCTTCCTGAATCTTGTTGTTCTACCCAGATTGAAGGCCTTTTAATTGCAGAGCCACCTGCTGTGGTGTCCTTCCTCTGATGTCTCATTTGGAGCTTCTGGGAACTCCAGTTACTGTTTTTTTCTAAGTTTTGAAATATACCTTGATTTGGCTAACTATAAATTGTGGTTTTTATGAGGTTGAGTGGGAATAGTATTCTGAAATTCTTCCAGCATGACTGTCCTGTGCATGTGTCTGTGTGTGCGCGCATGTGCGCGCTCAGTCATGTCTGACTCTTTGCAACTCCATGGGCTGTAGCCTGGGAGTCTCCTCTGTCCATGGAATTTTCCAGGCAAGGAGACTGGAATGGGTTACCATTGTTTTCTCCAGGGGGTCTTCCTGACCTAGGGGTTGAACCCTGTCTCTTGCATTTCATGCATTGCCAGGCAGTCTTCTCCACTGTACTACCTGGGGACCCCTGTGACTATCCTGTGGGAGTGTATGAAACACTTTCTGGGAGCCTTTGGACTTTTATTGTATTTGTCTGTGCAGGGAAATATCAGTGAACACTGATATTGTTGGGCATAGGATTATGAAAACGCAGTGAAATCGGTTGTTCTTGACTTTGGCTGTGAATCAGAATCACTTGTTTAGGCTTTAAAAAGAAATGGATGGCTGTACCCACCCCAAACCTGTAGAATCTGAACAACCCTACTTGAGACCCACTGCTGAAGTTTATTAGTCCTGCTATTTGAAAATCATCAGGATGGATAAAGTTATTTTAGAAAGTAGTGGGACTTCTCTGGCTGTCCAGTGGATAAGACTTCACCTTCTGATGCAGGGGGTGTGGGTTCAGTCCCTGGTTGGAGAGCCACATGCCTGCAGCCAGAAACCAAAACATAAAAGGGAAGCGATATTGTAACAAATTAAAGAAAGGCTTTAAAAATGGTCCACATTAAAAAAAGAAAAAAGAAAGTAGTTACTTTTTATAGAATGAATTAGAACAGTGTCCACTTGAAAATACATTGGAAAAACAATATATCTTTTCAGTTACAGTGTCTAGCAGAGTGAGCTCATTTTTTTCCTGATATTTTATTGTGAAAACTTCCATGCACCCACAACAACTGACAGGTCTGTACAGTGAGTCCCTGCACACTCATCCCCAGATCATACTAATCTATCCTCTGTCCACTGGTGCATCTTACCTGACTCTGTTAGACACTTCATGCATATTATTAACAAGATTGACTTCAGTGTAGCTTTTTGTCTTTAGGGCAGAACTTACCCATAATAAAAGATATGTTTTGAGTTTCCTGTTCTGTAAGTTTCAACAGACATAATTGGTGTAACCAACCACTCATTGGTACTCCCACTTTGAAGGTTCTCACGTGCCTTTTACTGGCTCTGTCCTGCTCTCTCTACTCATAGGCAGCCGCTGATCTGATCTTTTTCTGTCGTGGATTGGTTTTGCCTGTTCTAGACTTTCATGTAAATAGCATCATGTAATCACTTTACATGCTTGTTTCAGTTTGTAATGATTTATTAGTTTTAGTAGTTCATTCTGTATACTTTTAAAGTTTTTGTGCCTTTTCGTTCTATCCTTCCAGTATTATTGCATTAAAACATACTTAAAACGTTTTTTGTGAAATATTCGTTCTAAAAGATACTCTGAGAAAATCTAATTGCATGGAAAAATTCAGTCTATTTCTTATTCATTACATTTCATGACTATTTGTTGTTCTTTGTTTTTTTTTAAAAATTTGTGGTTAGAAAGCAAAGTGTAGGGCCTCGCTGATGGATCAGTGGTAAAGAATCCTTCTGCCAATGCAGGAGACACGGGTTTGATCCCATGTCCGAGAACATTCCATATGCCACGGAGCAACTAAGCCTGTGCACCAAAACTAGAGTCTGGGAGCTGCAGCTACTGAAGCCTGCATGCCCTATGAGATGAGAAGCCCTCATAATGTAACTAGAG
>SJYX01024768.1:377359-387868 GCA_006410675.1 Oreotragus oreotragus | reverse complement strand
TTTTTTTTGGCTCCAAAATCACTGCAGATGATGAGTACAGTCATGAAATTAAAAGACACTTACTCCTTGGAAGGAAAGTTATGACCAACCTAAACAGCATATTAAAAAGCAGAGAGAGAGGTCTGTCTAGTCAGTGCTGTGGTTTTTCTAGTAGTCATGTATGGATGTGAGAGTTGGACTATAAAGAAAGCTGAGCACCAAAGAATTGATACTTTTTCACTGTGGTGTTGGAGAAGACTCTTGAGAGTCCCTTGGACTGCAAAGAGATCAAACCAGTCAGTTCTAAAGGAAATCAGTCCTGAATATTCTCTGGAAGGACTGAAGCTGAAACTCCAATACCATGGCCACCTGATGTGAAGAACTGACTCATTTGAAAAGACCCTGATGCTGGGAAAGATTGGGGGCAGGAGGAGAAGGGGACGCCAGAGGATGAGATGGTTGGATGGCATCACTGACTCAATGGACATGAGTTAGGATAGGTTCTGGGACTTCATGTTGGACAGGGAGGCCTGGCGTGCTGCCGATCATGGGGTTGCAAAGACTTGGACACAACTGAGCGACTGAACTGAACTGAACTGAATAGAGGTTCTTCATCTTTGGGTGCAAAAATATAGTCAATCTGATTTCAGTATTGGCCATCTAGTGATGTCCATGTGTAGAGTCTTCTCTTGTGTTGTTGCAAGAGGGTGTTTGCTACCACCAGTGCATTCTTGGCAAAACTCTGTTAGCCTTTTACCTGCTTCGTTTTGTACTCCAAGGCCAAATTTGTCTGTTACTCCAGGTTATCTCTTGACTTCCTGCTTTTGCATTCCAGTCCTCTATAATGAAGAAGACATCTTTTTTGAGTGTTAGTTCTAGAAGATCTTGTAGGTCTTCATAGAACCGTTCAAGTTCAGCTTCTTCAGCATTACTGGTCAGGTCATAGACTTGGATTACTGTGAATGGTTTTCCTTGGAAACGAACAGAGATCATCCTGTCGTTTTTGAGATTGCATCCAAGTATTGCATTTCAGACTCTTATGTTGGCTACGATGGCTAATCCATTTCTTCTAAGGGATTCTTGCCCACAGGAGTAGATATAATGGCCATCTCAGTTAAATTCTCCCATTTCTGTCCATTTTAGTTCACTGATTCCTAAAATGTTGATGTTCACTCATGCCATCTCCTGTTTGACCACTTCTAATTTGCCTTGATTCATGGACCTAACATTCCAGGTTCCTGTGCAGTATTGCTCTTTACAGCATCAGACTCTACTTCTATCCCCATCACATCCCCAACTAGGTGTTGTTTTTACTTTGGCTCTGTCTCTTCATTTTTCTGTGGAGTTATTTCTCCACTCTTCTCCAGTATCATATAGGACACCTACTGACCTGGGGAAGTTCATCTTTCAGTGTCATACCTTTTTGCCTTTTCATTTTGTTCATGGGGTTCTCAAAGCAAGAATACTGAAGTGGTTTGCCATTCCCTTCTCCAGTGGACAGCATTTTGTCAGAACACTGCGCAATGACCCATCCATCTTGGGTGACCCTACATAGCATGGCTCATAGTTTCATGGAGCTAGACAAGGCTGTCATCTATATGATCCGTTTGGTTAGTTTTCTGTGATTGTGGTTTTCATTCTGTCTGCCCTCTGACAGTTAGGGATAAGAGGCTTATGGAAGCTTCCTGATGGGAGAGACTGACTGAGGGGAAAACTGGGTCTTGTTCTGANTCATAGTTTCATGGAGCTAGACAAGGCTGTCATCTATATGATCCGTTTGGTTAGTTTTCTGTGATTGTGGTTTTCATTCTGTCTGCCCTCTGACAGTTAGGGATAAGAGGCTTATGGAAGCTTCCTGATGGGAGAGACTGACTGAGGGGAAAACTGGGTCTTGTTCTGATGGGCGGGGCCATGTTTGGAGAATCTTTAGTTAGGCTTTCTGTTAGTGGGCGTGGCTGTGTTCCCTCCTGGTTGCTTGATCTGAGGCCAATCTGTGGTGGAGGTAAGGAAGATAATGGTGACCTCCTTCAAAAGGTCCCATGCACACACTACTGCACTCATTGCCCCTGACCCTGCAGCAGGCCACTGCCGAACCTAGCCTCCGCCGGAGACTGCTGGACAGTGACGGGCATGCCTGGGTCAGTAACTTGTGAGGTCACTGTTCCTTTCTCCTGATTCCTGGTGTGTGGAAGGTTTGTTTGTGCCCTCGAAGAGTCTGTTTCCCCAGTCCTGTGTAAGTTCTCGTGGCTCTATGGTGGGGTTAATGGTGCCCTCCACCAAGAAGGTTTATGCCATACCTGGGTCTGCTGTATCCAGAGCCCCTGTGGCAGGCCACTGCTAACCTGTCCCTCCACAGGAGACACTCAGACACAGTTCTGGCTTGGTTTCTGTGGGTTGGGTGTACATTTTGTGCCCTTCTGTCTGAGCAGCTCAGGCCCCCAGGTGCTTGGTGAGCACGCTGTCCCAAAGGGGCTGTGTGTCTCAATCACCTCCCCGGTCCCAGCCGCTCAGTTTCCCAGGGGGCACCGTGAGAGTACCATATCAGGTGTGCTGTGTCTCTTCTGGGAAGCTGGTCTCACCCTAGACCCTCCTGGCCGATGTCAACTGTCCAGGGTCTCAGGAAATCGGCATCAGCAGCTGGGAGCCTCCTCACAGTTTGGTGGAAGATGTTGTCTCTGGGGCTGAGATTGTAGCAGTCCCTTGCCTTCCAGCTCTGGCTGTTGAAAGCCTGCCTCTGCATTCGGGCATTCTCCTTTGGTATTCCCTCAGTCCTTTGTTCTGTGAGCAGGCCAGGCTACCCGTTAGGTTAGAGCCTTTCTTGGGAAAGTTACCATTTCCGCATTTGTAGTTAGGTGTGTATTCTCTGGATTTTTTTTTTTTCTCCTGGTTATGTTGCCTTCTGAGATTCCAAAGTCCCCACACACCTGTCTGTGAGAGGGTTCCTACTGTGTGGAAGCTTTAGGACTCCCTCCCCAAGACAGGTCTCTGTGCCTAACTCTTTGGTCTCTCTTTTTGTCTTTTGTATTTTGTCCTACCTCCTTTCGAAGAGATTGGGCTGCCTTTCTGGGTGCCTGGTGTCCTCTGCCAGTGTTCAGGTGTTGTTTGGTGGAAGTTGCTCAGCATCCAGATGATCTTTTGATGAATTTTTGGGGGAGAAAGTGGTCTCCCTATTCTTCCATCATCTTGAAGTATCTCCTTTTAGTTTTAATTAATTTTATTAATTGAGATCTTTAGTGTAATGGTTTATTTATGTATCAACTTTGCCATGCCATGTTGTCCAGATATTTGATTAAATATTATTCTAGATGTTTCTATGAAAGTGAATTTTGAATGAAATTCACACGTAAATCCATGGACTTTGAGTAAAGCAAATTACACTTCTTAATGTGGCTGGGCCTCATCTAGTCCCGTGAAGAGCCTGAGTAGAGAAAAGACTAACTTTCTTCCAGCAGGAAGAAATTTTCCCTCCAGATTGCCTTTGGACTCAAAACTGTAACATCAGCTGTTCCTTGGTCCCCACCTTGCTTGCTTTTTCTGTAGTTTTTGAAGTTTAATTTCCACCATTGTGGAAGCCAATTCCTTAAAATAAATCAGTCTCCCCCTGCCACCAACACACATGTAATCCCCCTCCGCCCATTCCTGTTTCATTTTTGTGGAGAATTTTCAGTGACACATTTATTTATTCATTCATTTATTTATTTATTTTTACAGTTGTCCCAGAACTATTTATTGAAAAGATTTTTCTTTCTCCAGTGGTTTGTTTACATAACTTTGTTGAAAATTAATTGGCTATAAACTTAAACCTCAATACTATTCCATTAATGTATATATCTATACTTATGCCAGTATCACACTTTCTTGTAGTTTTTTAGTAAGCTTAAAGATTAGAATGTATGAGTCCTCCAGTTTTGTTCTTTTTAAAGTTTATCTTGGCTATTTTGAGTTCCTTGCATTTTCATAATTTTAGATTCATCTTGTCAATGTCTACAGTAAATACAACTGGCATTTTGATAGGAATTGTACTGAATTTATAGTTTAGTTTTGGGGATTATTGCCATCATAATACTGTTGTCTTTCATTCCATGACATGAAAAGTTTTGCTGTTTATTTAAGTCTCAATGTTTTTGTATTTAGATTGTTGTTGTTCAGTCACTAAGTCGTGTATGACTTTGCGACCCCATGGACAACAGGCTTCTCTGTCCTCTGCTTTCTCCTGGACTTTGCTTAATCCATGTCCACTGAGTTGGTGATGCCGTTTAACCATCTCATTCTCTGTTGCCCTCTTCTCCTCCTGCCCTAGATCTTTCCCAGCATCAGATTCTTTTTCAGTGCATCAGCTCTTCCCATCACATGGCCAGAGTATTGGAGCTTCAGCTTCAGCAAAAGTTCTTCCAGTGAATATTCAGGTTAATTTCCTTTAGGATTGACTGGTTTGATCTCCTTGCTGACCAAGGGACTCTCAAGAGTCTTCTCCAGCTCCACAACTCAAAAATACCAATTATCCCGTGCTTAGCCTTCTTTATCAACTCTCACATCAGTAACAAGACTAATGGAAAAACCGTAGCTTTGACTGTATGGACCATTGTTGGCAATACACTGTCTAGGTTTGTCATAACTTTCCTTCCAGGGAGCAAGCGTCTTTGAATTTCATGGCTGCAGTCATCATCTGCAGTGATTTTGGAGCCCAAGAAAATAAAGTCTCACCGTTTCCACTTTTCTCCCATCTATTTGCTGTGAAGTGGTGTGCCCAGATGTCATAATCTTAGTTGTTTGAATGTGGAGTTTTAAGCCAGCTTTTTCCACTCTGCTGTTTCACCCTTAAGAGGCTCTTTAGTTTCTCTTCACTTTCAGCCATTAGAGTGGTATCATCTACGTATCAAGGTTGTTGATATTTCTCCTGGCGTTTTCATTTTTGGCTGCAAAGAACATAATCAGTTGGATTTCGATGTTGACCATCTGGTGATGCCCGTATGTAGAGTAGTCTCTTAGGTTGTTGGAATAGGGTGTTTGCTCTGATCAGCGTGTTCTCTTGACAAAACTGTTAGCCTTTGCCCTGCTTCATTTTGTCCTCCAAGGCCAACCTTGCCTGTTATTCTGGGTATCTCTTCACTTCCTGCTTTTGCATTCCGATTCCCTATGATGAAATGGACATCCTTTTTTGGTGTTAGTTTTAGAAGGTGTTGTGGGTTTTCATAAGACTGCCTAACTTTGCCTTCTTCGGCATCTGTGTTTGGGAATAGACTTGCATTACTGTCATGTTGGATGGTTTGCCTTGGAAATGAACCAAGATCATTCTGTCATTTTTGAGATTGCACCCAAATAGTGCATTTTGGACTCTCTTTGTTGACTATGAGGGCTACTCCATTTCTTCTGAGGGATTCTTGTCCACAGTATTAGATATAATGGCCATCTCAGTTAAATTCTCCCATTCCTGTCTAGTTTAGTTCACTGATTCCTAAGGTGTTAATGTTCAATCTTTCCATCTCCTGTTTGACCACTTCCAATTTGCCTTGGTTCATGGGCCTAACATTCCAAGTTCCTATGCAATATTGTTCTTTACAGCATGAGACTTTACTTTCACCTCCAGTCACCTCCACAGATGAGCACTGTTCCACTGAGGCCCTGCTGTTTCATTCTTTCTGGAGCCATTAGTAAGTGCCATTTGCTATTTCCCAGTAGCATATTGGACATCTTCCAACTTGGGGGGGTCATCTTTTGTAGTATATTGGACATCTTCCCACTTGGGGGAGGGGCTCATCTTTTGGCATCATATCTTTTTGCCTTTAAATATTCTCTGTGGAGTTCACCAGGCAAGAGTGCTGGAGTCAGTTGCCATTTCTTCCTCCAGTGGACCATGTTTTGTCAGAACCCTTCACTATGACCCATCTGTCTTGGGTGACCTGGCTTGTTTTAGTCATAGATTCGTTGTATTATGCAAGCTCCTTCGCAACAACAAGGTTGTGATCCATGAAGGGGAATGTTCTTAGATAACTATAGTGTTTTTTTTTTAAATTATAATCTTTTTTTTTTTTTTTAAATTGAGAAGCCTGTATTAGTGAACAAGCTTTCTTCAAGGTAGTGATTAAAGTGAAAATAAAACACAGTTGAACTTCTGTTGCGCAGTAGAATGCAGGAGTCTCTGATGGTGGCCCTGGGCCGTTTTAGGAGGGCTGCTCCAGCTGTGGTCCCTGCCCGTGTGGGGAGAACAGCACACAGGCGTTGCCTGTACCTCTAGCCTGGACCTCAAGCATAGTGACTAAGCAATAACAGCTCCTCTTTCTGTAGGTCCTGCACCTGGCACCTTCTGACAGTGCTTTGAGAGGAAATCTCATTGGGTGGTTGTGAAAAATCTTCTTACAGTACTATAACAGGAGAGTGTTAAAGTCTTCTAGTCCTCATTTTATCTCCTGCAATCTGCTCTTCCCCTTCAGGGTGTTACCCTGGAACGTTAGGAAAGTCAACTCCCACACTCCCCTGTCCCCATCTTTCCATAATCTGTGGTGTGGGTGTGTTCCATTAGAGTGTATGTTCTGTTTGTCTGCTCTCTGTAAACTTTGAGCCCTGTGTTAATGGAGAGAAGAGATGACATACTTAACCTTTTGTCTCAGAGCTTGTTGTGGAGCTCTTCTTGCTTGTTTTTGTATCCTCAGGTGACTTCCTCCTGCTTTTGCTATTGTAAATGTTCTTGTTTATGCTCCTGAGAGTAAAACTTGAGTTGTGTTTAGTGATGCTTCTTGTCTGCTTCCTGGTGATGAACGATTATATTGCTGATGTTATATGAGCATTTTGTGTTCTTTTTTATTGGTCATATTTACATTGAGCTTTGCATCAGAGGTTGACAGACTTACTCTAAAGGGCCAGGGGACCCACTTTTGGGATCCTGCAGTTGTGCCAAGCAGCTATACACAAAACTAAATAAACGTTGAAATGTAAAGTTTTTATAATGTTTTCATTAGAAAATATTCTTTTGATTACTTTTCAACTGTTTAAGATATGAAATCGTTTCTTAGCTTTCAGACCATACATAAGCCAGCTTCAGGCTGGAGTTTGCCCCCAGCCTTGTAGGCAGACCCTATGGGTGTGTAGGGCCTAGCAGTTACAGCCTATGCAGCATTCTACCCCAAGCTCTTTGCCTGAACTATACTGTGAGGTGCAGTGTCTTTTGCATCTGTGAGCAGGAGACAGAAGCCTGCCTGCTGGAAAGATTGCTTTGTAAGGATTAAAAAGAATGATGCTCTGCTGTATGGCCAGGTACTTTGTATTGTACACTTCAGCTTATTTTCACTTTCCTTGTGCTGTTTCATTTTTGTCCCCCTTCTTCAATCCTGCCTTTTTGAAATGTGGTCTGTTTTGGTGAATATTCAATGTATACTTTAAAAAGAAGGCATGTTCTACTCTTACTGGATGGCTTGTTGTATAAAGTGTTGATCACATCTGTTTGGTTTATGTTTATGGTTTTCAATTTCTTATCAGTGCTGATTTTCTTTCTGCTTGTTTTGTTACTGACAGGGTAGTATTGGTGTCTCTAACATAATTGTGGATTTGTCCATTTTTCCTTTTAGTTCTTGATTTGTATATTTGGGGCTTTATTTTGACTTCATGTACATGTAAGGTGGTTATGTTTTCTTTGGTGAATTTACTGCTTTATTATTATGTTCAGTTCAGTTCAGTCGCCCAGTCGTGTCTGACTCTTTGCTACCCCATGAACTGCAGCACACCAGGCCTCCCTGTCTATCACCAACTCCCGGAGTTCACCCAAACTCATGTCCATCAAGTCGGTGATGCCATCCAGCCATCTCATCCTCTGTCGTCCCCTTCTCCTCCTGGCCCCAATCCCTCCCAGCATCAGAGTCTTTTCCAATGAGTCAACTCTTTGCATGAGGTGGCCAGTATACTGGAGTTTCAGCTTTAGCATCATTCTCTGCTTTATCTCCAATAATTTTCTTTTCTCTGGCATCTGTTTTATGTGATATTAAAATAGTCATTTTAACTTTCTTTTGATTAGTATTGTTTGGTATATATATTTTTTCCATTCATTTACTTCTAATCTTATATTTTTATATTCCAAGTGAGTTTTGTAGAGATTGCATGTAGTTGGATCATTTTTAGAAAATCCATTGTGACAGTCCGTCTTGTGTTCAGATCATTTATAGTATAATTCATGATATGTTTGGATTTTAAGACTTCTCATCTTACTGTTTGTCTTCTGTTTCTGCTTCTCTCACCTTCCTTTTTTGAATATTGGGACATTGTTTTTAAGTTGTTGCTGCTCCTCAGTCCTGTCTGACTCTTTGGGACCCCATAGACTGCAGCACACCAGGCTTCCCTGTCCTTCACCAGTTCCTGGAGCTTGCTCAAACTCATGTCCATTGAGTCAGTGATACCATCCAACCATCTCTTCCTCTGTTGTCCCCTTCTCCCTTCAATCTTTCCCAGCATTAGGGTCTTTTCTAATGAGTCAGCTCTTTGCATCAGGTGGCCAAAGTATTGGAGCTTCAGCATTAGTATCAGTCCTTTCAATGCCTATTCAGGGTTGATTTCCTTTAGGATTGACTGGTTTGATCTGCTTGCAGTTGAGGGGACTCTCAAGAGTCTTCTCCAACACGACAGTTCAAAAGCATCAATTCTTAGGCTCTCAGCCTTCTTTATGGTCCAACTATCACATCCATACATGACTACTGGAAACATAATAGCTTTGACTGTATGGTCCTTTTTGGCAAAGTAATGTCTGTGCTTTTTAATATGCTGTCTAGATTTGTCATAGCTTTTCTTGCAAGGAAGAAGCAGCTTTAATTTCATGGCTGCAGTCACTGTCAGCAGTGATTTTGGAGCCCAAGAAAACAGTCTGTCACTGTTGCCATTTTTCCCCCCATCTATTTGCCATGAAATGATGAGACTGGATGCCATGATCTTAGTTTTTTGAGTGCTGAATTTTAAGTCGGCTTTTTCACTCTCCTCTTTCACCTCATCAAGAGGCTCTTTAGTTACATTACAACAATAATCTATGTTTTGTTGAATTTTTTTTTCCCCTTTTTCTTTTGGGCCACATTGTGTGGCTTGCAGGATCTCATCCCCCGACCAGGGACTAAACCCAGACCCTTGACAGTGAGAGTGCAGAGTCCCAACCACTGGACTGCCAGGGAATTCCCTTGCTATTTCTGTAAATAAAGGAGGTACCATTAACCATAGCTATGGCATGACGGTGAGAGAATGGGATATAAGTAGTATACTGTGACAAGGACCTTTTCTTTGGCCTCAGGGGCAGAACGTTGAGTTAATTATACTTGTCAGTTCCTGACACACTATTTCCAAATCCATATTTTTAAGTGTTTTTCTGTCTAATGAATTTGTTTTTTCATGTTTGTATTTTAAATACACTGGTATTTGCAATGGCACCCCACTCCAGTACTCTTGCCTGGAAAATTCCCATGGACAGAGGAGCCTGATAGGCTGCAGCCCACGGGGTTGCTAAGAGTCAGACACGACTGAGTGACTTGACTTTCACTTTTCACTTTCATGCACTGGAGAGGGACATGGCAACCCACTCCAGTGTTCTTGCCTGGAGAATCCCAGGGACGGGGGAGCCTGGTGGGCTGCCGCCTATGGGGTCGCACAGAATCGGACACGACTGAAGCAACGTAGCAGTAGCAGTAGCAGTATACAGTGTTCACATGTTATCCTATGTCTGAGATGCATTAGATTGCTGCGAGCCTTTGTCTCTGCATCCCCCCAGTCACAGGCCTGTCTGAGAGCTCTGTGGGCATGTGCCTGGAGGCGACTGCTGGACCTCCTGTGCCCTAGATTGCTCTCCAGGCGGGCTGTGGGCGCGACTCTCCCACAGCTGTGTCTGAAGATTTGTGCCTCCAGCTCCACATTTCTCCTGACACTTGGCATTATTTAGTTATTGAACTAAATAATAATAGCCCTCATCATTGAGGGCTTATTCCCTGGCATCTGTTGTTCTAGGCCCTTGGGATACAGAGAGCAAAACCAGATGGAAAAGGAATAAAAGGTCCTGCCTTGGAGCTTTTATTTTAGTTTTCTAACAGTTGTGAGTTTGGTGAGTGTAAAGTAATATTTCATTGTTTTAATTTATACTTTTTCTAAGTGTGAATTTAGTATCTTTTCATAGCTTAGCTTTTTCGGGTTGCTTCTGTTGGACATTTGATATTTTTCTTATAGAATATCGGAATTTCTTTTATACCTTGTTGGTTTTAAATACTCTTTACTATTTGTGATATGATACACTCTTTTTTCACAGATTTAGATGTAATAGTGGATGCTAACTAACAACACAGGTTTGAACTATGTGGGTCCACATATGAGCAGATTTTTTTTCAGTAGTAAGTACTATGGTACTGCATGATCGGTGGTTTGAATTGCTGGATATGGAAGAACTGCGGATTTGTGACTGCACATGTTCAAGGGTCAACTGTCTATTTCTAATTACTATTTAGAAAATAATTTCTATATTTAGAAAATAGTTCATTTAGTAGCAGTCTTCTAGGATAGGATGCATTTACACTTCAA
>SJYX01024768.1:221597-359943 GCA_006410675.1 Oreotragus oreotragus | reverse complement strand
TTTCACTCTCCACTTTCACTTTCATCAAGAGACTTTTTCGCTCCTCTTCACTTTCTGCCATGAGGGTGGTGTCATCTGCATATCTGAGGTTATTGATATTTCTCCCGGCAATCTTGATTCCAGCTTGTGTTTCTTCCAGTCCAGCATTTCTCATGATGTACTCTGCATATAAGTTAAATAAGCAGGGCGACAATATACAGCCTTGACGTATTCCTTTTCCTATTTGGAACCAGTCTGTTGTTCCATGTCCAGTTCTAACTGTTGCTTCCTGACCTGCATACAGGTTTCTCAAGAGACAGTTCAGGTGGTCTGGTATTCCTATCTCTTTCAGAATTTTCCACAGTTATTGTGATCCACACAGTCAAAGGCTTTGGCATAGTCAGTAAATCAGAGATAGATGTTTTTCTGGAACTCTGTTGCTTTTTTGATGATCCAGCAGATGTAGGCAATTTGATCTCTGGTTCCTCTGCCTTTTCTAAAACCCGCTTGAACATCTGGAAGTTCTCACTTCATGTATTGCTGAAGCCTGGCTTGGAGGATTTTAAGCATCAGTTTACTAGTATGTGAGATGAGTGCAATTGTGTGGTAGTTTAAGCATTCTTTGGCAGTGCCTTTCTTTGGGATTGGAATGAAAACTGACCTTTTCCAGTCCTGTGGCCACTGCTGAGTTTTCCAAATTTGCTGGCATATTGAGTGCAGCACTTTCACAGCATCATCTTTCAGGATTTGAAATAGCTCAACTGGAATTCAATCACCTCCACTAGCTTTGTTTGTAGTGATGCTTCCTAAGGCCCACTTGACTTCACATTCCAGGATGTCTGGCTCTAGGTGAGTGATCACACTGTTTAGCACTCATACACACTATTTAGCACATACTGTAGTACAATAAATTATGGAAGAAAATAGAAAGTACTTTGATGTTACCTGAAAACAAAGCCTAGGGCATAAGATGAATTGTTCCTTCATAAGATTAGTTGTGTGAATACATTTGAGTATAGTATTAGTTTAAAATTTCCCATTTCAGTATGAAAAAATTCAAATTTCTTTTACCTTTGAACTTGATATTAGTAGTCTGTGGCCAATCACTGTCTTTGATGAAAGGCTAAAAAAAAGTTTTATTTAGTTCAGATTTAGATTGAAGTATTTAAGAACATGAAAGTGGCATAAGATTCTACCTCTGAAAGCTTAAAATGCACTATATCTTTTAACTTCAGCTTCCTTGTTGTGACAAGGCAGGACGGCATACAAAAAAAAACGGAAAAGCTCTGAAAGGGTTAACACTCAGCTGTTGATACTGTTTACCTCACTGGCGTGTTGTACAGCTTCCTTAGCACTAGCAAAGCAACTGACTAACGCTGGATAAAAGACAGTTAAGTTATTAAAGGTTTGGTAGTGCTGTTATGATGGTAATGTTGCAAATCGGTGATCATTTTTTCATTGGTGACATGGAGGGAAGCTGTGATACAGAGTAGTTTGAATCTAGAATGCTTTATGAAGTAGGTCTCATCTTTAATATATCAGCTTAAAATCAGTTGTTGCCTTTCTCTTAAGCTATTCTGGTGTGTAACCAAGACAAATGTGTACTTTTAAAGCAGACTTTTGTGGTGTGTGTGTTGCAGGGAGGGGGGTTGTGTAACCCAGTAGCAGTGTACTTTACAAATACAGTTAACAGTGCAAACAAATCTCAGATTAATTATAACAATTCTTTACATGACTTGGTTGTGACTAAAAATCTATTGCAAGATATAATAAAAAAAGAAATTAACTGGGAATAAACAAAGCTCATTGCTTCTAGATCTCACCTCCTAGTTCTTCAGGAAATTTCCAGTTGCTTATTAACTGAGGGATTAATTATGAGAGCTTTTCTGCAGCTTTGTGCATTTGCAGCCGTATGTGCAGTTGATGTTTTGCCAGCTTCATTCTTAAAATAGACACTGAATGCCTCTGGATATATATGAGGCTTTTTCACTTTGGTTTTGTGTCATCATTGTTTTTTTGCTGAAAAATTGTTCACAGAAAATGATTGTGTGAGTGTGACTTGAAGTAAAGTATGCATTTATAATTTATGGACAGAACGATTGGGTTCTCTTTATTCTAGCAATGGCTTCTGATAGAGAATGTGATTGTTTTCTTTTAGAGAATGAATACACAAGTGATGAGGTCTTCATTAATTATCAAAGACAAAGATCTGTTCAAACTTCAGCCTTTGGTGGAAAGCAAAGAAAGACTCTGCTAGAGGATGAACTTGCGTTTGGGAAATGTCATTCTTTCATGCAGGTAGCCTAGTTCTGTCTTAATAATGCGGGCTTCCCTGGTGGCTCAGTGGTAAAGGATATGTCTACCCCTGCAGGAGATTCAAGTCCGATCCCTGGTTTGGGAATATCCCCTGGAGGAGGAAATGGCAACCCACTCCAGTATTCATGGCTGGGAAATCCCATGGACAGGTGATCCTGGCAGACTCCAGTTCATGGGGTTGCAAAAAGAGAAACGACTGACTTAGTGACTTAACACCAACAGTTTCTAATAATGATACTAGTGGAAGTTTGCAGACATGGTAGTCACCCTTTCCTCTAAAATAATCCCTGTGGACCTGCCATCCAGTGATTTACTACAATTTTGTTTGAACCTGAGTGGGTTATTAGCAATGGGAATAGCACATTTTATATATTTCTGTCTTTTTTCAGGGGAGGAAAAACTTGTTGGGAAACTATCTCCAGTCATTCTTTAATGCATCCTTCATTTGATAGCCATTTCTTGAGCATTTACTATAGGTCAGCACTTGGGCTGGGTCATGACATGTTTACTGATAGGATATGAATATGATATGGTAGCTGCTGTCTGAGTGGAGAATGATCATTTGTGGATGTATTGGGTGTTTTGCACTCATTCCTTCCCAAGATCCCTCCCTTCTCCTCCTCCCTTCCTTTTTCTTTCAAAGCAACAGATAATATTTGTGGTTATTTTATTAATATGTTTCACCTGATACTGTAGCATATCTTTACTGAGTCTTCTAGAAATTCCTTAGCAATGATAAGATGGTTACTGTTTTATAAAGTGCTTTTTGTTTTCAAACAACATATTTACTTTGTCCTTCTATGTGTCTTAAAGTGTCAGTGTACTGTAATATCATCCAGGCTATATAAACTTAACTAATAACAATGGAATACCAGGCCACCTTACCTGTGAAAGTGTAAGTTGCTCAGTCATGTCCGACTATTTGCAACCCCATGGACTATACAGTCCATGAAATTCTCTAGGCCAGAATACTGGAGTGGGTAGCCTTTTCCTTTCCCAGGGGATCTTCCCAACCCAGGGATTGAACCCAGGTCTCCCACATTGCAGGCAGATTCTCTACCAGCTGAGTCACAAGGGAAGCCCACCTTACCTGAATGCAGGAACATAGATGCAGGTCAAGAAACAGGAGTTAGAACCAGACATGGAACCCTGGACTGGTTCAAAATTGGGAAAGGAGTACGTCCAGGCTGTATATGGTCACCCTGCTTATTTAACTTATATGTAGAATATATCATGTGATATGCAGGGCTGGATGAATCATAGGCTGGAATGAAGATTTATATTGCTGGGAGAAATATCAATAACCTCAGATATGCAGATGACACCACTCTAATGGCAGAAAGCAAAGAGGAATTAAAGAGCCTCTTGTTGAAGGTGAAAGAGGAGAGTGAAAAAGCTGGCTTAAAACTCAACATTCAAAAAACTAAGATCAGGGCATCCAGTCCATCACTTCATGACGAATAGATGGGGAAACAATGAAAACAGTGACAGACTTTATTTCCTTGGACTGCAAAATCACTGTGGATGGTGACTGCAGCCATGAAATTAAAAGATACTTGCTCCTTGGAAGAAAAGCTATGGTAAACCTACACAGCATATTAAAAAGCAGAGCCATCATTTTGCCTACAAAGGTCCATCTAGTCAAAGCTGTGGTTTTCCCAGGAGTCGTATACATATGTGAGAGCTGGACCATAAAGAAGGCTGAGTCCTGAAGAATTGATGCTTTCAAACTGTGGTGTTAGAGAAGACTCTTGAGAGACCCTTGAACTGCAAGGAGATCAAACCAGTCAATCCTAAAGGAAATCAACCCTGAATAGTCATTTGAAGGACTGATGCTGAAGCCCCAATCCTTGGCCAGCTGATGCGAAGAGCCAGCTCATTGGAAAAGACCCTGATTCTGGGAAAGATTGAGGACAAGAGGAGAAGGGGGTGATAAAAGATGAGATGGTTGGATGTCATCATCAACTCAATGGACATGAATTTGCACAAACTCACGGAGATGTTGAAGGACAGGGAAGCCTGACATGCTGCTTTCCATGGGGTCACAAAGAGCTAGACATGAATGAGCAAGTGAATATCAATAACAAACAATGGAAATGAAGTTTGCAAAATAAACTGACAAATTGCTGATCTCGAATCTAATCTTTGTCAGTAGAATTGAAATTAATTTCTGTTCCACTTAGATTGTGTTGATTTTTTTTTTGACCTTTGGAATGATTATTTTTTAACTTAGCTTAAATAAATATACACAGAGATGATTCCATGTAAATGCATATGCAAAATGGAAAAGTATAATTTTGATATGGTATGATTTTTAACTATAGATCTATATTAGAAAAATCACAGTTTTTACTTGGTGTGAGCATGCATGAAGATTAAATGTACATATTAGTCATTGCTTTGACAGCAGCATTGTTCAGTCAGAATTCTTGATACTGGTGTATAATTTTTATAGAATTCTTTCCAG
The DNA here is from genome assembly GCA_006410675.1 of Oreotragus oreotragus. Classification (NCBI taxonomy): domain Eukaryota; kingdom Metazoa; phylum Chordata; class Mammalia; order Artiodactyla; family Bovidae; genus Oreotragus; species Oreotragus oreotragus. The sequence goes on along the minus strand of SJYX01024768.1, from coordinate 355,181 downwards.
AGCTATTAATTCACTTGCAGCAGCTATCAAGGCTGGTGTTCTGGGGAAGGATTGTATTCCTTTCTTCATGTGATAGGCTATTTTAATGTGACCAAAATTTTTAAAAGCCACCCTTCTTTCATATTCCTTCAGATTTTCCTTGGAGACTATGGTGTGAGTGTGAAGAATAGCTAGGGAAGTTACTAAATCTTACTTCCTATCTTGATAGTTTTCAGTTAATGTCTCCAAGATAGCATATTAAGAAACCAGATAAGAAACTACACAATTCTTTGAAGACTTAACGATATTTTTTAAAAAGTAGATCATAGCTTAAAATCTGTGAGTTTCTCTCATAGGACTTATTATATTCTAGTTTATTGAGTTTTCCAAGCAGGGTGCTATGTAAACACTTACTTTGATATGGAGAATTTTATTACTACTTTTTTTTTTTAAAGATCAGTTTTTCTACTAATGAGTTTTATTACTGATTTTTTTTTAAAATCAGTCAGCTGAATTTGTATGACAAAACTTCATATTCTATATAATGTTTACAAACTTTTAGGAAGGCACTATAAAGATATTCCATAATAGTATGTGCTGTTCTACAGTAGAACATGGTGAAAAGGTTAATAGGTAACATTTATTGAGCCTGCGCCTTTTTGAAGCATTTCTTCTTCAACATGAGTCTTTGTGGTGTGATTGTTATTTTCATAGTGCAGATAAGGAAATTATTATCAACATTATGGTTAACCTTAGAAAGGAAATTATTATAAATGTATTAATAACCTTTCTAAAGTTAAGTAACTTGTTTAACGAGTCCCATAGCGAGTAGGACCCTGATCAAAGTCCATCTTCCACTAGAAACTATTGTTTTAACCTTTGTACAGCTACCCTAACCAGCAGTTAAGAAGGCACTGATACAAATGACCTTTAGAGTGAGGGTGATGGATTAATCTAAATTATTCACATTTACTAGAATGTTATATATCCCAGAGTGGCTTGGCTTGGAGTAAAAGACATGCTGATATAACCAAAGTTTTCTTTGGAGGCCTAGAGACTCTTTGTCTATGTCTTAAAGCAACTGAGGATAATTAACTCTACCATCACTGCCCTACATGGACAAATATATCCTGGTAACATTGAGGTGGATATTTATAGCTTATGCCATCTCACAGTGAATTTGTCTTTCATGTATTTTGATTTATTCTGTTAACTAACAGAAGGGAGGAATAACAGAGGCCTGGATTCCGGTTCTGGCTACACCACTTATTAGCTTTGGAACCTTGAACAGAGGAACCTCTGACCCTCCCTTTCATAGCTATAAGGCTACCTCTTTTTTCTTGATTGTTCTGAGTTGTTGTAAATGAAATAGTTTTCTTAAATGTCAATCATAGTACCTTGAAGATAATGAGAGTACCATATATGATAATAGTTGTTATTTTCATTATTGATATAGAACAAGAGCAGGGAGTAAATTTAAAAAAAAAACAGAACTTGATTTGCAAAGTTGAGTGTTTTGGAAACCAGCAGTTAGTTCGGTGATAAGCATTAAGATGGACTAATGAGAAACGTTGGACTGGAAGAAACACAAGCTGAAATCAAGATTGCCGGGAGAAATATCAATAACCTCAGATATGCAGATGATACCATCCTTATGGCATCATCAAGAGGAACTAAAAAGCCTCTTGATGAAAGTGAAAGAGGAGAGTGAAAAAGTTGGCTCCAAGAACGAATACAGTATTGTAAAGTAAAATAAAAAAAAAAAAGCTCAACATTCAGAAAACAAAGATCATGGCATCTGGTCCCATCACTTCATGGGAAATAGATGGGGAAACAGTGGAAACAGTGTCAGATATTATCTTTTTGGGCTCCAAAATCACTGCAGATGGTGACTGCAGCCATGAAATTAAAATATGCTTACTTCTGGGAGGAAAAGTTATGACCAACCTAGATAGCATATTCAAAACCAGAGACATTACTTTGCTGACTAAGGTCTGTCTAGTCAAGGCTATGGATTTTCCAGTGGTCATGTATGGATACAAGAGTTGGACTGTGAAAAAAGCTGAGTGCTGAAGAACTGATCCTTTTGAACTATGTTGTTGGAGAAGACTCTTGAGAGTCCCTTGGACTGCAAGGAGATCCAACCAGTCCATTCTAAAGATCAGTCCTGGGTGTTCTTTGGACGGACTGATGCTAAAGCTGAAACTCCAGTACTTTGGCCACCTCATGCGAAGAGTTGACTCATTGGAAAAGACTCTGATGCTGGGAGGGACTGGGGGCAGGAGAAAAAGGGGATGACAGAGGATGAGATGGCAGGATGGCATCACTGACTTGATGGATGTGAGTTTGAGTGAACTCCAGGAGATGGTGATGGACAGGGAGGCCTGGCGTGCTGCGATTCATGGGGTCGCAAAGAGTCAGACACGACTGAGCGACTGAATTGAACTGAATGAGACCTACCCTTACTTTAAAAACAGTATAGTCCTGGAGATCAGGGTTTTTTAGTGCAAACTGCATATTCTCTTGCTTTGTGTTTGGAATAAGCCTTTCTCTGCCCAAATAAGCAAATAAACAAATAGAAGCCCCCAAATATTATAGTCCTTGCAATCTGTCAATCTGTTTAATTTAAAAGTCTTCTAAGTATACATGTTTATGTCTTTAGATGTGTCTGTGTGCATGTGTATGTGTCTGTGCATTTGAAAAAGTATATGTATGCATTTCTTTAAATCTAGATTAGTTTGTTTGGTAAGTGGTCTTATCCTTAGTTTACTTGGAATTTTAGTAAAAATTTAGTAAGAAGTTTTGTGATTTTTGAACTTTTTTTAAACAAGCCATTTAATATGAAAACTTAATTTTTGCCTAAGCCCAGTTTCCTGCCTTATAAATGGAAAATAAGCAAAAACAGAACCAGTAGTCAACAAAAAGAGAAAAATATGTTTTCAGAATATGGTATCCACTCTATATCAGGAATATAAATAAGATAATTTTTCTGAAAAAGTTGGAGGAGAGGAGAAAAGAGAAAACCTAAACTCACTGAGAATTATTTGTGTTTTTACCCTCCTTTCCATGCATATTTTTAAGTGGGTCAATTCTGCCTTATCTAAAAGCATTTCTTAAAAATTGGAGGTATGCCTGAAAAGGAGACAAAAGTATTCTTTGGGAAATATGTTTTCCAAAATGAGTGTTTTCTAAGATGTTCTAAATTTTTACTTATCCTCAGAAATGGCTGGTAATGGGTTATAAGCAAGCTATTCAAGTTTGTGCCCTTGTTGTATATGACCTTACCGCTGTGTTATAGGGAGCATCTGCTTAGAATTTGGGGATATGTTCCTGGGCCAGACATCCAGAGATACTCTGTGGTTTACAAGGTTTTCAGTGTTCTGTTGTATGGGTTCTGTTTCACTTACTGAGCTAATAGTAACAGTATTATCATTTTATCCTTTGAATCTGACAAATCTAAAAGATTTACAGTAGATTTGAACTGGCAGACAACCAAGGTCTTTGCATTTCTTAATATTGTCATTCACTGCTTTCTTAATTTGGAAGAAGAGCTTTCCAATAATAGTTTATTTTAGTGGGCCTACTTGGTACATAAACTCTGACAAAAATTCAGTAATCTGCTGTAAATGCAGTGCCCAGAAATATTCTCACAAGACTCTTGCCCTTTTGAGAATATGAGGTAAATTAGCTGTTACTATTGAGAAATGTTAAAGCTCAACATTCAGAAAACGAAGATCATGGCATCCAGTCCCATCACTTCATGAGAAATAGATGGGGAAACAGTGTCAGACTTTATTTTNATCCCAGGGACAGGGGAGCCTGGTGGGCTGCTGTCTCTGGGGTCGCACAGAGTCGGACACGACTGAAGCGACTCAGCAGCAGCAGTCACCCTAAAGTCATTTCGGCTCATCTTACGAGTCTGTCTCTGGCAATCTAAGACCACCATGGCTGCTCAGGTAGCTGAATGGCCAGTTCTTGTGTGTGACCCCTGGACGAGCAAGTATTTTAATTAATGAGTGGGTTTCCCCATGGGACCACTGCACGATATGAGGACTAGGCCTTCATCATTCCTGTAAATTTCTCAGTCTCTTGAGAAAACCGAAACTGGCCCGGAGGAGTCTTGTCCCTTTTCTTCAGAGCAAAGCTCTCATGTATTTTCCTCACTTTTGTCCTGACAAATTCTGTAATGGCAGTCAAATTGAGAAAAAGTGTCAGATCAGCCTCTTACTTAACCACTCAGCCAAGACCATGCAGTCCCCTGCAATGGGGTGACGTCAGCATCTTTCAGCTGAGCCCAGGGTATTCCTCGATTTTTTTTTCCAGTCAAGCCCTACCAGTACCTTTCCACTGGGTGGGCAATTCTCCTGGCATCTTTCAGCCAGCCCCCCACCAAGGATCTTTTGACTAGGTGGGAATTTCTCAGTAAGTTTCAACCGAGCCCCACTCAGTGTCTAGATCGTGAGTGGATATGCCCTGGATGTTTCACCTGGGGCCCCCCAGTATCTTTCCTACTAGGAGGAGGCAGGTAACCTGCTCCACCGCCAAATAACTCAGAATCTCAACCCATACAGGAGATTCAAGAACCAAGAGAGATTTACCCAAATTTTTCTGCACTCCCCTAGGAGACAGATGGGCGCATGGGGCCGCTGCTGGTACCAAAGCTCTGGTTCCTCTTGGAGTCCAGTTGAAAGAAGGAAGCCCACTCTGGGTCCCTTTGTGTTTGCCATTAAGTGTCAACTAAAAAAAGAGGTACAACTTGAGAGCTGTAAGTTTTATTTGGGGCAAAAGGAGGCCTGCAGCCCCGGAGGCAGCATCTCAGATGGCTCGGAGAGACTGCCCCAAAGCAGCAGTGGGGGAAAGTCAATATGTAAGGTTTTGGTGAAGGGGACGTTCCATACCATGAAGCATGCAATTTACAAAGGATTTTTTTTGTTAGTCATGAGGGCCTGATGTCACCATGAAGGGATTTAGTGCTTCTCTAGATATGAGGAGATGCAAGGATTGAAATCATAAAATCTGTTCCTAAAAACATCCAACTATCTGAAGACCTGTCCCACCAGATTCCCTGGAGCACAGAGTGTCTGACTCCACCCTGAACTCCCTCAGGGGGTTTTGAAGATCAACAGCTATGGCAGCATGATGTTCAATCTCCATAGAAGTGAAGTGAAGTCGCTCAGTCACGTCTGACTCTTTGCGACCCCATGGACTCTAGCCTACCAGACTCCTTCCTCCATGGGATTTTCCAGGCAAGAGTACTGGAGTGGGTTGCCGTTTCCTTCTCCAGGGAATCTTCCCAACCCAGGGATCGAACCCGGGTCTCCTGCATTGCAGACGGACGCTTTACCGTCTGAGGCACCAGGGAAGCCAAGGCAGAAGGCAAATGCCTTGTTGTTCGGTCACTGGCAGTGCTCTTGGTAAGTGCCAATTTGAGTTGACACTGCAGGCAAAGGCATCCTGGCTTCCCCAGAGTAAGCGCAGGGCAAGAGCAAGGATGGGACACACCTGTGCTGAGACCAACGTCGACAGAAAGGATGTAGGAGAAGTTGCTTCCCCTCTCAGGGCCTCAGAGTCTCTATCTACAAAATGAGTTGCATTAGCTGACTTCTGCGACCCCTCGGGGGCTTGGAATTTGTGTTGTAGGTGTTTTCAGGCAGATAAACAGTCCAGAGCTCCCTCACCCCAACGAACACCCACTCACATTAGCTTTGTGAAGGGTGGGGGGCAGGGGCACTTAAACACAGCAGTACCAGGGAGAAGGTACTAGAAACTATGGGTTTGAATATAGGTACATATAGCCACTTATCACTTGGCTGACTCACCATGTTACTTAGCCTTTGCAAGCCTAGTTTCCCTATCTGTGAAATGAGATAACACACCTACCTCATGGGACTGTGGGGAAAGTTCAGTGAGTTAACTGTAGAAGTCAAGAGTTTGGAACCTGGTGCTGTGGATCACTCTTATTCCTCTTTGTCAAGAGAATGCTATATACTTTGATTAAATAAACTGATCACCAGTGAAGGGGAAAGGAGGATGGGGAGAGCAATAGAAACCAAAGGTGGTGCTGAATATTCCTTTGTTAGCAAACTGAGTTGGCCCGTGGAGGGCTTTTCATCACTGGTTCCACCCTCAGCACCTATGTCTACACTAGCTCCTTCCCAGCCTCTGTCTCAATGGATAGGTGTTCAGTCTCCAGGTAGAAGATTCTCCCCCAGGGAACTTCGCTTCTCTAAGGATGCCACTGTCTTCAATGTCATATTCTTACCTGCTCTGCTCAGTTGGGGAGATACCACACCCATGCATTCCTCTCCATCTCCAAAACACACTTAACCTTGACCTGCATAGACTGTAAACACAGTCCCTTCCTGCTGTCTTCACCCCTGATCAGAACAGTGGGCTGGGAGGCAGGTGAGTTTAGGTGAGCATAAACCTATTTGTGCAACTGAGCAAAGCAAACTTCCAGAGCACAGCCCATCTGCGTGGGCTCCCACGTCATCATTGTAGAAAACAAAATAGTGTTCCAAAAATGCCTTTTGCCAACCTGTTAAGATTGCATGAGAAGAAAGTTCCCTTGCATTCCTGTAAACAACACTATAATTTGCAAAGCAATTTCTTGTCTATCACTGCATTTTAACCTGACCTCAATGAAAGAAAAAGGACAAGCATTATCCCCATTTTACAGATGAGGTTCTGAGAGATTAAGTGACTTCAGGTGTCACAGTTAAGAGCGCAGCAGGAAGTGGGATTCCTAACACAGTGCTGCAGCCTATACATGTGGGAACCGGATTTATGCAGCTCTCTGGGGGTTGGAAATTTGAGCTATCCATTGCAATGCACTGAGCCCTGAAAAGCTTTTGGGTGATAGTTGTGATGATGGTGGTGGTAATAGTGTGAATTCTGCCTTTATTTTGCCTTCTAGACCAGGTCAGGGTGGAGCAGGAGACAGGCTCCTAAATATTAAAAATAAAACCTGATTGAAATGGTCATAAATGCCCTCCCTGTGAGCTGAGAGCTCCGAATACACAGCAAGCTCTTGATGACCCACAGTTAAGAGAATCATGCTGTGCAAGACATAGTACCAGTCTTTAATCCTTTCCTCAACAGGTTTCTACTGGGCACCTACAAGGTGTCAGGTACTGGCTGAACTCTGGGTCTGTAGTCTCACAGACCATCCTTGCCTATACCGAACACATAGTTTCTTAGGGAAAGCAGATGTTGATTAGATAATTGTACACACAACCATGATTACAAACTGTGATAACTGCTGAGATTCATGAGCACTTATAGCCCAAAGGTCTGAGCAAAGGTTTCCCAAGGGAAGTGGCCTGCAAGCTGCAGCTGACTGGCAGATGATGAGGGATAGCAGTCCTGGCAGGTGAGGTAGACACAGCGATGTGCCCTCACCTGTCAAGAGAGAACTTGCCTTCAACCAAAGGGTACAGTCAGCAGACAGCCTTGCATAGCATTTGCACAGAACTGCCTTGCCTGAGGTCACTGTCACACCCTAACTGCAGAAGCCCATGGGAGGTGCTGGAGTAGTATTTGCACCAGGGCTTCCCCAGGATGTTGGCTGAAGCTTTGGCCGGCCTGCCATCATGCTTCATCCTACTTCATCTTACAGTGGAGTCTTAATGTCCATCACCTCACACTCCATCTTAGCCTTGGTGGGACGTAGACAGCATCACAAGCCAGGGATCGCTGGAGGCTGAGATGTCTGAAGAGCTCCAAGAAGTCTAGGATGATTGCAGTTCAGACTTAAAGGGAGGGTCGGGACTGGAAGACAAGGGTCAGATGTGAGCTGTGGTAGGACAGGTAGGCCAGGTTCTAAATGTAATAATTTTGGTTTCATTTTGAGAAATGAAATAATGTACTAAAGAAATGAAAAATGTAATACTTTTGGTTTCATTTTTAAGCCCCTGGAAGGCTTAAAATAATAAGAGAATTATATGATCATATTTATATTTAAAATTCTGCTGAATGGAAGATGAATTGGAGGAGGGCAATGGAGGGTACAGGAGGGTGACCTATGGCACAAATAAGGTCCAGGGTTGGCATGGACTAGAGTGTGGGTGATGGGAAATGGACAGGCATCCTGAGGACCTGGTATAATACCTGGCACGTAGAGGTTTTCAATAAATTTTCATTAAATGAATGTACAGGTTGATTCTACAAGGCTCTCAAAGTGCTTGCAGTCCAGTAAGAGTTGGGCAGCTCACGATAAGTGTGGAAAAGGCAGCTCCTGAGAGTGTAGTACAGCCACACTTGGAGTAAATGAGGGCCATTCCACTCAGTGAGGGTGATGAGAGACCTTCATAAGTAACCACAGAACAGAACAGAAGGTGAGAGGTTCTTCCCAGAAGAGCAGATGGGCACTGTAGTGTTGTAGGGAGAGGTAGATGACCTCTCAGAATGTCAGATCATGCTTGGGCTGAGTGCTTAGGTAACTCAAGGATAGCTCTTAGTCTTTTGCTCCCAAGGATTCTTGGGAAGCTGGTAGAAGTTAACACTCTCAGTAATCAAATACCTTGACTTGCCCCTTGGAAGGAAGGCTATGATAAATCTAGACAGTGTATTAAAATGCAGAGATGTCACTTTGCCAACAAAGTTCCATATTGTCAAAGCTTTGGTTTCTCACAGTAGTCATATAGTCGTGAGAATTGGACCATAAAGAAGGCTGAGCATCAAAGAATTGACGCTTTTGAATTGTGGTGTTGGAGAAGACTCTTGTGAGTCCCTTGGACTGCAAGGAGATCAGACCAGTCAATCCTAAAGGAAATAAGCCCTGGCTATTCACTGGCAGGACTGATGTTGAAGCTGAAGCTCCACCACTTTGGCCACCTGATGTGAAGAGCTGACTCACTGGAAAAGATCCTGATTCTGGGAAAGATTGAAGACAAAAGGAGAAGGGGGAAGCAGAGGATGAGATGGTTAGATAGCATCACCAACTCAGTGGACTAAAATCTGAACAAACTCAGGGAGATGGTGAAAGACAGAGGAGCCTGGCATGTTGTAGTCCTATGGAGGGGTTGCAAACAACCAGACATGACTTAGCAACTGGATAACAATAGTCTAGGCCAGTGATTCTAAAGTGGTTCCCAGAGTTTTTGCTTAACATGTAAATTCCAGAGCCTTCTTACAGACTTGCTGGTTCTGAAACTCCAGGGATAGTTTTACCCAGAGATTTTCCTTTAATCAGGATTCTGATTTACACTAAAATTTGAGAACCACAGGTGCAGGGCAAGGCAGGGCACTATCACGGTGGGAAAAGTCCAGATCAGGAAAGTCTGGATTCTGGTTCCAAATTTGTCACTAATCAGATGTATGACCCTGAACCAATACTATCTCTTCTTGAGCCTTAAACTCTTCGTCTGCAGAGCTACTTGCATTTCTACGTGATTTCTAAGTTATTGGCTCTGCTGGGAGCTTAAAGACAGTCAAGCTTCCCCCTCCATTGCAACTGACTCCCCCAATCACAGCTGCAGCCTCTGTTCACTTTAGTTTCCTTATCTGTCAGTGAGATGACAACATTATCTGCCTCAGAGAATTACTGAGAGGATTAAAATGACATTTTAAAAATTTATTTTCCTTGTGGATATTTGGGTAGATTAGAAAGTCTGAAAGGATACACACTCTATTGTTAAAGATGCTTATCTTTGAGTGGTGGGATTATTGGTGATTAAGCTTTCTTTTTGCTTAATGTATTATCAATATTTTAATAAATGACAAAATTTAAAAGGAATGTTAAAAATAAAATAAATTTAAAAAATATAAACATGGAATTACCATATAATCCAGCAATTCCTCTTCTGGGTATATACACAAAAGAGTTAAAGGCAGGCAGGGACTTGAACAGATATTTGTGCACCAGTGTTCAAAAGAGCATTATTCACAATAGTCAAAAGGTGGAAACAACACAAATCTCAGATGAACAGATATACAAAATGTGGATAAACAAAATAAAGTGGAATATTACTCAACCCTTAAAAGGAGGGAAATTTTGACATACCCTATTACATAGATGAAATTTAAAGACAGTATGCTAAGCGAAAAGCGCAAAGGCACATTGTATAGACACAAAAGGGTTATTGTATTACTTTGCGTCTAAAAGAGGCAACTATAATAAGCAAATTATAGAGACAAAAATTAGAATAGATTAGCAAGGGCTGGATGGAAAGCGGAATGGGGAGTTACTTTTTAAGAGGGGCACAGTCTCCACTTGGGAGCATGAGAAAGTTCTAGAGATGGATGGTGGTGATGGTTGCACAACAATGGAAATGTACTTAAACTGGACACTTATAAATGTTCAGATTGGTAAATTTTATGTTATGCATATTTTACCACAAAAACTAATGAACAAGGATTTCCTATGCCACGCAAGACCATTTAAAGAAGGAAACAATATAAATGCTGATGGCTTCAGACAGGGCTATGGAGCTGTTTCTGGAGGCATTTGTGAAGGTTTCTCCCTTTTCCTCCTCACCCCTTCTCTCTTTCTGCCACATACCAGTCAGCTCCCATCCTTGGTCCTTATGTTTTCCTTTGTAAATAAGAACTTCATTTTTGAAAAGTCGGGCTTCAGTTTTTAGTGGAAATCTAGGGGGAGGGTTTCATTGAGATCCCACTTGCTCTGAGTGTCTTTGGAACAACTAATTGCCTCTCTAACAAGTAAATATTAGTTGAGGTGAGCTGATAGCCAGGACACATGTACTAGTAAGCTTTGAAAATGACGTGCAAAGTAGGTTAAAGATAAACTTGTAATACAAAGCCAAGCTGGACACAGGCAACTGGTGCATTTGACACAAGTGGAATTCATGGAGATTGGGACTGAATAGAGACATTACACAAAAGCCATATTTGCAGTTCAGTGTTGCACTGATAACATTTCAGAATGGAGGCAGACATGTTGTGGTCTTAGCAGCTGATGCAACAAAACCAGGCATCAGAGAACAGAGGTAGGGCAGGGTAGAGGAGTGAAAGAGAACAATCGTACAAGATTCAGGAGTAAACATAACCTCCGTCAATCAGAGGGTATTTATTGTTCCACATCCTTTGATTTCCTGCTCCCTGGATACTTTTTCCATGGAGGGCATTTGGGAAAATTTTCAGAAATAGCCCTAGGGATTAATATAAAGAGAATTCTTAGCAGGAAACTCAATGACTTCAGCTATTCAGTGCCCCCGAATAGGCAGAATATTAAGTAAACAATGGCTCAAATCAATACTTTCAACTGGTTTACTCATTCAGTTTCCCAGATATTTTCTTCATGAAGCCACAGAATCTTTCACCTAGAGAAGCTTGCAAAATAGTTTTGGGACCTCAGAAGTTAGGAGAAAAAATATTTATGCAATATCATCTCCTGTTGTCATTTGTTGTTCTCATTTACTTCTTTAGTTTTGGGGGGTTTTGGATTCTGATTCTGCATGTGTATGTTTGGTGAAGGAAAATGCAGCATTTATTGTAAAGGTACCAGTACAAGGAGGATGGGTGACTAGTGTTCTAAAACCCTGCACTAGGCACTCCAGTGTTCTTGCCTGGAGAATCCCAGGGATGGAGGAGCCTTGTGGGCTGCCGTCTATGGGGTCGCACAGAGTTGGACACGACTGAAGCGACTTAGCAGCAGCAGCAGCAGGGAATCTGGACCTAGAGAGGTGGCCTGGGGGCAGTGGGAAGGAGGCTCAAGAGGGAGGGGATATATGTACACATATAGCTGATTCATTTTGTTGTACAGGAGAAACTAACACAACATTGTAAAGCAATTATCCGCCGGCAAAACAATAAAAAAACAAGAAAGGGAATCTGTTTCCTACTTTATGCCTGGAGAAACAAGCATAAATTATTTGTGATTTGGGTTTAGCACCAGAGTGGCCTGGGAAAAAGCTTTCTTCATTAGCAATAATATTATTATGTTAGGGACAGTAAAGGGACAAAGTGGGTGATTAAATTCCACCAGGGGATTGTAAGTATAAAAAATGCAGGGTATCCCTGTAAGTCAATGATTACTCAAAAAAGTAGGTTTGCTTAACCATAAAACAGGTTGTTTAGAAACAAAACCTTACAACAGAAGTGTGAGATATGCTCCAAAACAATATAATAATGGTAGCATATCCCCACATCCTGTCCAGTGAGCTCAGTAAGTTAATGATCCCTAGGGCATGCTCTTTGCACACATAAAAATAATAATTTGTAGACCTAGCTTGACCATGCTAGGACAAGAAAACTCCTCTGCCCAACCTGGAGGAGGAGCTGATGGTGGAAGCATGATGTCTACTCAAGAAAGACAGAGATTTTTCTGCCTCCACTTTTATTTTGATTATAAAACTGTAGCCCACAAGTTCTTGGGCATGGCATCCTTTCACCTGCTCACTTGTAAGCCTCACAAGTATCCTATTCCAGTAAGTTATTTCTTATCTATCACATTGCCTCTTGCTGAATTCTTTCTGTGCTGAGACACGAAGGACTATGACACCAGAGCTCTTCAGAGCCTCCAGAATGACACCAAATGGTTTCAGTTATAGCTAACATTTTTATTAAGCATTTTTAATGTGTCAGATACTGTGCTAAGTGCTTTACTGCTTCATATCAAACAACCCTCAGAACAACCTTATGACATATTTACTACTACGATCCCTGTTACACAGATAGGAAAATTGATGTTCAGAGAGATTGAGCTATTTTTCAAGATCACATAGCTAATAAGTGGCAGTGCTAAGACCTGAACTTCAGATCTCAAAGGTTAAAGGCTCAGTCCCACAAGACTGCTCCCACTTTAGATACCAGCTGCGACTCTTCACTCAGATTCAGTAATTCTCTAGGATGACTCACAGAACTCAGGAAGGTTCTATACTTATTATAATTTTATTATAAAGGATATAGCTCAGGAGCAGCCAAATGGAAGAGGTGCATAGGATGGGTGTGGGGAGGGGAGCAGCAGCCCAAGTCGTAGAGGAGGGCACACCATCCTGCCAGCACATGGATGTGTTTGCTAACTAACCAGGGTCCACTGCTGACACACAGCAAAGCCAATCTACAGATACCAGGTTGTGGTGAAGGAAAGTACAGCATTTACTGTAGGGCACCAAAGCCAAGGACTGGGGAGAAAAGCCACAGAACCATTCCAACTTGATCTTTGAAGTTTGGATTTAAAATTTTTTTTAAAAAAACTTAAATGCAAATATTCTTTTTTGATTTTGTATTATTGTTGTCTTATTTTTGTCTTTTGTCCATGCCATGCAGCATGTGAGATCTTAGTTCTCTGATCAGGGATCAAATCAGTGGCCCCTGCATTGAAAGCACAGAGTCTTAACCTCTGGACTGCCAGGTAAGTCTCCGGGTTTTTTTTTTTTTTTCTTTTTTTAAAAGGCAGAATGAAGAGGCTGGGATTAACCATCATCTTCTGACATTTCTGTGACATTTCGTAATCAGAGTTTTGGGGGTGGGGATGTCTGTGGTTTACAATTCTCTGGCCAGGAGATCCAACAGATAGGAGGGCTCATCTTGCCCTGGAGAAACAATCTGAATCTGTACATTAATGATGATACCTGTAATAGCAATGTTACTACATTGACGATGTAATCTTAATGATGTGGGGGGCCACCACGTTGGCTCAGCAGTGAGGAATCTGCTTGAAAGGCAAGAGAGGCCAGACACTCAGTTTCGATCCCTGAGTTGAGAAGATCCCTTGGAGGACAAATGGCAACCCACTCCAGTATTCTTGCCTGGAAATCCCATGGTCAGAGGATCCTGGCAGGCTACAGTCCATGAGGTTGAAAAGAGTCAGACACAACTGAGCACAGCACAGCTCAATGATATTATTGACAACAGCAATTTTAGTCATCTGACTGATTAGTGTTCCATTAGCACAGAATTGAGGTCAGAGGGGATAAGAAAAGAATAAAGTTTTGGATAGGCAGATTAATCATAAACTCAGTAATGGGTGGGGGGGCTTGGTTTCATGTTCACCAACTCATAAGTTTCCCAAGGCTCCTCGTTCAAAACTTGTTTTGAACTTTTGATTGTTGATTACAGCAATCGATGTAATGTAGGCACGATTGATTACATCATTGACCACTGGTGATTGAATCCAATCTCTATACTCACTCATCTCTCTGAGGTTTGGGAGGTGGGGCTGAAATTTCTAACCAAGTGTGTAGCTGGCTAGCTCCTCTCTTGAAACTATCTAATGGCTCATGTTGAGCCATCTTGTCACCAGAAAACTCTGATTCCCAATTCTCCCATATATACAGTAGCTTTAAAATGTTTTAATTTCCCTAAGTGTCTCACTCTGCTTTTTAAGGGCCTCCAGTGAGTGTTAGTTACTCAGTTGTGTCCAGCCCTCTGCGACCCCATGGAGCGTAGCCTGCCGTGATCCTCTGTCCATGGAATTCTCCAGGCAAGAATACTGGAGTGGGTTGCCAGGGGATCTTTCTGACCTAGGAACTGAACCCTGGTTTCCTGCACTGCAGGCAGATTCTTTAGCCTCTGAGCCATGAGGGAAGCCGTAAGGGGATCTACGTGGTCTCTTGAACTTCTCAGTCAGTAGTCCTCTACTCCAGGAGTATGTGGGTCCGTAGTCCCCCTGTGGCTTTCATGAGCCAAGTCCACTATTTACCACAGCTTTTCCCAACCTGAGATCTGAGCCGTGCCATATTTGGCCATCTGAGCTCCAAGTTAGGCAACACAGGAACCAAGCAGACAGCTCCCACACTGGTTAAAATGTTGAAGATTAGGTCCACTCTTCCTTTTTGGAGAAGACTCTTGAGAGTCCCTTGGACTACAAGGAGATCCAACCAGTCCATTCCTTTGATCAGCCCTGGGATTTCTTTGGAAGGAATGATGCTAAAGCTGAAACTCCAGTACTTTGGCCACCTCATGCGAAGAGTTGACTCATTGGAAAAGACTGTGATGCTGGGAGGGATTGGGGCAGGAGGAGAAGGGGACGACAGAGGATGAGATGGCTGGATGGCATCACTGACTTGATGGACATGAGTCTGAGTGAACTCCGGGAGTTGGTGATGGACAGGGAGGCCTGGCGTGCTGCTATTCATGGGGTCGCAAAGAGTCAGACATGACTGAGCGACTGAACTGAACTAACTGAACTTCCTTCTCTAGTTCACAGAAGAAAACTAGGGAATGGGTAGCTACTCCCCTAAACCACTATCTGCCATGATGAGGAAAGGGTGGGGCAGGGACAAGTAAAAACACCGTAAAACTTCTTCTACTTTGAATGTGGCTTTTCTGACTGATTGGCAGAGCTCTTATTAAGCTAGTTTACCCAATCTCTGATGGCTGATTTAATGTTTACATGGGGGAAATGAGGGCCTAGAGCCTACTAATCCACCGTCTT
Source organism: Oreotragus oreotragus (assembly GCA_006410675.1). NCBI lineage: Eukaryota > Metazoa > Chordata > Mammalia > Artiodactyla > Bovidae > Oreotragus > Oreotragus oreotragus. Next base: position 339,862 of record SJYX01024768.1, on the reverse strand, counting down.
GCTGATGTCAGCCTGACAGAAACAGAGTGAATGGATAAGAACAGGTAATTGAATAGTTAATCCCACTAGAGGATTTTAAGTAAAAAAATATGGGACACCCCTGTAAGTTAATGATTACTAAAGACAACAGGTTTGCTTAACCATGAAACCAAGCAGGCTTGCTTAGGTATAAAACCATGCAACAGAAGCGTGAAACATGCTCCCAAACAACAAAACAACGGTGGTATGAGACCCGCATCCTGCCCAGTGAGCTCAGTAAGCTAATGATCCCTAGGGCAGGCTCTTTGCCCACATAAAGAACAATAATTTGTGGACCTAGCTTGACCATGTAGGGTCAAGAAAACTCCTCTGCCCAACCAGGAGGAGGAGCTGATGGTGGAAGCATGATGTCTACTCAGGAGAGACAAAGATTTTTCTGCCCCCAACTTTTCCTTTGATCATAAAACTGTAGCACAGTAAGTTCCTGGGCACAGCATCCTCTTGCCGTCCTGCTTGTTAGCCTCACAAGCATCCTATTCTAATAAATCATTTCTTATCTATCACTTTGCCTCTTGCCGAATTATTTTCTGTGCTGAGACACAAAGGACTGTAGTACTGGAGCTCTTTGGAGCTGTCAAATGACACCAAATGGTTTCAACACAAAAGATCTTTTAGTATTATGCGACCATAGCAAATTCCCTGTGGTCTCCACCAGGTAGATAACAGGTGAAGTAGGACAAACCAGGGCCCTGGTAAAAACACCGCGAAGCTGGTGTCTATATTTCCTCCATTCTGAGAGAAGGCTAGAATGTCAGAACCAAAAGGGCCTGCGGTTATCCAGTCCTCACCCCCATGAAGATAGGGGCCAATGAGGGTTATCACCGCCCCCCATACCATGAGCCAGTTGAGATCTGAGATGAAGCGTGTGAACGAAACATGTCATCTGCCAGATCAGCAAGCAAAGCATGCTTCGTCCATCAAACTAGTAATCGTTGCAGCCACCTCCCACTGTGTGCCCTGAGGGAATTCAGAACGGAGAAAACAGGACACTGGCACTGGATGGTTAAGGTGCATGTGAAAGCAATTATTTCAGTGAGCCCAGATTCTTACATCTCCCAAACATAGAAAACCGCTAAATTCATTAACTTAAGATGTCTTCTTTCCTTTAATTAACAGTAACCTTCTACTCAAGGTTATGGTTTTTCAGTGGTCATATATGGATGTGAGAGTTGGACTGTGAAGAAAGCTGAGCGCCGAAGAATCGATGCTTTTGAACTGTGGTGTTGGAGAAGACTCTTGAGAGTCCCTTGACTGCAAGGAGATCCAACCAGTCCATTCTAAAGGAGATCAGTCCTGGGTGTTCTTTGGAAGGAATGATGCTAAAGCTGAAACTTCAATACTTTGGCCACCTCATGAGAAGAGCTGACTCACTGGAAAAGACTCTGATGCTGGGAGGGATTGGGGGCAGGAGGAGAAGGGGACGACCGAGGATGAGATGGCTGGATGGCATCACTGACTCGATGGACGTGAGTCTGAGTGAACTCTGGGAGTTGGTGATGGACAGGGAGGCCTGGCGTGCTGCGATTCATGGGGTCGCAAAGAGTTGGACACGACTGAGCGACTGAACTGAACTGAATCTTTTAATGGGCTTCCCTGGTGGCGCAGACAGTAAAAAATCCTCCTTCAGTGCAGGGTACCTGGGTTCAATCCCTGTGTTTGGAAGATCCCTTGGAGAAGGAAATGGCTACCCACTCCAGTATTCTTGCCTGGAGAATCCCATGGACAGTTCCAACTATCTGCTTTTTATTGCAGAAACTCCTATATATCCTGGTTCCTCCCTTACCTCTTCAGAGCAGTCCCTCAGAGCNACAAAGAGTCGAACATGACTGAGCGACTGAACTGAACTGATTGAGAAATGCTGTTGAAATGTAGAAATTTCTCCAAAACCCAATAAACATTAAAAGTAGAATAACTTGGTAACTGATAACTGTGGCTAGAACCATGGTCTCTTCATATTTTCTGTGTCTTCCTGGTTCCGTCTTGGAAGGTTGTTTTTTAAAGCATCTATCTATTTCTTCGAGGTTGTTCAGTTTATTGGCATGTAGTTGTTTGTAATAATCTCATGTGATCCTTTGTATTTCCACAGTGTCCATTGTCACTTCTTTTTCATTTCTAATTTTATTGATTTGGATCCTCTCCTTTTTTTTTTTCTTGATGAGTCTGACAAAATGTATCAATTTTATCTCCTCAAAGAACTAGCTTTTAGCTTCATTGATCTTTGCTATTGTTTTCTTCATCTCTATTTCATTTACTTATACTATAATCTTTATGATTTCTTTCCTTTTACTAACTTTGGGTTTTGTTTGTTTTCTTTCTCTAGTTGCTTTAGGTGTAAGGATAGGTTGTTTATTTGAGATTTTTCTTGTTTCTTGAGGTAGGATTATATAGGTATAAACTTCGCCTTTAGAATTTCTTTTGCTGTGTCTCGTAGATTTTGACTTCCCTGGTGGCTCAAACAGTAAAGCATCTGCCTACAATACAGGAGACCCGGGTTCGACCCCTGGGTGGGGAAGATCCTCTGGAGAAGAAAATGGCACCCCACTCCAGTTCTCTTGTCTGGAAAATCCCATGGATGGAGGAGCCTGGTGGGCTACAGTCCATGGGGTCACGAAGAGTTGGACACAGCTGAGCGACTTCACTTCACTTCATAGATTTTGAATTGTGTTTTCAGTGTCATTTATTTCTAGGTAGTTTTTATTTCCTCTTTGATTTCCTCTATGATCTCTTTATTATTTGGTAACATATTATTTAGTCTCCATGTGTTTGTGTTTTTTTTTTTCCCCTGTAACTGATTTCTAATTTCATAGTGCCATGGTCAGAAAAGATGCTTGATACGGTTTTAGTTTTCTTAAATTTACTGAGGCTTGATTTATGACCCGAAATGTAATCTATCCTGGAGAATGTTCCATGTGTATTTGAGAAGAAGGTGTATTCTGCTGCTTTCCTATGGAATGTCCTATAAATATTAGTTAAGTCTCTCTGGTCTAATATGTCATTTAAGGCTTGTGTTTTCGTATTTTGTGTCTGGTTTGTCTGTTGGTGTAGGGAAGGTGTTAAAGTCCTCCACGGTTACTGTGTCACTGTCAGTTTCCCCTGTTAGGGCTGTTAGCACTTGCCTTATTAAGGTACGCCTCTGTTGGGTGCATAGTGTGGAAGTATTAAGTCACTTAGTCGTGTCTGACTCTTTGTGACCCCATGAACAGTAGTGGCGAGGCTTCTCTGTCCATGGAATTCTCCAGGCAAGAATACTGGAGTGGGTTGCCATTCCTTTCTCCAGGGGATCTTCCCCATCTAGGAATCAAACCCAGGTTTCCTGCATTGCAGGCAGATTCTTTACCATCTGAGCCACCAGGGGAGTCCTATGTTGGGTGCATATATATTTACAGTTGTTATGTCATCTTCTTGGATTTATTCTTTGATCATTAGGTAGTATCCTTTCTTATCTTTTGTAACAGTCATTATTTTAAAATCTATTTTTTTCTTATACAAGTATTGCTACTCCACTTTCTTCTGATTTCCTTTTGCATGGAATATCTTTTCCACCCCCTCAGTTTAACCTGATTTGTAAATCTTGCCCCAAATTCTTTGTGTTAACAAGGATGCTTTTCTCTTATTTGAAGTGAGCAGGGACAACTGTCAGTCTAGATTGTTCTGTTTTGGGCTGCTGGATAATGAAACTGTGGTCTAGTTTACACTTTCTATTTTACTTGTCAAAATAGACATCGACACAGATTTCCTTGGAGAATTGAGCCTAAGACCTTAATGTTGATATCACAGTATCTTAGAGCTGAATTTCAATACAGATTTTCCCATGTGATTATTCTGTTAAAAGTGATGTTGTTGCTTGACCCTTCTACCAATCCTTGGGTTCCATTTACATTTTTACATACTCTGTGAAATGAATAAGCATAACTATAGGAAGCAGTTCATTTGAATAAAATGATATTTTCTCTCAATAGATAGATCTCTTCCATCTATCTAATTTGACAAAGCTTGACATTTGAATAAATGCATTTTTTGTGTGTGGTTTTGCTGGAAATATTTTAGTCCCTTGAGTGCCCATTTAAAATTCTAACTGAAAAAACCAACAGACAAATTAAAAAAATGTGAATTACTGAGTATAATTCTTATTTTCAGCCAGTTTAGTTCATATTTATAAATGGTCCAACTTTATGGCAGTCCTAGTAGTTTATTGGCAAAATGCCAATGATATAGATTATATATTGCTTTTTAAAAGAATTCTTTTTATTGGGTGAAATGATCTTATCTTAGCAGTTCTAGTCTTCCATGGCAATGACAGAGTTTAGGCAGATGATGAACAACTATGTTGGTTACTCTCATCTAAGTAAAAGATATTTTACTTGATTTTTTACAGCAATATTCTTTTTTTAAATTTTAATTATATATTTGTATATGTAGTTTAGTATAGTTGATTTACAAAGTTGTGTTAATTTCAGGTATACAGCAAAGTGATTCAGTTATATATATATATATGTGTATGTGTGTGTGTGTGTGTGTGTGTGTGTATGTATATATATGGAGAAGGAAATGGCAACCCACTCCAGGATTCTTGCATGGAGAATGCTATGGACAGAGGAGCCTGGTGGGCTACAGTCCATGTAATCATAAAGAGTCGAACAAGACTGAGCAACTGACACGTACACAAAAACATATATACGTATATTATATACATATATATACAATATATTCATTTATATCTTTTTTTAGATTCCACATATAAGTGATATCATAGATTTGTCTTCATTTTAGTTACTTCACTCTGCATGACAGTCTCTAGGTCCATCCATATTTTTACAAATGGCATACATATTTCTGCCTATAATATGTATATAATATATATTCTTCTTCAGATTATTTTCCATTATAGGTTATTATAAGATATTGAATATAATTCCCTGTGTGATACAGTAAACCCTTATTGTTTCTCAGTTTTCTTTAACATAGTGGGTATATGTTAACCCCAAACCCTCAATTGATCTCTACCTCCTGCTCCCCTTTGAGAGCCATAAGTTTTTTTTTTTTATGTCTGAGAGTCTTTCTGTTTTGTAAATAAGTTCATTTATATCATGTTTTTAGATTCCTTGTATAAATGATATCATATATTTGTCTTCATTGTGCTTACTTCACCCTGCATAATGAGAATATTCTGAGAATATTCCTTTGTATATATGTACCCCATCTTCTTTGTCCATTCATCTGTCTGTGGACATTTAGGTTGGTTCCATGTGCTGACTTTAGTAAACAGTGCTGCTGTGAACATTGGGGTGCATGTATCTTTTAGAATTAGAATTTTCTCTGGATAAATGCCCAAGAGTGGGATTGCTGGATCACATGGTAACTCTATTTGTAGTTTTTCAAGGAACCTCTGTATCATTTTCCGTGGTACCTGCACTGGTTTACATTCCTACCAATAGTATGTGAGGCTTCCTTTTTCTCCACATCCTTCTCAGCACTTATTATTTGCAGACTTTTTGATAATGTCCATTCTGACCTGTGTGAGGTGATGTATACCTCTTTGTAGTTTTGATTTGTATTCTCTAATAAGTAGTGATTTTGGAACATCTTTTTATTTGCCCGTTGGACATCTGTAAGCCAAAGAGAGAGGCCTCAGATGAAACTACACTGTCAACACCTTGATTTTGAACTTTTAGCCTTCCTAACTACGGGAAAATAATTTTGTATGAGCTACCAGTTTATAGTATTTTGTTATGGCAGCCCTAGCAAACTAATACAGCATATGAGAGTTCTAATTACTCTGCATCTCACCAACATTCAGTCTTATACTCTTAATTATTATCATTCTAATAGGTGAGAAAAAATACCTGTTTTAATCTGAATATCCTGGCAATTAAAATTTTGAAGTTGATCACTTCTCAGAATTGTTCATCATTGAAGTTCTCAACTGTGGATTGCTTGGTCATCTATTTTGTACATTTTTGTATCGGTTCATCTTTTCCTATAGATTTGATGGAGTTCTTTATATAATCTAGATAATAATTTAGATACTTTCCATTATCCTCTCTGCATTCTATAAACCTTATTTCATACATTTTTCTATTCCTATTTAAGGCAATTAGGTTTATCAGTCTCTCTTTTTAAGGTTTAGGCTTTTAAAATCTTGTTTAAGAAATCCATCTGTGACCCAAGGTTATGAAGAATATAAAATTTCTTCTAAAATTTTAAAGTTTTGATTGTGTGATTATTTAATTTTCACATTTTTCAGGTAGGAACCCAGCTCTCTAAGCAATCACTTATTGAGTAATTTATCTTTCCCTAGTAATTTAGAACGATACCTCTGTCATATATGTTGTGATCTATCTCCAGGAACTTTATTCTTAAGTTCCATTAGTTTATCTGATCTTTTGCCAGTACCATACTGTTTTGTATTATGTTTAGTTAATCTGATTTTGTAAATCCTCCCCCCATTTGCTATTTTGCAGAATTTCGAGTCTCTTTGAGGATGTTTGTGATTCATATGAGTATTAGGATCACCTTATCATTCAATTAAAAGATCCTTTTATAATTTTTATTAGAATTATATCCAATCAGTTTGGGCTATGATTACTTCTTCAGAAAATATATATTTGTCATGCATATCTCAGTATTGTTTAGATTTATTCCTTCCTTATCATTTTGTTTGGTATTTTAAATGTGATGTATTTAAAAAATACATCTTGTAATTTGTGGTTATTGTTTAGGGACATTAAACTAATTTTTTATATCTTATTACTGTGTCTAGAAATTTCCTTCAACTGTCTTAGTGCAGTTAGTTTGTAGATTATATTGGACTTTCTACATTAAAGATCATATCATCTGTGAATATCAACAGTTGTTTCTTCCTTTCCTGTGTTGTAAGTCTTACTCTTTCTTACTGCATTGACTAAGACTTCCAGAACAGCGGTCAACAGCAGTGATGGCAGACATTTCTTCTGCTGTTTCTAACTTTAAAAGGAATACTTTTAATTTTGATCCATTGAATGTGATTTTTACTGTGAATTTTTTGATACATACTCCTTATCAACTTAGGGAGTTTACCTTCTATTCCTTAAGAATTTTATAATGGATAAATTTTAACTTTTGTCAAATGTTTTTCTTTTCCTGTTTCTGTTGAGATGGTAATTTTATTATTGCCTTTAACTTGTTATTTCATTGAATTTACGTTAGTATCTTTTCTAGTTATAAACCAACTAGATATTCTTGATAAAGTCTAGTCATGGTGTATTTTTTAAAACATTGCTATGGTAATATATCACTTAGGATTTTGAAAACAAATTTTTAGTTGGCCTTTAATTTTCCTTTTCTTGACCTTTATACCACTTTTCTATCAATTTTATACTAATTTCAGGAGTGGGAGTTTGGAAATTCTTCTCTTTTTATATTCTGTAGGAAAAAATTTATATAACTATTTTATGAATATTTGTGAAACTAATATATAAAAATGCCTGGCCCTAGAGTTTTTTTTTTACTTAAATAGCTTTTTGATTACTGATTAAATTTCTGTTTCTTCTTGAATCTATTATGATATTTCAGTTTCCTCTAGAAGTTATTTTTTCCATATCTTAACATTAAGTGCCTGAAAATATAGTATTTTATGATGAGTTAAAATTCTTTATCTGTGCTTGTAATTCTCTTTTCATTCCTAATATTGTTTATTTGTGCCTAGGTTCTTTTTCTTAATAAAGATCTTTATTGTTTCAGCATTCATGGCAAAATCATTGGAAGTATTAATATTTAAGAAAGGCAACCTACTTTAAGTGAACTATTAAATATATTTCTGATGAGAAAAGTTTAATTTTTCTGAGAGAGCTGTAACAAATCATAACACTTAGGCTATAGAGTCACTGTTTTTCATATCTGACCACATAACAGGAATTTACTGATTTTTATGTTTTTGAACAGAGCCACTGAATTCCCTGAAAAGTGGCTTATGTTTGTGTATTAGAAGGACAACATCATGTTTGAAAGATTTTCTTCAAATGTTTTATTCCAGAGAATTTCATAATTTTTGAAATATGCATAATATTAGAAAACCTGAACATGTTGACATTTTTAATAGGAAATGAAGATCATCTACAGGAAACCCTGTTTCATATTCCATGACGTTAAATATAATCGGTGAAATAGGCCAGCAACACAGTCTGCTTTCCTTTCATTCTCTGATGACTAATGATATTTAATCTTTTAATATGCTTATGTCTTTTTAATTTATTTTGTGTGTGTGTGAAGTATCTATTCAAACCTTTTCCCTTTTCCCCCTGCTTGGGTTGTGTTCTGATGATTGGATCCTTTATATGATTTAGACAGAAATCTTTTAACAGATATAGGATTTGCAAATATTTTCTTCTAGTCTGTCTCACCATTGTCGTAACAGTGTCTTTTTAAATAAAGAGTTTTTAATTTCAGTGAAGTCTGATTTATCAGTTCTTTCTTTTATGGATCATGCCTTGGTGTCATATCTAAGAAAACTTTGCATAACTGATGATCATAAAGGTATATTTTTTTGTTTTCTTCTATGAGTTTCATTGTTGCAAAAGCTATTCTTTCTCCACTAAATTGCTGTGACTTTATAATAAATCAGTTTTGCATACTATGTACGGTCCTATTCCTGGACTCTATTCTGTTTCATTGATTTCTTCATTTATCTTTATGCCAGTACCTCGCCATATTGATTATTGTAACTTAATAATCTTGGTATCAGATAGTGTTGGTATTTCAGTTTTCTTAATCTTTCACAGATTTGTTTTAGGTGTTTGCCGTTCCGTATGAATTTTAGAATTGGCCTGTCAGTTTCTAAGCAAAGTTCATCATTTTTACTTTGCAGATTTTATATCTCTTTTCCTGCATCATATTTAATTTTATTATGATTTTGTTACTTTGAAATATCAGTTTCCCATTGTTTTTTCCTAAATATAGAAATACACTGAACTTTATATGTTGATTTTGAATTCTGCAACCTTATTAAACTCCCTCAGATTTTCTACTTGGGGACTTACAAGTTTCATGAATTTAGATGTTCAAATAACTCACCAGAGTTGGATATTATTTTTAAAAATAAGCCTTCTGTCCCTTCCTCTTTTTCTTTTCCTGCTAGAAGTCCAGTAGTCATAGATTGCTTTGCTTATGGAATTTATAATTTGATTTTGGGAATATATAATTTCCTTAGTCTTTCTTCACGCTTTCTCTCTTTGTTTCTTTTTGCTCCTCTGACTAGATAATTTCTAACGAGCTGTCTTCAGGTTCACTAATTCTTTGCTTGATCAAGTCTGTTGTTGAAAATTTTTGTTGACTTCTTTAGCATTTTTCAGGTCTAGGTTTCCTGGTTTTTGTTGTTGTTATGGTTTCTATTTTCTTATTGAATTCACAGTTTTGTTACATGCATTGTTTTCCTAATTTTTATTAGCTATGTTTTTTCACAGTTCACTGAATTTTTTTAAGAGGATTGCTTTCAGTTCTTTGTTAGTTAATAGATCTTCTTTTCTTTGGGTGTAGTGATTGGAGCTTTATTAGTTTCATTTAGTGGTTTTATATTTACCTGATTCCTCATGATCCTTCTGTCCTTGTTTGGATATATTCTCCTTTGAGAAAGTGGCATCTTTTCCAGCCTTTAGTGAATTAAGCAGGGAGAGACCTGTACCAGTCAGCTCAGCTTAGGGTTCTGGATGGGCAGCTGGTAGCAGCCTTAGACAAGGAGTGCTTACATTCAGGGTCTTGAGTTAGAGAAGGCTACTGTGTGTTCTCTGAAGTTGAGGGACAGAGCAAGTGTTACTTTTCTGCATTTGAGTAGGTCTCAGAGCTGGGCTTTGCGTTTTCAGCTGAGATCTGTGTTCAGGCAGGGCTACTTGCTGGGCTCTGTAGTCACCTAGTCAGGCAGGGTTGTGGGCCATGTTCTCTGGCCTGCTATCCAGGGATTGCTGTTGGTTGCATTTTGGGAATGAGCAGGGCCATACACTGAGCTCCACATTCATCCATGGTTGGATGGGGCCTCAAACTATGCCCCCTGACTTGATGACACCATTGGGAAGACTCCGTATTCAGTTAAAGCCATACACAGAGCTCTATGATCAGACGGGAACTCAGGGTGTACTCCTAGATCAGATTGGGACATACACTGTGCCCCAAAACTGAGTGGGCCTGTAGGCTGGGTTCTGTAATTTATAAGGCTATTGCCTGCACTCTGCTGCTGTTTGACAGTCTCTTGCTGGGCTTCTTGGCCAGGTAGGCTGCCAGGTGTACCCCATAGTTGGGTGGAGCTGGAGGCTATGCTCAGTGGTTGAGGGGTTGCTTTTTGGGCTCAGTGGTTGGGTGGAGCCATAGGTTATGCTTTATGATTAGGTAAGGTGGCTTCCTGGACATTCAAACTGGGTGGGTTTTCACTCCATGCTTAGCAAATGAATGGGTTGTAGGCTATGCTGTGCTGCCGTACAGCGCCAAGGGCTGGTCTCCACATAGTCAGTACCAGAGGCTAGGCTTCAAAGCTGCCGAGGGACGCTGTTTGGACTTCCTCAGTCAGACAGGACCAGTGGTCATGCTCTGTAGCTGGGCAGGGCTGCTGGCTTGTCTGTCCGCTTGAATGGGCTTATAGGACGGGCTTCAGAGACCAGGGTCTCCGGTCACCTGTGAGGCTGGAGACTATGTTCAGCAGCAGAGTGGGGCTTCTGGCTCAGTTCTCTGCTTGAACAGACCTACAGAATGGGCTCTGTGGCTGCCTGAGGTCCCTGGCCAGGCTTCCTGGTTAGGTTGGCAGTACACTGGGCTTCGCAGTTGGGTGGGCCTGCTGACTTGCTTTCCTCCTAAGTAGGCCGTAGGATGTTCTTCATGGCTGCCCAGAACTGTGTGGCATCTTTTGCCAGTCTTCACTGTTGAATGGGATTGGAGGCTATACTCAGTGGTTGCATGTGGCCAGTGACTTTCTTCCCTGCTTGGGTGGCCATAGGATGTGCCGAATGACTGGCTAGCATCTCAGGCCAGTCTTCCTGCTCAAGGTGGGGTTGAAGGCTATGCTCAACAGTTGAGCAGGGCTGCTGACTTGCTTCCCTGTATCAGCAGAGCCCTAGAATTTGCTCCTCCTCCAAGACAGCCCTCTGGCTGAGGAACCAACCAGGCAGAACTGCCAGCCAAATTCCCGGACCAGCTGAGGTCATGAGCTCAGCTCTGCAAGAGGTCAGAGTCGCTTGATCAGGATCTCAGTTCAGACCCAACTACTAGTAGGAATGCAGTTTGCCAAGATCTGCACTCTGACTGCTATGAGCCCTTTCCTCCTCATCTATCTCTAGCTGATTCTCCTAGTAGTCCCATGAAGTACTTAAGTGGGCCTCCCAGGAAGCATCTGGAATGCTGGGGAAGCTTCCTGTCCTCTTACTCTTCTTTCCCTGCAGGAGGAACTCTAGGCTGAGGGGACCTCTTCAGTGCAGCAGTGTGCTGAGCTGGCGAGGGCTGGGGTCGGGGAGGTGGTCAGCATGAACTCACTCCTCTTGCTCTTCTAACGCCCTTTTTCTCAGCTTTTATGATTGAAGGGGATACTTCATACTCACCCTTTCGTTCTGGGATCTTTAAAAAGGTATCTAGTCTGTGAATAGTTGCTAGTTACTCTTTCCCTGAGGAGTACTGAAGCCAAGAATCACCTATTTTGCCCTCCACCTTTCTCCAGATTCCAGTTTTATTAAACCATTGCTTCATAAGTTTTATCGGGGTTTTCACGTGTTGTTTTCATTGTTGTTCAGTCGCCAAGTCATGTCTGACTCTTTGCGACCCCATGGACTGCAGCACACCAGGCCTCCCTTTCCCGGGTTTTCACGTGTTCCAGCCTTAATGATAAATCTGTCTTCTGTTACTTCATCTTGGCCAGAAGATATTCTGTATATCTTTTTGCACAGTGAATGTACTAAAACATTCAGTTACCTAAATATTCAGGTGAAGAGATTGTTCTTACAGATTTACTCTTTTCTGTATGGGATTTGGAAAGAAAAGCCCTTATTGTGTTCATTTTTTGCATTGACTTTTCTATAACTTTTCTTTATGTATAGTTTATCCATAGTTGGGTTACATTATTACATATAAATCACTAATTCTTTTCTGTTCTATCAGAATTAGATCGGATTTAATGCTTAATGGAACTCTGCTGAAAAGACCTTATGCTGCTTTTCCATGCCTGTTTTCCCCTAATATTATTCCATCAAAGTATGAAGAAATGAGACAAAAAGGAGGACCTGGACATATCTTTCTATTGACTGAAATTTTGTATCACTAAAATGTATTCTGGAAAAGGACATCCTAATCCTATGGTATATTGCTGCCATAATAAATTACAAGAGGTGGTAATTTTATTTTGTTTTCAAATTATTTCCTACAAATCAGCCATCTAATTTGGAAAGCGGTTAAGAGCCAAGTTTTAAAAATTATGTACCAGGAAATGCCTCATTTATGAATGTATACGTATTTGTGCTCATAAATTGGGTAATTGTGCACCTAACAACTCTCTTCATTTTACCATTATTCTGTTGTTTGTATACAAATGAGGCTTTTTTAAATTCAAATTCTGTAGCCTGGAACATTCACGATTAGTAGATGACTATCATTTCTGCTTCTGTTCAGTGTTATGCATACAATTTCATGTGAAATTATAGAATATTTTATTTACTCTGGTATAGCTGTAGCTTCCCTGGTGGCTCAGATGGTAAAGCCTCTGCCTGCAATGCAGGAGACCCAGGTTCAATCCCTGGGTTGGGAAGATCCCCTGGAGAAGGAAATGGCAACCCACTCCAGTACTCTTGCCTGGAAAGTCCCATGGGCGGAGGAGCCTGGTAGGCTACAGTCCATGGGGTCCCAAAGAGTCAGACACGACTGAACAAGTTCACTTTCTTTCTTTCCTTATAGCTGTAACAGGAGCTTCTTTACTAAGCATTCATTCTGAAGTTAATTTGACTTTATCTTTTATATAAAAATGCTGGAAAAGGTATTAAAGTTTTATATTACTTTTTTCATCAGGTTGATATCTAAATTTAACTTCTGTCAAGTATAGTTTAAAAATTGGAATGATTGCAGTGGTACAAATTAATAGCCCAGGCATTTTAAGGTTACAGCTCATCTCTAAGATGACTGAGCCCAGATACAGTAGTTCTGATAAGGCTTATTGACAGACACTGTGCTAGCTATTTTGAGACATTTTATCATTTAAATAGATTATGGAAGAAAAAATCAGCCATTTTTAAATTTTCTCAATATTTTTACAAAAGTATATATGCATATTTATATATGTGTATGTAAATATGTGTGTATGTATTAGTTTCCTATTGCTGCTGTAACACATAACTGTAAATTTTTTGGCTTAAAATAGTAGAAATTTATTATCTTACAGTTTGGGAAGTCAGAAATGAGTTACATGGGGCCAAAACCTAGGTGTCGGTGGGGCCACATTCACTAGAGACACTTGAAGGGAGAATCTGTATCCTTGCCTTTACCAGCTCCTAAAGATGCCTTTCTTGCATTTGTTGCTCATGACCCATTCCTCCATCTTCAAGTAATAGGTATGACCTTCTCCTCTTTTATAATAAAATTTCCTTCTACTCCCCTCTTATAAGAACACTTGTGGTTACAATTTATGGCTCACTTGGGTAATCCAAGCCTATTTCCCCTTCTCAGGATCCTTAATCACACATACAGTTTTCTGTCACCTAAGATAGCATTACAGATTCCAGGATTAGGATGTGAATATCTTTTATGGCAAAATTGGAGTATAGAATACTGTCAAAAGTCACATAAAAACAAAGCATGTTAGAAATAAGCACAGTTTGGGAAAAGTTGTACAGGTTGATAATATAAGCAAGAAATCCTGGAGTTCCTCTGCTGTGTTCCAACATTTTATATTGTTGACTGGTAGTTTTCATTCCTGACATAAACAGGACATTAACTGTCAGGTGCTTTCTCTGGTATTCTTCGTCTTCTTGTCTTTCCTTTCCTTGTGAAACCAATGCTTAGTAATCTAAGGTTATACGTTCATGAACTGGAGCACGGGTATACATGGCCTGATATTGTGATTAATTTAGAAATAATTTGCATTTGATATTTGAACATAGACACATTTTCAATTACATGCTTTCATACTCCTTTTAAGCCTTTTTGTCACCCTCTCCTTCAACTTTGTTTTTCTCAACAGTAGTGAAAGAATTGATCACTTTGGTGCTAATGATGTTATTCAGAGTGGTATGATGAGTTTTTAGGAGACAATTCTAAAGGTTCCTTAATTCTTCAATGATCATACATCTCCAAGCCAGATTATTTTTTTTCTGTGTTCAGTATCATTCCAGTGTTTATGTCTTATCCTTACCTTTGGAGAGAAAATTTCATTTGATACTTCTAATATGTGTGACTTCTAGAGTTACCAATAAATATGTTTTAGCAAAGTAAGCATGTATTTTCTTGCATAATGTATAAGCTAAATATTTACGTTTTCTTCCTTGAACTACAGAATACCAGAAGGCCCCATTGATCACGGGCCAGCTTCAGGAAGGATTCGTGCTTTAGAAGAGCAGCTTGTGAAGGCCAAAGAGCAGATTGAAAATTATAAGAAACAAACTAGAAATGGTAGGTAATCATATATTGTTTCTCCTCTTCAATATACTGATATTAGTACAAATAATTAAAAGTTTCCTTTCATCAGAATGTTGGAAATGCTAATACTCTCCATTGCTTGACAACAGGTTTGGGGAAGGATCATGAAATCCTAAGGAGGAGGATTGAAAATGGAGCTAAAGAGCTTTGGTTTTTTTTACAAAGTGAATTGAAGAAATTAAAGAATTTAGAAGGAAATGAACTCCAAAGACATGCAGATGAATTTCTGTCAGATTTGGGACATCATGAAAGGTACTTCCTTTACATTTTATTTGGGATTTAATAAAGATTATAATCTAAGAATAAGAAATGGAAACCTTTGTTAATTTCCCTGCTGAATGGCAAATGATATCTTCCATGCTGGGAAAAATTGAGGGCAGGAGGAGAAGGGGACGACAGAGGATGAGATGGTTGGATGGCATCACTGACTCAATGGACATGAGTTTGGGTAAACTCCAGGAGTTGATGATGGACAGGGAGGCCTGGCATGCTGTGGTTCATGGGGTCGCAAAGAATAGGACATGACTGAGTGACTGAACTGAACTGAATGTTTAGAAGCAGTAGAGTGCCTGAGGGCTCAATGGACGATAATCACTGAAAGTAGTTCATCACCAGAAAATATTATTTTAAATGAATTTCTAGAAACCTTTATGCCCTGAATAAACTCCGAAGGTAGTGCTCAGTCAGCTAGTAATACATTAAAATATCTTCCTGTAAATCTCCTTGTTATACAACTGACATTTGAAGTGGAGTGTGCAGTTCACATTATAGTACATTCATTGGAACACATACTGAGGCTGGCAGTTATGTTTTGAATTGAAACACTGAAAACTTCAGCAACTTTTTGAGATTTCTAGTGAAAGGTTAATAAGTTTTTGATAAAAAGGAGCATTCTGTTAATTGCTCTTCTGTTTAGTTGCTAGAAAGAAGAACCTAAAATCTGCCTAGTTAAATTTTTTTCTCCTGTTTGCACATTTCTGAAAATGTGGAGTTTATCTTCCGTGGCAAAGGACACATTTTGGTCTGGTGTGTTCATGCAGAACAAAATGTATCTGAGAATCTTTATAGATATGTAAAACCTGTCCATAGGCCTATTATATTTGCAAGTCTATATTCCCAGTGGGATTCTGATGGCAATTACTGTCTCATTAGTGAACAATAAAAGAAAAATTGTTGTATTAACACAGTCTACCACTGTGAAGAGGAAAAGAATTACCCCACAACCTAGAGATTCATATATATTAACATATCAGCAATATTGTAGTTATTTTAAAATATTGCTTTGCTGTTCTAAGTGAAATTACAAATAAAATCTGTCAGTTTATTGGAATCATTTTAGTATTAGTGAATCTATAGCAGTTTAAGATAGCATAAATTTCAAGGGGCATTGATTTACTAGGCCACAGATTCAGCAGTCCCTTTGAAATTTTTGTCTAACTTGCAGTCAGGCCATACTTAGACCTTTAAACCAAATATGGACTGATTCTGTCCTTAATGCTTCTCCACCCTAAGCTGATTCTGGGCACCAAGATTCTGTTATTTGGAGCTTTGTGCTCGTGTGCTTTGCTTATTGCAGTTTTTTAGGAAAATGCAGATCTGAAGAGGATTTGAGTTGGGCAGACTCTATGGTATTTTAAAGGATAAATTTTGGCTCTTCTGATAGAACATTTAATTTTAAAGTTTGAATGATTTAATTACTTGAAAATTTCATTTGTTCAGTTCAGTTCAGTAACTCAGTCGTGTCCGACTCTTTGTGACCCCATGGACTGTAGCACGCCAGGCTTTCCTGTCCATCACCAACTCCCAAAGCTTGCTCAAACTCATGTCCATCGAGTCGGTGATGCCATTTTGGTTTTTTTTTTTGCCTTTTCCAAATTAAAATAATTATTTAAAAATTATTTTGTGTTTAGGTTCACTGACTGTATATAGGAATTGAAAAAAATATGTGGAAATAAAAAATGTTGGGCCCTGAAAAGTTGATGTAAATCAGTGTTAATTTTTTTGTGAGTTGAGTTCAATCTTAAATACATTTTGTTTATTGACACTGCCTTTTAGTTAAGTAGTAATATTTTGCTGAAAACAAAAAGGGAAAGAGACCCAAAATACCCAGTTTCTTTTGCTGTCTTAAGCTGTATATAGGAATTGAAAAAAATATGTGGAAATAAAAAATGTTGGGCCCTGAAAAGTTGATGTAAATCAGTGTTAATTTTTTTGTGAGTTGAGTTCAATCTTAAATACATTTTGTTTATTGACACTGCCTTTTAGTTAAGTAGTAATATTTTGCTGAAAACAAAAAGGGAAAGAGACCCAAAATACCCAGTTTCTTTTGCTGTCTTAAGCAGAACTTATAATGAACTTGGGATACAACTTCACAGGGTAGTAATTTAGCTCCAGGCAGCCAGATTAGAATGCCGTAGTACAATAATGAACAAAGGACAACCAAGAATTAGAGAAATAACCTTTAAAGTAATGAATGCACGAATAGAGAGGATGTGTATTTATGCAGCATATGCCGTCTTACTGTTAATTTCCAAGATGTTTAAGTGTAAGAATTAAAATAGACCTTTGTCTCTGGTGATGTTTACATTACACAAAATCCCCATTTTCTTTTTGTGCTGGCCCAAACTATAGCATACAAGTGGTCTCTGAACTGAAAGTCTGTGTTCTCTGAAAAATTAATTAGAAGTTGAGTCTATCAGTTTTCTTGTTCAGATTACCCTTTGAATCACTCATCATTGTTTTGTTCAGAAAGACATCAGTTATAGCGAAATTACTTATGGGCTTTTGTTTTTTCAGAAGGGCTTTCTTTATGTCTTAAAATTTTGTTCTCATAGAAACTCTGATCTCTTTTTTTTTTTTTTTTACTTTCTAAATCAACTTTATTGTGTCATAATTTATTTATAATAAACATACATAATATAGTCTATAGTTCTGTGGGTTTTGACAAATGCTCCTAGTTTTATAACCATTACTGCAATCAAGATACAGAATTGCTACTGCCCTAGGAAAATTCCTTCTGCTCCTTTATAGTCAGTACCTTCCCACCCTCAACTCCAGTCCCTTACAGTCACCAAATCTGTATCCGTCCCTATAATTTTGCCTTTTCCAGAATTTTATGTAAATGGAATCATACTGTGCAGATTTTTGAGTGTGACTTCTTTCACTTGGCGTAATGCATGTGAGGTTCACACATGTGAGAGAAATAGAAGCAGCACAACTTGGTGACCGATCCAGTGTACAGCGATGGGGGACTCACAAGTAACTGAGGACTTGGTATTTTGCTGGAAGGATAGCTCTCATAAATGGAGATCATTGTTTCTTGTGCAGTAATTTGATTTTTTTCCCTGACAAAGTGTAGTCTCCTGAAGACTAGAACTCTATATTCAATACCTTCTCTACCCTACCCTGCAGTGCTAAACACTCATTATTTAGTCTGCATTCTGTAAGTTACGTCTTTCTTTATTTAGTATATTCATTCTTTGATTATTTCACATTCTACTTTGCACCCTGTGCAAGAACAAAACCCTACTCCATGGAAAGATTTATTAATTTTGTGCAACTAAAGAAAATTATATAACTGAGGTCAAACTATTCTCTTGTAATTGAGAATCGCAAAAGGTATAAAGGGTGAGTTATAGGAGAAAAGTCATTTACCTCTAAGTATAAAGCTAGAAAGCCCCAGTTGATTTTAACAGTGGATGCTGCAAAACAGAGTATCTGTTAGAAATCACAGAGTATATAGGGGAGGAATTAGAGGTGGGGATCTAAAGTGTTATCAGAGTCATGCTGAAAGGAAGCCTGTGGGACCAGAAGAAAACCTGACATTTTGTATTTTTGTACTCAGTGCTCTTGACTTCATGTTTGATTTACTTTGGAGGATTTAAGTGATCCCTGTATCTAAAAGTAGTCATGAGACTTCAGTTATCCATGAATCACTAAAAATACAGTGTTTCCAATTTGGAATATAACTCTGATGCTAAACAATGAAGTATGAACTTTCTTTGAATGTAAATGATAAAAAATAGTGTTGCTTACCAAATATATCTGATCATTTGTTTATATTTCATGGGCCCTGTGCTCAGTAATTTTTTAAATGCATCTAAAAATATGTTGAAATTGAAAGGGGGAAAAACCCCCTTTGCCTCATCATAGACTTATTATCATGGGTGTTGGACTCTGAGGACTAGTTTAGACTTTATGTTTCACCCCATAGTGCTGCTCTTCCTCGAAAGAAGAGGAGAAAGTAAAATGAATCTGGAACATTATTCTCTTTTGATGACTGTGAGCTCTTGGTTCCAATCTATTTATTTTACAGACACAACTGGAAATTCAGTTTAATATTGAAAAGGAAAAAATATGTATCCTTTGTTGTTTTTACACATTTTTTTCATACTCAGCTTTTATTGTCTCTTAGGCCTTATAGTTTCACTTATATGATAAGTGAAATTGCACATCTTTCATTTTAATTCTTAAAGTAATATACTGAAAGTATGTAAATCAGAAGTCCTTTTGTATATGTTTATTAGTGTATATTAGATTTCTTTTTATTTGTGTGAACAATATGAATGGTTTATAGCAATGTTATTATGGAAAGTATATTTTAAATAAGTCAATTCTAAGAGCAGAACTCCTTATTCAGTGAATAAATTTTCTAGAACCCTAATATAAAACACTAAATGTTGAGTAAATCATAAATATTGCTAATGTCTTCAATTGTCATACTAAGTAGAAAAATTTTAATTTCTAAACATTTTTAACTCGTGAAGTCATGGTCATAGATATTATGAAGATATCTGATATTCAGTACTTATCATCTGATAAATAGAGGCATATCTCACAACAGTCTCTTCTCAACACACAGGTAAATTAGAAAGTCAGTGGGGAAGTCAAAAGTGCTCTGTGCCAATTGTTAAGAATTTTTGTTTGTTGTCATTACCCTAGTCTTTTTCAAGCTTCAGCAAGGCATCAAGAGCACCTGGAGGGCGTCACACGGATTACTATATCCCATCCTCAGAGTTCCTGATTTAGTAGGTTTGGAGTGGGGCCTGAGAATTTGCATTTCTAACATCTTTGGTACTAACATCTAAGTGGTACTGTTGGTCTCTGAGAACAAAGGCTTTGTAGAATCCCTGGTTCTTTTTATTGGTTCACCACTGATAGAGGCTATGTTAAGTTTCTTGGAAAAACTCACATGTCTCTATAGGTTGGTGTGCCTTAACAGTAAACTGTGGGGGAAAAAAAAAACTCTTCTTTTGCTCCCCTCTTGATGCTGTTTTTTTTAGTGAGGGGACCATATTTCTTTTCTAAAATGTAGCTCTCATTGTTCATTACTCAAAATACCTACCATTAATGCAGCCTGGATTCCAGATATCATGTGGGTTTCAGCTCTCCTGAGATTTTAGCAAAATGCTGTTGACCTGATTAGCCTATTACTTGGGAGCTAGTTAATTAATAATATTCCTTGACTTTTCAGTTCAGTTCAGTCGCTCAGTTGTGTCCGACTCTTTGCGACCCCGTGAATCACAGCACACCAGGCCTCCCTGTTTATCACCATCTCCCAGAGTTCACTCAGAGTCACGTCCATCGAGTCCGTGATGCCATCCAGCCTCATCTCATCCTCGGTCATCCCCTTCTCCTCCTGCCCCCAATCCCTCCCAGCATCAGAGTCTTTTCCAATGAGTCAACTCTTCTCATGAGGTGGCCAAAGTACTGGAGTTTCAGCTTCAGCATCAGTCCTTCCAAAGAAATCCCTGGGTTGATCTCCTTCAGAATGGACTGGTTGGATCTCTTTGCAGTCCAAGGGACTCTCAAGAGTCTTCTCCAACACCACAGTTCAAAAGCATCAATTCTTTGGCACTCAGCCTTCTTCACAGTCCAACTCTCACATCCATACATGACCACAGGAAAATCCATAGTCTTGACTAGACGGACCTTAGTCGGCAAAGTAATGTCTCTGCTTTTGAATATACTATCTAGGTTGGTCATAACTTTTCTTCCAAGGAGTAAGCGTCTTTTAATTTCATGGCTGCAATCACCATCTGCAGTGATTTTGGAGCCCCTCAAAATAAAGTCTGACACTGTTTCCCCATCTATTTCCCATGAAGTGATGGGACCGGATGCCATGATCTTTGTTTTCTGAGTTTTTATTTTTTAAGAGTTTAGAGGGGCTGATGGTATAATAAATAAATACATAGTAGAATATTATTATTACCTGGTATATTGATCTCAACCATTAATATCATTTGATCTTACAGTTGATGATCATTCTAATGATTGTATGTGACCATGGCCCATAGTAATATCACATTTACTTGATGCTTCTGATATCATTGATCATGAATTGACCCTGGCCTCTTTGAAATAGCAAGAGGGAAATTAGCAGTTTAGAATGGTTATTTTTGTCATTATGACTTAATTTATGTAGTAGTTTTTAAGTTCAGTGCTTGGATTTGTGATCTTTTAGATTTGGCCCTTAGTTTCTGAGGGTATCATGGAAAATTTTATCTTAGCACCCTTTTTGCTTGTTCAGAAATACATTTCACTTAATCATTGTTGCTTTGGCTCTTTTTGTCAGCTTTATGGCACCAGACACCAGTTTATGAAATAGTTAACTGGAGTTGCTTCTTTCTTATTTTAAATCATACCAATTATTAAAGGATAGGAGGGCTCACAGAACTGATGAGCTATTTCTCAGTTAAGTTGACTGAAACTGTTGAGATGCAGTCTAGTAAAGTAGCAGTCTCATCGCTCCTGCCTGGTTTGCATCATCTCATTACCAGTAATTTGTAAAGCAGCTTTGCTAAGACTGAGAACAGCTATGTTTCCCCAGTGATGAATGACACTTATGACTAACTAAGCTGATTAGCTTTTTGCTACTGTAGGGGAATATGTAACAAAAATACTTCAAATCAGGCAAGGGGTGCGATATCTGACTGGTTATAGGGGAATATTGGTAGGTTAATATCTCACAGGTTTATTTGATCAGAATTGCTAGTCATAACCATTGTGGTCCAATAGCTTGGTTTTTTTCCTCTCTTTATAAAGTAGACTCTCCTCAACTGTCTTTGAAAGGTCCAAGAACTTAAATTTTCATTCTTGAATAGTTAAATTTTGTGAACCTTCAAATCTATCATCCTTTGTGCTCTATTTTATTATATACATACACTTAATTTTTTTTCACATGTGTTTTGATTCTTACATGAAGCTGGAATGTAAATATTCTTTCTCCGGTTTTTAGTATCTTTAGGCAAAACATTTTTGTATGATTGTTTTCCTACTAAGGAATTTAGTGATACTAAATATCACTAGATATCACTAGATACTATCTAGTGATACTAGAACATTCCTCTTAATGTCCTTGGACAAAGGGAGACATTGTCATATGAAGTTACTCTTATTCAGCTTGTTACTGAATTTCTATCAACCAGACTGTGATTCTCCATCTTCTGTAAGGAAACATTCTGTCCTGAAATAAAATCTGCACTGGAAGGAGAATCTGGTGGAAAAGTGTGGCCCTAATTCTTGTTTTGCCTGTCCCCACCTTACATCTCCTTGGGTGTAGTTTCCAAGCTCAAAAATTTTTTTGACATTAAAAATACTTAACTTACTAAGGATATCCTATGTGCCAGTCACTGTGATAAAGGCTCTCTATTCATTTTCTTGTTTCATCAACATAACAGGATATACAAGAGACACAGATTCGATCCCTGGGTCAGGAAGATACCCTGGAGAAGGAAACCCACTCCAGTATTCCTGCCTGGAAAATTCCATGGACACGGAGCCTGGAAGGCTATAGTCCGGGGGGTTGCAAAGAGTCAGACACAACTGAGCACGCCCGAGCAATACTTTGTGGCAAACCTCCTTATTTTATGAGCAATACTGTGTGTCAAACCTCCTTATTTTATAAAAAAGGCCTAGAGAATTTAGATAGCTTATGCAATTAAGTAGCAGAGCTGTTCTATCTAAATCTTTCTCTTAATTGCTAAATACTTCTCTGAGCTTTATTTTTCTCTTCCACACATGGAGATATAATTCCTGCAATAGTAGCATTGTGATGATTAAATGTGGGAAAATAAATAAAACACTTTCCACAGTCACTAACACATTGTAGAATCTGGTAGACTGTAGTTAGACCTGCCCAAGGAAAGTCCCATAGAGTATATATATAGAAAATTCCTAGACCCTGCAAGGAAGGCACCATTAAGGGGAGATTGTCACAGCGCTAACAGGAAGAATTTCAGGGTCTGAAACCTAAACATAAGCCTAGTGGAGCTCACTTACCAGATAGCATAACTATTGGCCTGTGTTTTTATTGCTGCCCTTCTGGACTCCCCTCTGTCTGTGTGGGCTGTCGGAATGGCGGTATTCTAAATTCCTCCTGAGACAACATGGGAGGCAGTGGGAGCACTGTCTGCCTTTCTGTATACTGGTCACAGTTTTTTCCTTTGCACCCCAGGAGCAAATCAAAGTATTGCCCCTGATGCATATTGACCTGTGCATTAGGTTTCATGGTGTACCCTCCCTTAGTCACATCTGCTTTCAGTTCAGTTCAGTCACTCAGTTGTGTCCGACTCTTTGTGACCCCATGAACCGCAGCATGCCAGGCCTCCCTGTCCCTCACCAACTCCCAGAGTCCACCCAAACCCATGTCCATTGAATCGGTGACATCCAACCATCTCATCCTCTGTCGTCCCCTTCTACTCCTGCCCCCAATCTTGCCCGGCCTCAGGGTCTTTTCCATTGAGTCAGCTCTTCACATCAGGTGGCCAAAGTATTAGAGTTTCAGCTTCAACATCAGTCCTTCCATTGAACACTCAGGACTGATCTCCTTTTAATAAATGCCAGTTCTTTCACCTTTGACTTTTCTTGCTTGAATTATATCTTCTCTGCCAGCCATCTGGGGGAGAATCCCTCTTCAGCATTTTGAATCAGGTATAAACAGTACTCTGCTTGTGATTCTTCATTGGCATAATTGAGAAAGACTTGAACATTTAAAAACAGTTCTGTGAGTATTAATATGTATAAAAATAGGAAAATTAACAGCAAACATAAAGAATATAAATGTAGGCCAGCTTTGGAAGAAGGGTTTGATATTTGTCATATCAAACTCTTGCTCTTTCTATTTGAGTCACAGATGTTTGTCTGGTCTGTCACTTATCTTCAGACGTGTGTATTCTACCCTGAAATGACCAGTGCTGTTCTCCTGGTCCTTTGCCTGGATTTGTATTGATATCTCCCAGGCTTTAATACCTCAGGAGTTTAGATTCACCATCCACCTCCTAGATTTATGGTAATCTTCATAGTCAAAACCAAGTCAGCCAGCTTTGGGGATACTTCCAAGAGATTTGATTTTAGGGTGGAGTCACTGAAAATCCAGAATTTCTGTGGAATGGTTTTCAGATACTATGTTTCCCGTAATGGGCTGGGAAACTGAATCTTTGATTATCCTCATGTCTTTGGCTAACAGGTGACAAATTTTGCAGAATGGTAACTAATAAACATTACTGGATTAGCAAAGAACTACAGTTGACCCTTTAAAAAATGTGGAGGTTTGGGACACCAATCCATTGCACAGTCAAAAATTCACATTTTGACTTCCCCAAAATGTCACTAATAAATAGCCTTCTGTTGACCAGAACCCTTACTGATAACATAAACTGTTGATTAACCCATGCTTTGTATGTTGTGTATCAATATTACGTACTGTAGTCTTACAATTAAGTATATTAGAGCAAAGGAAATGTTTTAAGGAAATCATAAAATACATTTATAGTACTGTACTATATTGATACCAGAAGTTTATGTCCACTGTTTACAAGATGAATTGTCTCTTAGTAGCTTCATCTATACTATTTTATATGATACAAAACACTATAGGTATTATACATATTATAGTAGAAAGCAAAAATGAAAAGATAGCATAAAAAACAGCTATAACAATACATGTATTATACCTGTATCAACAATGATTGCTTTAAAGGAGGAATATAATCAATATAATTACTTTGTGATAGCCTAGACTATACACTAATAAATGAATTGTTATAGAATTTTTATAGCAAACAGTTTTACAGTCATATACATAACACAGTATTAGAACTATGACATTTTTAAAAAACCTATGATAATAGGCTAATATGCAGTTTCTCTAATTATGAAGAAGAAATACTCTATAATATAATTCTTTGAAAGCAAAGTTATGAAACAGTAAGAAAACTAGCACATTATTAATTTTATATTAAATATAATTCACTTTATGCCTATGTAAGCATGGATGAGTACCAGCATATATTTTACACATTTATGATACATCTTTTTCTCAATTTTTTTTTTTTGCTATTTCCATAGTATGTGGTTCATCTGTGAGTTTTTTCAAGTCATCTCAAATCTGAAAAATTTTTTCCAATATTTATTTTAAAAAATCTGCATATAACTAGACTACTTGCACAGTTCGAATTGTGTTGTTCAAGAGCCAACTGTAGGTTGAACTTAAAGTCATTTCCTAGAGTTGTCTTCTTTACGTGATGTGCATGGGGAGGCCAAGAAGAAACGATTTACAAAGCAAGCTCAATTTAGTTGACTCTAGAAGTAGAGTGACTTATTTCGTGATTCTGACTGCATCATCATAAAAAATTAGTGTCTTTTTTTTTTTTTTGGTCTTTGGTCTTCTAGTTATGAGACTGGTTATTCCACTTTCGTGACAGAGATTGAGATGAATATGAATAATTGATTGCTAAGACTTAGTACTGATGTAGCTTGGTTAAAAACATTCACTTTTATGTTTTCTAAAAAATACAGAGATCAGCTTTCATTCCCAGTGGTAAAGTAATGATTTGATTACTATGACATGAAAGCATAAACCATGCCAATTTTTATATTTCAAAGAATTTTCCCCTCTAAATTATACCTAATGTAGTTTTTCCTGCTTGAGAGTGTATAGTGATTTTCATGGAATGTATTGCTATTTGTTTGTGCGTTGTTTATTTTTAATGTAACGCCATGCAGAGCATATTGAATTTCCTTTATTCCTTCGACATTGGCTGATAGACTGGTTATTTATCCCCCTGTATTATTACCTCTCCAGAAACAACACTGATCTTTAAAGTTGAGATTTGCAATAAAAATTGTGATTACTCCTAGTTAATGGGTAGGAAAAAGCAAATGACCATGTTTGGATATGACGAAACCTATGAAATGTAAAAAATAATATGAGAGGAATAGAAAAGAGGCCTTATAAAATTGAGAAAATAATTTAAATAAAATTCAAGAGCCCTATAACACCTTATAGTTAAAGACGTCTCCTGTTTCCATGATCAAGTCACACAATTTCATACGAGTGGTGACTTTTCCCCTAGCAACTATAAAATGATATTGTAGGCAACATGATAGTCCATAGGGGCCTCAGTTTTGTAATCTGAAGAAAACCTGAACCTCTGTTCAGTGTATAAGACTGTAAGTTAATTTCTTAGGGAGGCATTAAGTTGCAGATACAGTTTTTCCAACTAAAATTGCACTTTCAATGAAAAGAAGTGTTTTGAATCTTAGGTTGGAACAATAAGTATAAAAATAGATAAAGCATCACGTATTAGATTCTTGCCCTACTTTTAAAGGGTAAACATGGAAATAGTCAAGCTATGACGTGTCCCGTGCATGAATAATGTTGACACATTGAACAAATGCCTGAAATGGTTCACAGATGACCCTGTTATTCCAAAGCATCGTATAAAACCGTTCCACTCCTAGTTGTGTGAATATTCTAAACTGTAGCTATGATTTTGAATTTTTGTGTGTATAGTATTAATAGTTTTGCTTTATTCAGATATTCTCTGTTTATTGCGTGTTGTTCTGATGGTTTTCTATGACAGTAAATAAAACTTTAATTTTTCCAGTGGGCTGCCATTTCTTTGTTCCGAAATGGTTTATCATTTAGTTAAGAACCAGGAATAAAAGAGAACTGAGGCTGTCGTGTACTCCTACAGAAGTCACAGTTGTTAAGGGCTGGTTTCATTATCTGTTAAGTGAGTCCTTACTGATCAGTCCCTTTCTTCAGGGTGCGATAAAGCACTGACTATTGGGTCATTTTTCTTACTGGCCATTAGTCCCACATACACTGTCATCCTCATACCCAGTGGATCCGTCCTCTTAGTTGTAGAATCATTCGTAGGTCCTCCTCAGACACGGGTAAAAGCTCTGAAGCGACTCTCTGAGTCATTCTAGCATAAAAAGCAATGTCTTAGTATATTTGGGTTACTGTGACAAAAATACCACAGATGCATAGCTTTTGAACAACAGAGATTTATTTCTCACAATTCCAGAGGCTGAGAAGTCCTAGATCAAGATACTGGCTGATCCGGTGTCTGATGAGTGACCTCTTTCTGCTTCATAGAGAGTGCCTTCTCACCATACCATCAGTGTGGCAGAGAGGCTAGAGAGTTCTGTTGGGTCTGTTTTATAAGAGCACTAATCTCACTCATCAGGGCTCCACTCTCATGACCTAAGCACTTCCCACAGGACCGACTTGAATACCATCACACTGGGCATTGTTTCAATGTGTGCATTTAAGGGGACCACAGATGTTCAGTCTGTAGCAACCAACCACCACATATATTACTACTTTGTTTATATTATCATTCAGTTCAGTTCAGTTCAGTCGCTCAGTCGTGTCCGACTCTTTGCGACCCCATGAATCGCANAGTAGAGTGACTTATTTCGTGATTCTGACTGCATCATCATAAAAAATTAGTGTCTTTTTTTTTTTTTTGGTCTTTGGTCTTCTAGTTATGAGACTGGTTATTCCACTTTCGTGACAGAGATTGAGATGAATATGAATAATTGATTGCTAAGACTTAGTACTGATGTAGCTTGGTTAAAAACATTCACTTTTATGTTTTCTAAAAAATACAGAGATCAGCTTTCATTCCCAGTGGTAAAGTAATGATTTGATTACTATGACATGAAAGCATAAACCATGCCAATTTTTATATTTCAAAGAATTTTCCCCTCTAAATTATACCTAATGTAGTTTTTCCTGCTTGAGAGTGTATAGTGATTTTCATGGAATGTATTGCTATTTGTTTGTGCGTTGTTTATTTTTAATGTAACGCCATGCAGAGCATATTGAATTTCCTTTATTCCTTCGACATTGGCTGATAGACTGGTTATTTATCCCCCTGTATTATTACCTCTCCAGAAACAACACTGATCTTTAAAGTTGAGATTTGCAATAAAAATTGTGATTACTCCTAGTTAATGGGTAGGAAAAAGCAAATGACCATGTTTGGATATGACGAAACCTATGAAATGTAAAAAATAATATGAGAGGAATAGAAAAGAGGCCTTATAAAATTGAGAAAATAATTTAAATAAAATTCAAGAGCCCTATAACACCTTATAGTTAAAGACGTCTCCTGTTTCCATGATCAAGTCACACAATTTCATACGAGTGGTGACTTTTCCCCTAGCAACTATAAAATGATATTGTAGGCAACATGATAGTCCATAGGGGCCTCAGTTTTGTAATCTGAAGAAAACCTGAACCTCTGTTCAGTGTATAAGACTGTAAGTTAATTTCTTAGGGAGGCATTAAGTTGCAGATACAGTTTTTCCAACTAAAATTGCACTTTCAATGAAAAGAAGTGTTTTGAATCTTAGGTTGGAACAATAAGTATAAAAATAGATAAAGCATCACGTATTAGATTCTTGCCCTACTTTTAAAGGGTAAACATGGAAATAGTCAAGCTATGACGTGTCCCGTGCATGAATAATGTTGACACATTGAACAAATGCCTGAAATGGTTCACAGATGACCCTGTTATTCCAAAGCATCGTATAAAACCGTTCCACTCCTAGTTGTGTGAATATTCTAAACTGTAGCTATGATTTTGAATTTTTGTGTGTATAGTATTAATAGTTTTGCTTTATTCAGATATTCTCTGTTTATTGCGTGTTGTTCTGATGGTTTTCTATGACAGTAAATAAAACTTTAATTTTTCCAGTGGGCTGCCATTTCTTTGTTCCGAAATGGTTTATCATTTAGTTAAGAACCAGGAATAAAAGAGAACTGAGGCTGTCGTGTACTCCTACAGAAGTCACAGTTGTTAAGGGCTGGTTTCATTATCTGTTAAGTGAGTCCTTACTGATCAGTCCCTTTCTTCAGGGTGCGATAAAGCACTGACTATTGGGTCATTTTTCTTACTGGCCATTAGTCCCACATACACTGTCATCCTCATACCCAGTGGATCCGTCCTCTTAGTTGTAGAATCATTCGTAGGTCCTCCTCAGACACGGGTAAAAGCTCTGAAGCGACTCTCTGAGTCATTCTAGCATAAAAAGCAATGTCTTAGTATATTTGGGTTACTGTGACAAAAATACCACAGATGCATAGCTTTTGAACAACAGAGATTTATTTCTCACAATTCCAGAGGCTGAGAAGTCCTAGATCAAGATACTGGCTGATCCGGTGTCTGATGAGTGACCTCTTTCTGCTTCATAGAGAGTGCCTTCTCACCATACCATCAGTGTGGCAGAGAGGCTAGAGAGTTCTGTTGGGTCTGTTTTATAAGAGCACTAATCTCACTCATCAGGGCTCCACTCTCATGACCTAAGCACTTCCCACAGGACCGACTTGAATACCATCACACTGGGCATTGTTTCAATGTGTGCATTTAAGGGGACCACAGATGTTCAGTCTGTAGCAACCAACCACCACATATATTACTACTTTGTTTATATTATCATTCAGTTCAGTTCAGTTCAGTCGCTCAGTCGTGTCCGACTCTTTGCGACCCCATGAATCGCAGCACACCAGGCCTCCCTGTCCATCACCAACTCCCAGAGTTCACACCCATCGAGTCAGTGATGCCATCAAGGCATCTCATCCTCGGTCGTCCCCTTCTCCTCCTGCCCCCAATCCCTCCCAGCATCAGAGTCTTTTTCCAGTGAGTCAACTCTTCGCATGAGATGGCCAAAGTACTGGAGTTTCAGCTTTAGCATCATTCCTTCCAATGAAATCCCAGGGCTGATCTCCTTCAGAATGGACTGATTGGATCTCCTTGCAGTCCAAGGGACTCTCAAGAGTCTTCTGCAACACCACAGTTCAAAAGCATCAATTCTTTGGTGCTCAGCCTTCTTCACAGTCCAACTCTCACATCCATACATGACATAGCCTTGACTAGATGGACCTTAGTTGGCAAAGTAATGTCTCTGCTTTTGAATATGCCATCTAGATTGGTCATAACTTTTCTTCCAAGGAGTAAGTGTCTTTTAATTTCATGGCTGCAGTCACCATCTGCAGTGATTTTGGAGCCCCCCAAAATAAAGTCTGACACTGTTTCCACCGTTTCCCCATCTATTTCCCATGAAGTGATGGGACCGGATGCCATGATCTTCGTTTTCTGAATGTTGAGCTTTAAGCCAACTTTTTCACTCTCCTCTTTTACTTTCATCAAGAGGCTTTTTTGTTCCTCTTCACTTTCTGCCATAAGGATGGTGTCATCTGCATATCTGAGGTTATTGATATTTCTCCCAACAATCTTGATTCCAGCTTGTGTTTCTTCCAGTCCAGCGTTTCTCATGATGTACTCTGCACATAAGTTAAATAAGCAGGGTGACAATATACAGCCTTGACATACTCCTTTTCCTATTTGGAACCAGTCTGTTGTTAATCCTTTAAAAACTATGGCAGGTATTAAAAAAACTATATGGCAGGTATTATAATACTTATTTTAAAATGAAGTAACTATATCTCAAAGATGTAAAAAAAAAAAAAAAAAAAAAAGCTAGTAAGAGATAAACCCCAAACCGAGAGACCTATCTGGCTCTCAAAGCTTTTTCTCCTCTAATTTGGAATCTTTATTTTTTGCATATTTACAATGAATGGTGTCCACATTTTTGTACTCTGGACCCCTTACTTTGATATTTGTCGTATGTGTAACATACAAAATACATTAATATTGTTTATGTACTCAGTAAGGCTTCTGGTCAGCAGTAGTGCTATTAGTAGTTAAGCTTTGGGCGAATAAAAAGTTGTATGCATTTTCAACTGTGTGTGGCGTGGGTACCCCTAATCTCTGAGTTTCTCAAGGACCAACTGTGTACTTTTCTGATAAATAGAAATAAATGTCTAATTTTATAATTTTCAGAAACAAATAGTACATACTTAATAAGCATTCTCTAAACAGAAGAGTTAATACAAAATATGGTGAAGGAGTAAAGCTGGAGTTATAACTAGTTAAGGATTATTCCCAGAAGTTCTCTAGCACAAAATTAGATTTATGAAAGATAAAAATTATCAATATTATCTCATCTAAAATTCTTGAAGAATTTTTTTGCTACTTTTTCATTTAATTTGATTATCTATTCAAAAATGTCTACTGGACATTTTCTCTGTGATCAGCACTGTTCTGTAGGCTGATTTGTGGTGGTTGGTGGGTTTAAAAAGTACACTGCTACCGTGGAGCTTACGTTCTAGAAGGTGGAGGAAGACAATAAAATAAGTAAATTGTGTATATTAAAAGATGATAATTGCTTGGAGAAAAATAAAGCAAGGAAGGAAAAGAAGGAAAATTAAGGGATGTGATGGTAACTGGGTGTTGAAATTTTAAGTGAGTCTGGAAAGCCTTTTAAAACAGAAAGTGAGCACAGATTTAAACGACATTTGGGTGAGTCATGTGGAGAACATCTGGGGAAGCAGCATTCCAGGAGTGAGAAGAGCAAATGCAAAGGCCCTGAGGTAGGAACAAGGCTGACATGTTCTGGGGTTAATAACAAGATTATGTGGCTGAAATAGAGTCCACAGTGAGGACAGTAATAGGAATGAGATCAAAGAGGTAAAGGAGGCCATATTGTCCGGGGCCTTGTAGTTCAAAGCAATAACTTTGAGTTTGACGAAGTGAGATGAAGAGCCAGTTCATAAGAGCAAAAATATAACATCGTTTGACTGTCATTTTGACAGGATCTGGCTGTTGTGTTGAGAATAGACTGTAGAGATTGGCAAGGGTGGAAGCAGGGAGACCTGTTCAGAGGTTACTGTAACAATTCAGGTGAGAGAAGATGGTGGCTCAGTTGATAGCAATGCCAGTGGTACTGCTTGGTCAGAACCTGTTTCAATATTTACTGATAGGTTGTTGGGGGTTGTTAGAGAAAGAGGAGACTTGCTTTTTACTTTTCATTATCGGTAAAGGTAAGTCATAGCTCGTATTTAATGTAATGTAAGTAAAACCATCTGCACCAGCCATCAAGTTTCTCAGTATACTGAGCATTTTAGTTTACTTTGCAGGAAATTCAGCATGTTTTAATTGACACTACCAATTATCTTACAATCATTTTATTAATTTAGACCAAGAATTGTCAGATTATGGGCCAAGGGCCAAATCTGGCTCATAGCCTGGTTTTGTGAATAAAGTTTTATTGGAACATACACACATTTTTTTTTCCCTGCATATTGTCCATGGCCGCTTTCCTGCTTCAAAAGCAGCAGAAACCCAGGAATCCTAAAATATTTACTGTCTGGCCCTTTATAGAAAAATGTTTGCTGACCTTTGTTTTCAACTATTGTGTCAGAATTGTGCCAAGATTTTCCTCTCGTCTTTTTCCAAGTATGAAGAGGAAATTTAAGAGGGGTCAGAAAGTGCCGATAGAGGGAACAGAAAGGTAATATTCAAATACTGGCACCAATGTATTTCTCTCCCTTATGTTAACCTGCCTGTTTCTTTGCTGTGGATATCAACTTCTCCCTAATCTCCGAAGTGCTCTGTGTTGAGATATAAGTACACATAACCAGCCTAGGGAAAAAAAAAAAAAAATTTTTGTTTTTCTCAATAGTAAAGATTTACTGTAGGAATGAATCTTGGATACTAGAAACTAAATTGCTGAACTTGATAGAAAGTAAAAAGACAAGTACCACCATCAGCATGAGCATCAATCTTTATGAAGAATTTGACTCATCTTATCTTATGATTTTGCATAATCCTGTGCAAACGAAGTACAAATAAGTTAGACCCCCATTGTTGTTTGGTTTTCATAGGTCTATAATGACGGATTTATACTACCTCAGTCAAACAGATGGAGCAGGTGATTGGCGGGAAAAAGAGGCCAAAGATCTGACAGAGCTGGTGCAGCGGAGAATAACGTATCTTCAGGTAAGAAGGTTAGGTTGATAAAGAAATTCTAGTGGAAAAATAGGAGGAGAAATGTGAAAACTAAGAGCTGCTGCTGGTTTTTAGTCTTCCTAGCCCTTGCTTTTTGAAAGTATTTGTCCATTCATTTTACATATTTATTCAAAAAGACACTATGTCATGCCTTGAATGGAATATAAAGATGGCTAAAATAAGATCCCTGCCCTAACAGGGGCTATTTCTGACACATGCACACACAAAAACTATAGTGCAAGACAGAAGTGCTGCATATATGAGATACGATGAAATGCTCATTGGAGGACAATGTCACAGATAGCTTTGTGGAGAAGATATTACTTGACCGAGCTGTAAAGGATAATCATACAGGATTTAGACGTCCAGAAACGGAGAAGAGCGTACTAGCTACAGCATGCTATTTGCTGTGCTCATTCGCTCAGTTGTGTCCGACATCAGATTATGTGAGTAAAGCTCCTACCTGGGAAAGAGGAACCCAATGAGAAACAGGATATTTCAGTATGTCTGGGGCTTTGGTTGTGTGAAAAGGAGAGTTGGTAAAGGTAGGTTCAGGAGCCAGAAGCAAAGTTTGGGAAGATCGAATAGATAAGCCTTTCCAAGAGGCTGAAGGAGCTGGAATGACTGGGGTAGTGAGTTATTATTAACTGAAAAGAAACTTAACGTCAAAATGCAGTCATCAGGGGGAAACAATGAATTAGTAAGTAGAATTCTGTAACACTCCAAACGCTTGCAGTTGGGATGATCCTCCCCATCCACTTCTGGTGATGGTATGCTTTCTGTGTACACTCACTGTTTCCCTTTGAAAATTAAGGTGTCTTATAACAGCAAAATAATAGCCAGTGACTTTATTTTGTATATTTTAAAATGCACATTTTCCTACACTTAAATAGGAAAAAAGTAGAAAATCAAGTGCTTCAAGAGATCATTAAAAACAAAACTGATCTTGGCATGCTCTCTTGTCTCATGCCCCGTGGCCATTCATCAGAGGTGTCTGTAGAATGAGCAACACTTGCCTCCTATAGGGAAGAGGTAATTATCTCCTATCAACTAGAACCTCATTCAGTGAACTATAAACAGCTGGTGGTGCAGAACTATCATCCTCATTTAAAATGGAAATAACTATGGTTTCTGAGTTTCTTCCATTTCCACATATTCATTAAGTTTTCACCCACGAAAGTTATCTTTAAACTATGATTTGGCTATACTTTAGGTCCCCTCACTGTAAGGAGTACCTACCACTTGCTCTAGTTTCTTTTTTCCTCTTGGTTTTTAAGAGGCCAAGTGCTCTCACCGGTAGCATGAAGTTCATCTTCAGTGTGCTGTTTTCAGTGGTTCTCTTTTAGAGAATTTCGCTTGTAAATCACTTACAGCAAAACATCGTTTCACATGGACCTAACTTTGAATAGGTATTCAAATATTACCTATTTTAAAAATTCTTGCTTTTTTGCTTTTCTTTTTTTTCTATTGGAAAAGAAAATGTNCGGTAGCATGAAGTTCATCTTCAGTGTGCTGTTTTCAGTGGTTCTCTTTTAGAGAATTTCGCTTGTAAATCACTTACAGCAAAACATCGTTTCACATGGACCTAACTTTGAATAGGTATTCAAATATTACCTATTTTAAAAATTCTTGCTTTTTTGCTTTTCTTTTTTTTCTATTGGAAAAGAAAATGTGATTATTTTTTTTTTAATCAAGGAGATGGGGAAAATCTCAATAAGAAAAAATGTATTTTAGAAAAAATATTTTTCTTTATTTAATGTATTTATGATCATTTTTCCCCCTTTTTCAAGAACTGTATTTTTAACATTATTTTTTAGAGGTTAAAGTTGCCGGTCACTGAGCCTTCAACTTCTTTGGATATATGTGAATAAGCGTCCTCTCTCCCATTCCAACAAAATTAAAGATATGTATTTGTAAGGAGGACTTGCCCAGTGGCTCAGCAGCAAAGAATCTGCCTGCAATGCAGGCAATGCCAGTTTCATCCCTGGGTTGGGGAGATCCCCTGAAAAAGGAAATGGCAACCCACTCCAGTATTCTTGCCTAGGAAATCCCATGGACAGAAGAGTCCAGCAGGCTACAGTCCATGGGGTCATAAAAGAGCTGGACATGACTGAGAGACTAAACAAGAACAGTAAATCATAAGGAATCTTTCTCTGACTTGGATTTTTATTCCTTTTAAAAAAGAATGATTTGGGGACTTCCCTGGTGGTCCAGTGGCTAAGACTCTATGCTCCCAATGCAGGGCGGTGGGGGTGGGGAGATGTGTATAAGAGACAGACATAACTCTTTATCACCTGTCTCTTATACACATCTGGTGGGGGGCGGGCTGGGTTCAATCCTGGGTCAGGGAACTAGATCACACATGCTGCAAGTAAGACCCGGTGCAGCCAAATAAATAAATCATGATTTATCCCTGATTTAACTTAATGGATTAACGAATTAATCAGAATAGTTGAGCTATTTATACAGATGTTTTAGAGTGATTGCATTTTTCCCATTACATCTTTTCTTGGTATTCAAATCTATTGGTTTTTCCATACTATTACTTTTAAGCCTTTTATTACTGTTAAAAGGATATTTAAGCAACTTAGATTCTGAAAGACTTCAACAGGGCTTAGAAAATGAGAAGTATACTAGGAAATAAAGCTAAAAAGGGGGATAAAGGACAAGGTCTTTGACTTTTGGTTCAGTTCAATTCAGTCACTCAGTTGTGTTCAACTCTGCAACCCCATGAACCACAGCACGCCAGGCCTCCCTGTCCATCACCAACTTCTGGAGTCCACCCAAACCCATGTCCATTGAGTTGGTGATGCCATCCAACCATCTCATCCTCTGTCGTCCCCTTCTCCTGTACGCCATCTTTCCCAGCATCAGGGTCTTTTTGATACCTATAGTCACAATAAAAACAAGCACTTCATATAACTTATAGATGGAGATTTTAGAAGGCTTTCCTTCTTTAGCCCATCAGCCAGCTATTATATAAAGATGCTAATATTTTTTTATCTAAGTAGAAAATAATAAGGAAAAGGTACAATGGAAACAAATATTTTCAACATTTTAAATCTCTGGGAGATTTTAGTCACTGAAGTATCTTGCTATAGTCATAAATAATTCAGATAATTTTATAATTTTAATGGTTGATTTGAATAGGTGCTAGATTTGAATAGGTGCCAGTTTTGCTAGATTTTTACTTATTAAATTTGTGACTTCTGGTTAACCCAACAATAATTTTTTTTTAAGTCCTGATATATTTAGATATAATGCAAGACCTAGTACAAATAGAAAAAACCTAGATTAAACCCCTGTTTTAATCCATAATAGGTTTCATCTTAAAATCTAAGCCTTTCTTTCTGCAGTTCTCCAGCCCTCTGAATTGAGCAAATGCCCGTTATGTCTCATGAAGATCCTGTTTGACCCACAGCCATAGAGTAGAGTGAAGTTTGGCTTCAATATTAGATTTCCGTTCAGTTATTATCCCATATGTCACGTCTCTCATGTTTGCTCTGCACAGTCGTGACCCCATGTGACCCCATGGAATGTGTGTTGTCGTCTATCAGGCTCCTCTATTCGTGGAATTTTCCAGGCAGGAATACTGGAGTGGGACGCCATTTCCTCCCCAGGGGATCTTCCCGACCCAGGGATCGAACCCACATTTCTTGTGTCTCCTGCACTGACAAGCGAGTTCTTTACCCTTGCGCTGCTGGGGAAGCCCTTATTTTACTTGGGAGAAGCAATTGCACCATACACTGGAAAATAAGAAGGTACTAGAGCAAGTGGACTTCAGTGGGACAGAGTTCTGTAGTTGTCTTAATTCAAATTATCTTCTCTTTAGAGTTGAAGGCTGTAAGGCATGGCATTAAAGGACTAAACTTACTAAAAACTATAATCATCTTTTTTTTCTTTTTTTAATATAAATTTATTTATTTTAATTGGAGGCTAATTACTTTACAATATTGAATTGGTTTTTCCATATATCAACATGAATCCGCCATGGGTGTACATGTGTTCCCCATCTGAACCCTCCTCATCTTTTTGAAGACAACCCCAGGTGTGCTGTGTTAGTCTCAAGTAGAATGGACCAAGTAATTCTCTTAAGGTCTTAATCTTTTGTATGTTTATCTAAAAAGTTCTTCAGCCATACCGTGAACAGGTAGTATTGGATTGTTTAAAATACTATGTTGTTCTGGTCTTTAATCTTGTGCTACATGAATCATAACAAATTGAAAAGTTTTGTTGAGTATATTTCTCTAGCTTCTGATACTAACTTCAGGCTCACTTTAAAAAACACATTGCTAATATATTTGTTATGTGTCTGCATTTTCCTGTAATGCATGTCATTTTCGTAGACTTTCGAATGACATGAAGGAAATTCTTCTTTCATTGTGGTTATTAGAATATACTTTGCAATTTCTAATTCGCTCATGTTAAGCATGTTGGAAGAGATCACAATGCCTTGTTTTTCCTTAACTTGCTTGAAAAAAGTTGTAAGTTGGTGACTCTGGTGAAGAGAGCAGCTAGTTAGGGCACATAACTTATAACAAAAGTCATTTCCCAGCTTAACTGGAAATTAGCTGTGTTTTGGTACTTAAAGGTTCTTCTTTTGTTTTTTTCTACCCAGCTCTAGAGTTGACATTTTAAGCAGGATTGAACCCATTTCAGGTAGAATGTAAGTATATAGAAAGTAGCAATAGTTGGAAGTGGGTTTTTGTTTTTGTTTTTTTCTTTTTGTGGCTTCCTTTGGGGGCTTTGCTTTGTTTGTTTATTTGTGTTTTGAATAGGACTTTTCTTGGAAATTGGTAGGTTGATAATTTTTCATTTTTTTAGAGAAAACTAAAAGCTGTGAAAATAGAGAATATTTTACTTTTAAAAAGAGAATAGAGCTTTGTTTTTCCATTCAAAAGTAGACTAGTTGGAGATAATGCAGATTTCTCCTTTCCTATATGGATTCTAGTGACTGCGGATGGTCTTTGGAATGGAAAGTGGCCAGGTCACACTAGGAATGTATTATTGAGGCTGTTAACATATTTTTCAAATATTTTTCAGATTATGGGGAAACCCTCCACTATAACACAGGATGTGTCTAAGTCCCTTTTTCTTCAACAGGACAATTTTTTAAAATAGATTTAAGGCCAGACTATAACTATAAACTTTATTCGTCTGCTAGTATGCTCACCATGAGATCAAATCTTTCATCTGGTGCCCTCAGAGTTGTGTGTTCTACTGAGTAATTCAGTGTATTTCTGCCCAAATGAGAACCAAAATAAAGCCAGAAGGTAATAATTATAACTCACTTGAAAATGTCATTAACTTAGCTATATTAGGACATTCATTAAATACTTAAAACAATTGGAGTAAAGAGAAACTTTCAGGACTTTTCCCCGTTTGAAAGATATTAGTTTGAGGTGAGATCCGTTAGGGAGAAGGAAAGAGTTTTTCAGAATTAAGACCTAAGAATATACTGACAAAGAATATCTTTCCCAAGATAAAAGTATAAACAGGTTCAATGAGGAAAGAAAGAAGTAGTAACTGAATATGGTGGCAAGGGTAACTTTCATGAAATGAAAGAGGGAATTACTTTACTGGAAGTCAGCTGAGGACAAAGGTGGTGATAGGAAGTAAAAGAAGATTTATTAGAGGAAGTTTTCTAAGCATTATTAAAAGCTATATTATTTGGAATCTTACAGATTTTATGGATCCCTTGCATGTGGGTATGTAGGTCTCATAGAATTGTTTATTTTTTCATTTATTCAAGAAGTATTTGGATGTACTGGATATCCTAGGCACTCAGTGCATTGTTAGGGATTTATGGTGAACCAAATGGACATGATATGGTGTCTGCCCTCAGAAAGCTTGAAGTCTGGTAACATTCTGAGAATATCTCTGAATTATCTTCACACACACACACACAATTTATTTTACCCCTCCATTTTGTCATTCTGATATTTATTTCTCTGACTCATCATTTGGATATTTTACTGCTTCCCCTGTTGCTATTACACACATTTTTCCCATCTATGTGGTTGCTCAGTCATGTCCAACTTTTGCGACCCCATGGACTGCCCCCTGCCAGGCTCCTCTGTCCATAGGATTCTCCAGGAAAGAGAATTGCCATGCCCTCCTCCAGGGGATCTTTCCAACCCAGGGATCGAATCCAGGTCTTCTTCACTGCAGGCAGATTCTTTACTGACTGAGCCACCAGCCACCTTTATCACTCCTTCAAGAAAAAAAAAAAAAAAGAGCTTTTGTTGTGGAAAACTTCAACTTATGTAAAAGTGAGAAACCACTGAACCCCTAGTACCCATAACTCAGCTTTAACAGTTACCAATTCCTGGTCAACTTTGTTTCATCTGTATTTCTACCACACCCCTTGCATATCCAGGATCATTCTGAAGCAAATCCAAGACATTTTATCATTTCATTTGTAAATATTTCAGAATAAATTTCTGAAAGTTTAAGATTTTTTTTAGGAAAATAGCCACATGCTAATCATATCTAAGATTACTAACAGTAGTTCTTTAATATCATCAAAATAATCATGTAGTGAACATATACCCCTGATTGTCAAACACATTTTAGTGTGCTATTTAAAAACTGATTATCTGCAGAGATTCCAAAAAGATGGTAGACTAGGGAGCACCAGGAATTTATCTCCCTACCTAGACTCTTTCACTAGCAGAAACCACCTGATATAACTTTGAAGTCTGTTGAAGGCTTACAGCTCCAGGGGAAAGTTTGTACCATAAATTGCAGTTAATTTTGGTTTTCAGCTCTTAGCACAGTAGAAGCTATCCATTCCCAGCCCCAGATCTGTGGTAGACAACAGTGCACCTCTTCCTGAAATGCATAAATGGTTCAACATGTGAAATTTGATCATTGTAGTGTGCCACATCAACAAATAAAGGAAAAAAACACATGATCATCTCAACTGATGCAGAAAAAGCATTTGATAAAATTCAGTACCCTTCATGATAAAAACACTCAACAAAATAGGAATAGAAGGAAACTGCTTCTACATAATAAAAGCCTATTTTTTTTAATGTTGATCGTATATCCTGCAGCTTTACTAAATTCATATATTCTAATAGCTTTTTTTTGTAGATCACATTAGATTTCCTATCTAAGTTATCATGTCATATGCTAATTAACGTCTTTATCTCTTCATTCCCAATCTGGATGCCATTTTGCTGTAGTTGCTTAATAGTTATTCACCTTAATTAGTATAATCTGTTACTAGCAAACCCAGAGAAGGCAATGGCACCCCACTCCAGTACTCTTGCCTGGAAAGTCCCATGGACAGAGGAGCCTGGTAGGCTGCAGTCCATGGGGTTGCTAAGAGTCAGACACGACTGAGCGACTTCACTTTCACTTTTCACTTTCATGCATTGGAGAAGGAAATGGCAACCCACTCCAGTGTTCTTGCCTGGAGAATCCCAGGGACGGGGAAGCCTGGTGGGCTGCCATCTATGGGGTCCGCACAGAGTCGGACACGACTGAAGCGACTTAGTAGGAGCAGCAGCAGCAGCAGCAAACCACTTAGGGTTAGTAAACTGCAAATTTAATTCCTTCTTTTAAAATCCTTGACAACATCTGATTTGGGATTTTAAGTTTCTTCACAAGAGTTTAAAATCATCTTGAGATGCCTGATGGCTATAGAGGAACTTATTAAATTCCTAGCAGTGCACTTAGCACAACTCTATCTGCATTTTGTCATTTTGAAGTTTAAATATTTCTTATATATTTATATCATCTTGATTATCAATAATACAGGTTTTTAAAACATCATTCCTTATTAAAGATATATGAGAATGCATATGAGGTCCTTAACATTTACTATCTAGAAATAAAATGAGCAGCTGATGGAAATCTAGATGCTGCTCCGTAAAATCATTTTATCTTTTGAGAGTAGCACCACCTAATAAAGTATATTTTTACTTTCTTGAATGTAAGTTGAACTTAGATTTGACTCTATTTAATTTAGGTATATCAGCCCCAATGTTGCTCTGTTTCCTCAGTAATTTTCTGTTTCTAGAAACATACTCTTTTTTTCCTAAGAAAGGAAAAATTTTTATTATAGTTTGATCCTGCCCTAGATCACAATATACATAGCATAATTATGGAAACAGTTTTCCAAATTTTAAAAGAAATCTGGGTTTCACATAGTCATAGTGCAATAATTGGGGATTTTGGCCCTGACTATGAGGTCCCAGGCTGTAGATTGCTCTTCTAGAATCCTGGTCTCAATCCCAGTGAGGCAATAACTGGGAAGTAGCAAACTCTCCTGAGGGGGACATGAAGGCTCTTGACCAGATATGGATCCAGATTTAGAGAATGGGCTTGAAGCCTCTAGTTTTTAGTACTCTCTTTTATGTAAAGAAATACAAATATAAAATTAGATATTAGAATAAATTCACTCGATTCTCATTATTTGCTTCAGCTGTATTCTATAGAGTCACAGAGAATTAGTGACTACTGAAACATTCATTCTAAGTGCCTTTAAGTCTCTGATCAGTTAATCAGTATATAAACTTGTTCTGTGTGTTTTCCTGTTTGAAAACACCAAATATGTGTTGTTGACTCGTTAGCATGGGACTGGTAGCTTTATGGGCTTCTCTGGTGGCCCAGATGCTAAAGCAATGGGGGAGACCTGGGTTTCATCCCTGGGTCAGGAAGATCCCCCGCAGAAGGCAATGGCAACCCACTCCAGTGTTCTTGCCTGGAAAATCCCATGGACAAAGGACCCTGGTAGGCTACAGTCCATGNTTCTCTGGTGGCCCAGATGCTAAAGCAATGGGGGAGACCTGGGTTTCATCCCTGGGTCAGGAAGATCCCCCGCAGAAGGCAATGGCAACCCACTCCAGTGTTCTTGCCTGGAAAATCCCATGGACAAAGGACCCTGGTAGGCTACAGTCCATGGGGTCGCAGAGTCAGCCATGACTGAGCGACTTCGCTTTCACTTTCAGAGTTTATAGCAGAATAACTCATACTTGAGTAGAACTTGCCTAACACATATTTTTCTCTGGAAGGCATCTCGTAGCTTTCTAGCACTTAGGAACCCTGGACAGCTTAGGAACACTTCAGCACCACGCTTATGTGCCATTTTAAACAGTGAAATTACCAACAAAAAGCACCAAAATGGAAAGAAAAAAAAAAAGGCACTAATTAGACTGTAAAAAGGACCCTTGTTCATAGTATGAGAACTGAAACAAGAAGGTAAACGGCACCTTATTTGACCTCAGCAGAGAGTTTGTGTTTAGGAGGCTCCCATTTTTCACTGTATTACGCTTGTCCACAAGTGACCTGAAAGCACATCAAGTATTGATTTTGAGGTTACAAATAAATTTTAGCTAGTAGGCAAATTTGCAAATACGGAGTCTGTGAGAGTAAGGATCAACTATGTATAATGAAAAAAATCCCAACAAATTACAAATTTTATGAAGTTGACAAATACCACAAACACAAAATTCCAGAAAAATTAAAATTTTTTATTATCAGCCTGACACTTTATAATACTGTTTCCTCACATTTCTTAGCTGCATACTCTTTGATTACAGTTTGTCGTATTTTCTATAAAGTGAATTGACAGTGATTTTGTAATATTTTTTATAAAGAGAATGGAAACATTAAATCAGATTTTTGATCAACAAAATTTTGTTTTTAATTATTCCTATTTGTGATACACAACCTTTGCAACTTCGGACACCTCATGTGTGTAGTACTGCTATAAGCTAGTGCCCTACATAAAAGGGAATTTGTATAAGTTTTATTTCATGTGATTCTCATCCAATAAAAAAGAATGGAACATATAGTTGTTTTATGCTACAGTTTTAATAGTATATGTTACATGTTTGAGGTTATTAATAATAGAAGAGAGCTTTTGTGTTGATTAGGCATCTCTGAGAACTGACTCCACTTCTCCATGGGGCACATTCATATCACAATGCAACCTCCTGCCCTGTACCTATATTTATGCCACAAAAATAACTGCACAAAAGCAACCATGAGCACATAAATATATACCTCTAAATGATTACTAAATAAATCTAAACGGAATTAATTCTTTGCTTAATTTTCCCATAACAGGACCTCAGGAATGTTGAAGACCACTTTATTTCCTCCCAACATTGATAACAACACTGGGGAAGTGAGGTGAATGGGAGGGAGCTTCAAGTGGGAAGAGACAGCTGTCTTTCTCCCTGTGGACAGATTTTGCAAATTTTGGCCAATTGAACATACTGCACAAGTCCCCCCTGCTCCCAGGGCCTTTGAAAGGATCTGTATAAATGAGGCTCCCTGAAACATACATTTCAGTAAATCCACTGCACCCACAGGAAGTCCTTGTCATTGAACTAGGAAGGAACCTGAAGTCATTTAGGGGTTTTCAGTCCTGCTCCAGACGTGAGATTACTCAAGAACACTTAATGGTAAGCCTCCTGAAATAGAGAAAGGCATTGCAAAATTAGATGAAAAGTGATAAATGCTGACCTTTACGATTCAATGGGTTCTGTCTCAAGCACATAAATACAGTAAAAACTAGGTTGCTTGCAATTAAAATTTTGCTTTAATTTGATATTAGAACAGCAGCTTTCCATTAAAGAGCTATAACTTCTGACTAGAACATTCACTTTCATCTCCAGGACTCCCTAGAGTGTGTGGCACTTTCTCTTATTGACAACCCCAGAATTATCAGTCTCTCTGTTCACTGACTGCTCACAATGTTTGTGAAGGGCAGCTGTGCTCTTGGTGCGAGTCCTGGTTATTGTAGACCAAAACTGAGCAACTTTTCCCCTGACTTTTTTGTGTATGTCCAGTAAGCCTCACTGCCCCTTCTTCTCCCTTCTCATAATTGTTAGGCTCAGGATAGAGTGTTGACTAAGAATCTAAGATCAAATAAGTCATAAATATGGCTCAGTGATATAATAAGAACATAAAACTACGTGTCTGTGTAATCAATTAAAATACCTATCTCAGTTCAGTTCAGTCTCTCAGTCATGTCCGACTCTGCGACTCCATGAATTGCAGCACGCCAGGCCTCCCTGTCCATCACCATCTCCCGGAGTTCACTCAGACTCACGTCCATCGAGTCCGTGATGCCATCCAGCCATCTCATCCTCGGTCGTCCCCTTCTCCTCC
This sequence comes from Oreotragus oreotragus, assembly GCA_006410675.1. NCBI lineage: Eukaryota > Metazoa > Chordata > Mammalia > Artiodactyla > Bovidae > Oreotragus > Oreotragus oreotragus. Next base: position 295,919 of record SJYX01024768.1, on the reverse strand, counting down.
TGCCCCCAATCCCTCCCAGCATCAGAGTCTTTTCCAATGAGTCAACTCTTCGCATGAGGTGGCCAAAGTACTGGAGTTTCAGCTTTAGCATCATTCCTTCCAAAGAAATCCCAGGGTTGATCTCCTTCAGAATGGACTGGTTGGATCTCCTTGCAGTCCAAGGGACTCTCAAGAGTCTTCTCCAACACCACAGTTCAAAAGCATCAATTCTTCGGCGCTCAGCCTTCTTCACAGTCCAACTCTCACATCCATACATGACCACTGGAAAAACCATAGCCTTGACTAGACAGACCTTAGTCGGCAAAGTAATGTCTCTGCTTTTGAATATGCTATCTAGGTTGGTCATAACTTTTCTTCCAAGGAGTAAGTGTCTTTTAATTTCATGGCTGCAGTCACCATCTGCAGTGATTTTGGAGCCCCAAAAAATAAAGTCTGACACTGTTTCCACTGTTTCCCCATCTATTTCCCATGAAGTGATGGGACCAGATGCCATGATCTTAGTTTTCCGAATGTTGAGCTTTAAGCCAACTCTTTCACTTTCATCAAGAGGCTCTTTAGTTCCTCTTCACTTTCTGCCATAAGGGTGGTGTCATCTGCATATCTGAGGTTATTGATATTTCTCCCAGCAATCTTGATTCCAGCTTGTGTCTTCCAGTCCAGCGTTTCTCATGATATACTCTGCATATAAGTCAAATAAGCAGGGTGACAATATACAGCCTTGACGTACTCCTTTCCTTATTGGGAGCCAGCCTGTTGTTCCATGTCCAGTTCTAACTGTTGCTTCCCGACCTGCATACAGGTTTCTTAAGAGGCAGGTCAGGTGGTCTGATACTACCATCTTTTTCAGAATTTTCCACAGTTCATTGTCATCCACACTGTCAAAGGCTTTGGCATAGTCAGTGAAGCTGAAGTAGATGTTTTTCTGGAATTCTCTTGCTTTTTCTATGATCCAATGGATATTGGCAATTTGATCTCTGGTTCCTCTGCCTTTTCTAAACCAGCTTGTCCATCTGGAATTTCTTGGTTCACATTCTGTTGAAACCTAGCTTGAAGGATTTTGAGCATTACCTTGCTAGCAAAATTCAGACTTAAATTGAAGAAAGTAGGGAAAACTGCTAGGCCATTCAAATAGGACCTAAATAAAATCTCTTGTGATTATACAGTGGAAGTGACAAACACACCCTGAGCTGCCCATTATATCTATCATGCATCTTTCTTTCCAGCTGATAAAAGATGAATATCTTTTTCCAGTTTTCCCTTTTGTTCTATATATAATAGAATAAGTACTTCAATATTCCAAGTACATTTATGGATTGTTGTTACCAAACTAAACATGGATCTGCTTACCTGACATGCAGCAACTCCATCTAGGGACACTGGACTGTGGTGAAGGAAAGTAGAGCATTCATTACAGGACACTAAGCAAGGAGAGGAGAAGGCAGTGGCACCCCACTCCAGTACTCTTGCTGGCAAATCCCCTGGACGGAGGAGCCTGGTGGCCTGCAGTCCATGGGGTCGCTAGGAGTTGGACACAACTGAGCGATTTCACTTTTCACTTTCATGCATTGGAGAAGGAAATGGCAACCCACTCCTGTGTTCTTGCCTGGAGCCAGGGACGGGGGAGCCTGGCCATCTATGGGGTCACACAGAGTTGGACACAACTGAAGCGACTGCAGCAGCAGCAGCAGCAAGCAAGGAGAACAGACACCTCATGCCCAAAGACCCAAACCCACCAATGGTCTTCTGGGGAGCATTTTTAAAGGCAACATTTGGGTGATGGTTGCAGTTTGTGGACTTGCTTCTATCGGTTGGTGGTGAGGTGGCAGGCTGATGTTTCAGGACTCTTAATCATCAATGATTCTAGCTAATCTGGGGTCTGTGTGCTTGTGGTCACCATCCTCCACCAGGGTGAGGGTCTTAATTTTTGCCGAACAACTGAAAGATATGCATCAGATTGTTGTGTATATCCCCTGAGGAGGAGCTAGGGCTCTGTTTAATAATCACTACTTTACTTGTTGCTTTTGCCTTATTTCTGCATTCCCTCACTTCCCTACTTAGTAACTGTTTTAAGTCTGTTCCTTGGGACTCAGAAGGCCTAGGAGTTGTTGTTTAGTTGCTAAGTCATCTCCAACTCTCTGGCAACCCCATGGTCTGCAGCCCGCCAGACCCCTATGTTCATGGAATTCTCCCAGGCAAGAATACTGGAGTGGCCATTTCCTTCTCCAGGGGATCTTCTCACCCAGGGGTCAAACCTGCATCTCCTGCATTGGCAGGCAGATTCTTTACCACTAGCCCCAAAGCCTAGGAGACTAAAGCCTTTTTCTACAAACAGATGGGGGACAGAGCGGGGCTTTGGTACCCAGGAAGACTCTGCAGGGTCCTACTCAGTCCCCCTTTTATTTGATAATTCCTTAGTCCCATTGGAAATATGAGTGGGACAAGAAAAGAATATAGTTTTGGATAGAGAAGTTAATCATACCTTAGCAAGGAAACTTGGATGTAGGGGCACTCAGTTTGACTACATAAAACCAGTCATCAGAAAGATGAGTCTGAATTTTAGCTACTCAGACATTGGGAAAATAATGATGCTGATTTAAGTAGAAAGTAATACGGGCATTAGGAAATCTCCTTAGGTTTGTTGAAAGACTAAATCCATGTGACTCACTAATGGTAGAAAGTCTCCAAAGTTTTATCAAAGTAGAATACAAAATAGAGTAATTTCTTATATCTTTATGGAACATATATTCCTTCCCATCTTCTCTGATGTTGCTTTTCTTTTAGCCACACTATTTTTACAGATTTTTGCAGGCCTAGACTAGAGGTCAGCGAAGTACTGCCCTCCAGCCAAATTCAGCTCAACTGTTTTTGTAAATAAAGTTTTATTGGAACATGCATGCATGCTAACTCACTTCAGTTGTGTCCAGCTCTTTGTGACCCCATGAGCTGTAGCCCACCAGGCTTCTATGTCCGTGGGATTTTCCAGCAAGAATGCTGGAGTGAGGTACTATCCTTCTTCAGGGTGTCATTTGCACTCAGGAATAGAACCCACAACTCCTGCATTGGCAGGCGGATTCTCTACCACCAAGGAAGGTCCCAATTTTTATTATATCTACCCTACTCTAGGTGAACATCATGAGAAATATTTCCTCACTTCTCTCATCAGGTGTCATAGTTGTAGAGATTGCATACACAGTGATGTCCTCCATGCCTGCCCTGCACAATTGCAGAGACTTTGGACAAAGCCTTGTTCACCACCACACTGCAATAATGGGGCAGTTCCCGTTTCCCTCCCATCTAGAGTAGAGGAAAGATTATGAAGAGAAGGGAGTTAGATAAAGAGATTTCCTACAATCTGTGTTTAAAACCCTGGGCAGACCTCTGAAAGTGATCAGAGTCAATATAGAAAAAGGTTTGAGAACTGAGCTCCGGTGTGGTATCCATCAGGCTTCAAACTGGCCTCTGGGTAGTCCATAAGTGGAGCAGAACAAAACACTGAAAAGGCTTTAACAATGAAATTGACGTTTGAGCCACAGCTCATAAAGGTGAGCTTGGAGTCCAAAACAGTTTGCCTACTCAACTAGGTAATTTAAATAGAAAGCAGAGTCTCAGAACATAATACTCATCATCATACCAGGAACCAGGAAAGCCATAATTCACATGACAGAAGATAATCCACAGACATCACACTGAGATGACACAGATGTTGGAACTACCTGACAAGGATTTTAAAGATGCTGTAGTAATGAAAATGCTCCAAAAAGCTATTACAGGCTCGAAACAAGTGAAAACATTTAAAGTCTCAGTAAAGAAATAGATTATATATTAAAAAAATCAAGTGGAAATTTTAGAACTGAAAAATATAATAACCTAAGTAAAAAACTGGCTCATAGTAGAATAGCTATAACAGGGAAGAATGACTGTGCTTAAAGTGAGATCCATAGAAATTATCTACTATGATGACAGAGAGAATAAAGATTTTTTAGAAAGTAAACAGGGCCTCAGGGACCTGTGGGCAATAACAGCGACAACAAAAATTGTACGTTTGTATATTACAATTGAAGCAGTGATTTGAAAACTTCCTAAATTTGGTAAACCCCTAAAGGGAAAAACCCAAAGTAATGTATTCCCAGACACTTCATAAGTAATTTGCTGAAAACTAAGACAAAGAGAAAATTCTTAAGAGCAACTAGAGAAAAGCATTTTATTAGCTAATATGCTTCTGAATCAGAAAACATGGAAGCCAGAAGAAGTGGTAAGATATTTTTAAAGTGTCAAAATGAAAGAACTAACAACCCAGAATTCTTCATGCAGTGAAAATATAAGATGATATAAAGACATTTTCAGATGAAGGAAAACTAAGAGAGCTTTTTGCCAGCAGACTTGCTCTAGAAAAGGAAATTCTTCAGACAGAAAATGATAACAGAAAGAAACTTGGACTGTCAGGAATAAAAAAAAAAGTACAAATGAGAGAGTAGATGTAGGGTAAATGACTGGTTTTCTCCCCTTATATTTTTAAAATGTTTGATGGTGAAAATCAAAATTTATAACATCATCTGTTATAGTTTTCAATGTATATAAAGGTAACATTTTTTCATTCTCGGTTTTTCCTGAGATATAAAGGTAATTTTTAAGACAACTATATCATAAAAGAAGAGCGATAAAGGGAACTAAAAGTTAGTAGAATTCCTACATTCCACTTGAAATAGCAAAATGTTGGTATGAGTAGACTGTAATAAACTCTTTGTATATAAACTATAATACCCAGTGCTGCTATTTAAAATACTCTATGACAAGATGTACTTTAGGGGGAGAAAAAGAACACTATAGACAAGTCAATACTGAATACTAAAAGAGGTTCAGAGCATGCACAGGAAAGCAGAAATGGGTGTTGGATTTTGTCAAGTGCTTCTTCATATTAATTAGTGTTAATTAAACTGTTAATGGTTACGTTGAATCAACTTGGAATACTTAACCAGCTTTGCTTTCCTAGAATAACCCTACTTGGTCATGGTATGTGTGTGTGTGTGTGTGTACAAATGATAAAAAATATTTTGACATATGAATATTTAATATAAATAGAATCATACAATATGTGACCTGTCTGCTTCTTTCACTTGGCATAATATTTTCAAGTTTCATACATGCTGTTGTTTGTTTTAGTACTTCATTCCTTGTATGGATATTCCAGTATTTGTCCATTCATTTGTTGATGGACCTTTGGGCTCTTTCTGCCTTTTGTTATTTGAATACTGCTAAGACATGCCTCTACATGTATTTGTTTGAGTATCAGTTTTCAGTTCTTTGGAGTATATACTTATGAGTGGGCAATTGATTTTTTGAGAGGGGTGCAGAAGCAATTCAAGGTTGGAAGCATAGTCTTTTCATTGTATGATGCTGAAATAATTAGACACCTCATAAGCAAAAAATCACCCTTGACCTAAACCTCACACTCTACTTAAAATTACTTAACTCAGAATAAATAGTAAATCTGACAGATAAAATAAATGTGATATGTCAAACTATAAAGCTTTCTATATGTGAAACTATAAAGAAAAACTTAGGAATAAATCTTCATAACTTAGGCTAAAAAGTTCTTAAACATGACACCAAAATGGTTCATAAAAGAAAAAGAAATAAATTGGACTTTATAAAAATTAAAAACTTTTGATCTGGGAATGTGACCCTTTAAAGAAGATGAAAAGGCAAGCCATAGACTAGAAGGAAGTCTCCAAATCACATGGCCAAGAAAGGTCTTGTATCTGGAATGTATTAAGAACATTCTAATCTCAATAATCAGAAACCGTTCAGTTTAAAAAATGGGTAAAAGTTTTGGACAGCTTTACGAAAGAGTAAATATGAATGACAAATAAGCACATGAAAAGGTGTTTAAATCATCAACTGTTTTTAAAAATGCAACTTAACAATACAATGAGTTACCATTACATACCTATCAGAATGGCTAAAGTAATGTTGAGCAGCTAGCCCTCTCATAGATTCTTCTTCGGAATGTAAAATGATAGAACCATTCTGGGAAACAGTTTGGCAGTTTGCTATAAACTTAAACTTGACCTTATCGTGTGATTCAGCAGTCATACTGCTGTACACTTATCCTAGAGAAATGAAAACTCATGGGTGCACAAAAATGTATATACTCACATACATGGCAACTTAACTGTAATGATCAAACCTTGAAAACAACCTACATATCTTTCAATGGGTAAATTAACTGTGGTACATTCCACATAACAGAATACTACTCAGCAATAAAAAAAAGAATGAACTATTGAGGCACACAGTAACTTGGTTGGATCCCAAGAGCATTATGCTAAGTGATAAAAAGAGATCATTGGTTCTGGAGATTAAGGTTTGAAGAAGGGTGTGACTCTAAAAGGGATAGTGTACAAGGATTTTTTTGTGTTGATGAAACAGTTTGTGTACTGATTATGGTAGTAGTTACATGAGTCTGTATAGGTTTTGAAAGTACTACACCAAAACAAACAAACAAACAAAAGGTGTGCATGTAAAAACCAGTGAATCCAAACAATATCTGGGTTTTGTTGTTATTCAGTCGCTCAGTTGTGTCTAACTTTGCAACCCTGTGGACTGCAGCATGCCAGGCTTCTGTGTCTTTCCCTATCTCCCACGATTTGCTCAAACTCAGTGTCCATTGAGCCAGTGATGCTGTCCAACCATCTCATCCTCTGTCACCCTCTTCTGCTGCCCTCAATCTTTCCCAGCATTAGGGTCTTTTTCAGTGAGCTGGCTTTTCACATCAGGTGGCCAAAGTATTGGAGTTTCAGTGTAAGTCCTTCCAATGAATATTAAGGTTGATTTCCTTTAGGATTGACTAGTTTGATCTTGCTGTCCAAGGGACTCTCAAGAGTCTTCTCTGGTACCGCAGTTCGAAAGCATCAATTCTTTGGCGCTCAGCCTTCTTTATGGTCCAGCTCTCACATCCATATATGGGAAAAACCATAGCTTTGACTTTACGGACCTTTGTCGACAAAATGATGTCTCTGCTTTTTAATATGCTATCTAGGTTTGTTGTAGCTTTTCTTCCAAGGAGCAAGCATATTTTAATTTCAGGGACCATCTGCAGTGATTTGGGAGTTCAAGTAAATAAAGTCTGTCACTGTTACCATTTTTTCCCATTTTCCCCTCATCGATTTGCCACAAAATGATGGGACCAGATGCCATGATCTTAGTTTTCTGAATGTTGAGCTTTAAGCCATCTTTTTCACTCTCCTCTTTCACTTTCATTAAGAGGCTCTTTTAGTTCCTCTTTTCTTTCTGCCAGTAGGGCGGTGTCATCTGAGGTTACTGATATTGATATCTGAGGTTATTGATATTTCTCCCGGCAATCCTGATTCCAGCTTATGCTTCATCGAGCCTGCCATTTCGCATGACGTACTCTGCATATAAGTTAAATAAGCAGGGTGACAATATATAGCCTTGATGTACTCCTTTCCCTATTTGGAACCAGTCTGTTGTTCATGTCCAGTTCTAACTGTTGCTTCTTGACCTTCATACAGGTTTCTCAGGAGGCATGTAAGGTGGTCTGGTATTCCTGTCTGTCTTAAAAATCTATTTCGTAGTTAATAATGTTGTTTAACATCAATTTCCTAATGTTGATAATCAGGAATTTGGTGTTGTGGTTAATTAAGATGTGTTCATTGAGGAAAGCTATGTGGAAGGTACACAGTAACTACTGTTTTTGCAATCTATTGTGGGTCTTGAATTATTTACAAATAAACGTCAAAAAATGTAGAGTTAAAAATTTTCAAAAGTAAAGTAAATAACATGAATTGGTTAGAGCACTGTTATACTGAGGCAGTGAGAAAAGTGATCTAAAGAGGTTTTTTAATTAAAATAATAATAGCTAAGGATTTCAAAGAAATTTTTATTCTGCTAATAGTAGATTCTCAGTGCTTGGTCAGCTACTTGGGAAAGTGGGACAAAGCCTCTATCCAGGAGAAGTAGTAGCAAGATTTGACATCTGGTTTAATTATTGTTGATGGTTTGATTTAAAAATCAGTGAGGGACAAGTGCTGTAAGCATCGTTTCTACTCCGAAGAATGGCATTTTCCAGAACGTAACAGCTGGCTTAACAGTGTTAAGTTATTCTTTTATTCAAAACAAAGCCTTTGCACAAGAACAAAATTCCAGCTCCTGTTTCTCTTTTGTGTCTGCTAATCTATTTTAGTTTTGAATCCTATATAAGATACAGCTAACCTTTCTGGGAGGGATTGGGGGCAGGAGGAAAAGGGGGCGACAGAGGATCAGATGGCCGGATGGCATCACCTGCTTGATGGACGTGAGTCTGAGTGAACTCCAGGAGTTACTGATGGACAGGGAGGCCTGGCGTGCTGTGATTCATGGGGTCGCAAAGAGTCAGACATGACTGAGCGACNATTGGGGGCAGGAGGAAAAGGGGGCGACAGAGGATCAGATGGCCGGATGGCATCACCTGCTTGATGGACGTGAGTCTGAGTGAACTCCAGGAGTTACTGATGGACAGGGAGGCCTGGCGTGCTGTGATTCATGGGGTCGCAAAGAGTCAGACATGACTGAGCGACTGAACTGAACTGAACTGAACCTTTCTGGAGCTTGCCTTATTTTTATCCTTCTTTCGCCTTCTTCCCTCCTCTTTTCCCTCTCCCACCCCATTCCCTCAGCCCTCTATCTACCCTTCTTCTCTCTTCCCTCCCTCTCTTTCCTCTCTCTTCCCTTCTCCTTTTCTCTTCCCCCTTTCACATACTACTGCCTTCTCCCCCTTTTTCTCCTCCCTCTTTTTTTTCCCCCCCTTAGAGACTATCTGCCAGTATCATCCCTGTATTTTGATTTTGAGGAGGAAAGCCCCCTAAGTCTTATTAAGTAGAATAATGGTGGATGGAAGGGCTTTCCAAAATTCGACCTTAATTTTGTAAAGCATGCTGATTTTAACCTGACCAGTTCTGTTGGTTCTGAGACCTGGGAATCAAGCTGTCAACTTAGGAAGAAACATTGAAGGTACTTGAAGAAATTCATTTTCTATGCGTTCATGTAGGATTGGCAGAATCTGGCTCCTCAGATAACAACTTTTCCTCTTTAGCCTTGGAGGGAGTTGTGTTTACATTCGATTTTGAATGAGAGAATTAAACATGGATGCATCTCATTCCCTCTCTGTGGCCCTTATGGAAGCAGTGTTCCTAAGGTTGCTCTGGTGTACTGAACTTGACACCGAGGTCTTTTAGGGACTATCTGGAATACCCAGAGCTGACAGAACACTGTCTCAGAGACTGTCAGTGGAAGAAATGCTCCACTTCGTTGCTTTCTACTGGATCTATAGAATTTCCATCTTTTTAAAGATTATTTTCAGACATTCAATAGAGATTTCTAGGCAAAAGGCAGAAGTTAAAAAAATGCATTTAAAGTAAGCCAGTTACTGGCTTTACTTACCAAGAAGAGCTTTTCTCGTCTATAACCATGTAATGACTACCTACCTTTTGCTTCAACCCATCAGGATAACAGTCTGTAAACTATGTATCTTGCTCTCTTACCCTTAAAATGTTACAAAATACCCACAGGGAAATTGATTTCCTGAAGCACTGGGTGGCCTACTTGTGAGTAAGCTAGTTTTTTCCTTACTATTAATAATTACAGCAGATTGTTCTTCTCTGTGTGTGCGCTCAGTCCTTTCCAACTCTTTTCAGCCTTATAGACTGTAGCCCTCCAAGATCTTCTGTCCATGGAATTTTCCAGGCAAGAATACTGGAGAGGGTTGCCATTTCCTACTCCAGGGGATCTTCCCAACCCAGGGATCAAACCCATGTCTCCTGCATTGGCAGGCGTCTAGAAGTGTGAAAAGCACACCTTAAACTACTTTAACTTTGCTATGAAAATATTCTTAATATGTTAAAAGACAGTGATTTCCGGTGTTGGCTTTCGAAAATGAGAATGCTTTTTAACTTTCTCTTTCATGGTTAATTATGCCCAGAGTCTTTATTTTAATTACCACTATGCAATACTTTAATTCCCCTGTTAGCTTCATTACGTTCTCTGCTTTGGTTTCTGAAAATAATTTTAGAGAAATAAAACCAAATTGTTCCAATACAATGAAGTGTTTTTGCCGCACTATTAATGAATCTTTTCTTCATTACCACCACAAACCTAGATGTTGCGAATGTTTTTAAATAAGCAAATTTAAAACTATTTAGTCTTGTGATTATAGTAAACAAAGAGCACAATAAAATTTAACTTACCTGACTCAGTCCTCTAGTTTTTACTGACCTTTCTTTATTGGAAATAGCTGTCGTTTAACTCCTCCCTATAGAGGTAATGTTATTAGAGAGAAGCTGGAAGGATTCCCAGGGTTTTGATTCTTAAGTGTAAGACTTGAAACTGTAAAATAATAGAAGAAAAAAGAGAGGAAACGGTCTTTGACATCGGTCTTGGAAGTGATTTTTTTCAGATATGACACCATAAGCCTAAGAAACAACAACAAATCAATAATGAGACTATATAAAACTAAACTTCTGCGCATCAGAAGACATACGAGGAGTCTTACAGGTACATGCAAAGGTGCTCAATATTCCTAATCATTAGGAAAATGAAAGTCAAAACCATGATAAGCCAGATCACCTTATAGTTGTTAAAATGGCCATCATCAAGAAAGACAAAAGAAGGTAAATGTTGTAGAGTATGTGGAGAAAAGAAAACCTTTATACCCATTCCTGTTGGTGGAAATGTACATTGGTAGAGCCACTATGGAAAACAAGATGTTCCTCAAAAAATTAAAAATAGAACTACCATATGATTCCAGCAATCCCACTTCTGAGTATGTATCTGAAGAAAATAAAATCAGGGTCTCAAAGAGACGTTCATTTCATCATTATTCACAATAGCCAAGATATGGCAACAACCTGTGGTTCTGTCAGTAGATACAGGGATAGAGAAAGTGTGTGTGTATACAAACAGCAATGGAATGGTATTCATCCATAGTAAAAAAGAGAAAATCCTGCTATTTACAACAACATGGATGAACCTGGAGGATACTATGATAAGTGAAATATGACACACAAAGACAAATACTACAAATACTCACATACATGTGCAATCTAAAAACTCAAATTCATGAAAGCAGAGTACAGTGGTAGTTACCAAGGTCAGGAAGGTAGGGAAAGTGGAGATGTTGATCAGATGGTACAAAGGTTCAGTTACGTGGGATGAATAAGTTCTAAAGAGTTAATGTATAGCATGGTAACTCAAGTTGTTAATAACAACACTGTATTGTGTACTTGAAATTTGCTAAGAGAGTTGATCTTAACTGTTCTCCTCGCCAAAAGCTAAATTATAACTGTGTGAGATGATGGATATGTTAATTAGTTTAACTTTGGTGATCATTTCAGTTTTTACATATTTTGAAGCATCCTGTTGTACACCTTAAATATATTCAGTTCTTATTTGTCAAGTAGACATTCATAAAGCCGAGAAAACCATGACCAGTGAAGTGCTGTGAGCCCATACTTTCCACTGCATCTTTTGTTGAAGGCTGCATGGGGAGGGGACAAATAAGAGCACGGAGCGATGGGTCAAGACCTGAATTCTAAATTTTGGCTTACCACTAGTTAGTATATTTTTGTGACAATGGATTTGACATCACCTTTGTCTCTTACATGCAGTCCTGTTGAACTAACAGTGAGCACTTATTCTTTGCAAGAGATGCCTGGAGATATTATATCCAGTTTATATTGACTAAATGCTTTTGTTTGTTGTTGATTTAGCCTTTTTCTTCAGTGTTTGGTCCAGGAAATTACACTGTGACTGGAAAATTTTCCTCTGAAGAGGCTTTTATTTGTATGGAAAATCTAAATAATCTTGGCAAAAGGTTTTATCTGTGATTTAAAAGCCATAGAGTTGATACTATTTTGTAATATTACATCAATTCTTGATTACTACTAATTTATTAAGTGAAGGAAGTAGCAGTGCCTAAATTATATAATAATGCTTATGGTTTACTAGTTGATTCAAAATTATTCTTTTTTTAGCAAAATAGAAATTGAACTGGCTTCCTAATTAAACTGGCTCTTCACATCCCAGAGTGACTATTTTTGTGTTGTAACCCAAGTAAAATAAGTATTTTAGCATTTTGATGGTGCCTTTAATGAACTGCTTCCCTGGTGGTGCAGAGGTTAAAGCGCCTGCCTGCAATGTGGGAGACCTGGGTTCGATCCCTGGGTCAGGAAGATCCCCTGGAGAAGGAAATGGCAACCCACTCCAGTATTCTTGCCTGAGAATCCCATGGACGGAGGAGCTTGGTGGGCTACAGTCCACGGGTCGCAAAGAGTCGGACACGACTGCGGGACTTCAGCTTCACCTTTAGTGAATTAGTAATCATTTAGGCTTAAGAGATGCTGCTTCCTTTAATATAATGTATTAGTAAGAAGAATATTGATTTAAATATGCTTCCCAATGTTTATTCACAGGACAGTGAAAGCAAATGCAGATTTCAGTTCTGTTGAGATAGGGTCATTCTTAGAAACTAACAGTGTCAGAAGAAATGCCTCAGGTAGTGTTTTTTTTTTTTTTTAAAAGAGCTGAACAAAAGGAATACAGAAGAACTCTGTTTTATCCCAAGTCCTTATTTCTTATAGGTACTATAGTGACAGCTTTACTGCAGATTTATAACTGTAAAATTGTTATATAACATTGTTAGCTTATAAGGGCCCATGATTGGGCCACCTCATAGCACTAAATACAAATAGAACAGAATTTATTCAGTGCGAAGTAATGTCTCTTGAGATTATGAGGATAAACAAGATAGTATATTTGAATTAGCTTTGAGTGTATACATGTGTTTTAGTCTCATATTATCTCTGAGATAGAAGGATGGGTGAGCAGGGAGAGGTTATGGAGAGAGGTAATTATTATCTCAATTATACATTACCAAATTGAAGCAAAAATCACAAAATTGAATTCATAACAGAGCTTGAATTAGGAAAAAAAAAAACTTGGATCTTAAACCTCTCTGCAGTCCTTCAAGTAGAACATGATGTCTTAAGTAATTTTAACAATTTTACCTCCGATTCTAAAACTTAAATAACATTACCATTGAAAGGAGCAAGAATACATGTGTCTATTGATGAGTCTGATTTTAAGAAGACCTGGTATACAAAACCCTACATTATAAATATAATTTATAGCGTTTGTAAAGTAATTTCACTTTGCCCTTTACAATTATTCTTTGCATTATGGACTACCATTGAATAATGGGAAAAGTTCATTTATTAGCATTTCAAAAACACAATAAATTATATGTTAAAGGTTTATTTTAAATGCAGTTTTATTCATAACCCTTTCAGTCCAACTGAAAGTGATTTTTCTCTCTTCTGTTCCTTAATTCCTTGTTTACCACAATCGTAAAACATTTAAATTGTCTACTATTGTGGTTATTTATGTGTAGAATTTCTTATTCTGTTGGGTTGTCATATCCCATGTTTCCTTGTATACATTAAGTGCTTAATAAATATTTATTAAATGAACAAAGTTTCACCTGTACTTGATCACTCAGTGATAATCAAGGCAAAAGGAGGGAGAAGTAAGACTCTCTCCCAGGGGACTTATGGGGGAACATTTTCATTCTATATTTCCCCATCTCCCACTCACCAACCAGAATTGCTTCTTAGTGAGACTCCATCTTCTGGAAGTGTATCAAATTCCAAGTGTGTATGTGGTGTGTGTGAGAGAGAGAGAGAGAGAAAGAGAGATAGGGAGGGAATGAGAGAGGGAGAGATGAGTGGAGGGAGCAGCATGAAACCATAAGGGGGCGGGGGAGCAAAAGAATTACAACGTAGAACAGAATTATCTGCCTGCATTTTGGCATTTCTAGTAGAGAAATATAGAAGAGAGTACATTAGGCATACAGGAAGAAGAAAAAAAAAAAAACATCGTCAGAAATAGCTGCCCTGATAGAATGGCAACATGACTAAAGTAGAGCTTTTAGTAATGAAGCCCTTCTCTGTATTCTTGCTGACGAATAATGCATACACACTTCAAGTGTTTTGCAGACATCAATAGAAATGTCTAAAACCAGGATCAGTGGTAACTGACAAAGCCTGTTTGGTGAGAAATTTGGAGATTATGTATATGAATGTATGTATGTATAACAATGGCTCTGTTTCACGTTTATAGAATTCCATAATCTCTCTATTTGTTGCTACTTCGTAACAGTGGTGGATAACAAAGACAGACAGCTCTGATAAGGGGTTTTCTTATATAAGGTTCCTTTCCATTAGAACCTGCGGGAGACCCAGGTTCGATTCCTGGGTCGGGAAGATTCCCTGGAGAAGGAAATGGCAATCCACTCCAGCACTCTTGCCTGGAAAATCCCATGGACAGAGGAGCCTGATGGGCTACAGTCCATGGGGTCGCAAAGAGTCGGACACGACTGAGCGACTTCACTCACTCACTCCATTAGAATAAGTCCCTATCCATCTCAGAGTTGTTGCTTTGTTTACCTATTATATATCTGCTTTCTTTTTTTCCTAGATATTTATTCTGATGAGCCTAATCTTGTGTTAGAACATAAACTTTTTCTGTTTCTTGCTATCTCTCTCTTTTTTATGAGTACTTTATGAACAAGATGCTTTGAATTTTGCAGACTTTTAAATATCGTTTTGGTTTAAAAAAAAAATGGGCTATAGCTCTGAGTCTTTTCAGTGTTTTGTCTAACTATTATCATTCCAAACAGCCATTCGTTTTCTCTTATCACTCTCTGCCTTAGAGTCTTTCATTGGTTACGCGTATATGTAGACCTTTCTCATTCCAGAACCAAACATAATGGACCTTTTTCCCTTTCTCTGTGTTATCTTTGACATTACAGAAAGATTTAATATATTCTGTCACCAGCTTACTTGGAGACACATTAAGACTCTTGAATTACACTTCATTTCATAAATTATCCTCTTTTCCTTAGACTTCAGTTCTTGAAACATTGAGTTCTAATTAAACTCTTCTCTCAAGAAATACAGATATATTTTTTAATGTAGATGTGGGTCTTCTTTTCAGCAAAAAAAGTCTACAGTTTGAAAACTAAAGGTCAGATGTTTTAATTATTATATTCCTTTACTCTCTTTTTTCCTTAAAAAAATTAAAACTAATATAAGATATAATATGGAAAACTGGTTGTGAGGTATGTGGGATCTCTGTACTAACTTTGCAATAATTCTGTACATCTCAAAGCAGTTCTAAAAGAAAATGTTTATTGAAAAATATGTGAAGGACATTTTCATTCATATTAATTTCAGAAATATTCAGGGTGTTTTATTTCTTACAAATTGTGAAAAATCTAACAAATGTCAATACTCTTTGCTCTCTTAACTATTGAATTAATAATAAAGCTTTGAATCAGTTTGAGAACATTATTTACTCCCAGATCCTGGTATAATATTGTTAGAAAGTAAATGATGAATTGGTCTCCCAACATCAGACCCCTCTGTTCCTCTCAAATCTTCCGTGGCTGAAGTGGGAATCTTTATAGCCTGAGGAGTCTGTCCTTGAGTTCAGTCTCAAGTGAAGAGAATCAGCAATTCTAGAACTTGATTGAGGAAACAGCATTGACCACATCTTGCTGAATTTTATCTGGACTTTCTTCAGTTCTTAAGGGCTCTAACTCTTTGTACAAGACTCTTGATGACATAGGTTCTTCTTTGATCTGAAAGGACTAGCCTGCAGTGGCACATCTGAATATGAAAGATAATTCTGAAAGTAATTGTGTGTTGCATTTTCCCTTCTCAGCTTTCCTGCCCCCTCCGCCCCCAAATCATTTTATAGCCTAATCATCCTAGCTTTTGTTTCTAGGGCTCTACTTGACATGACAAGTATGATGATGACATGACAAGATGATGTCCCTAGAAAATAGTTGTAGATTTCTGGTTTGGCAACTGCTTTATTAAAGGCTGATATAAATTGAGAACTGATTACCTTGCTTATTGCTATGTGGAAGAAAAGATGCTGTTCCTAAAGTACCCGTTCTTTCTCTCCCAGACCTGCAGACAGAACAACTTGAAAATTTTCTCAGGCTAAGGAGTCCTTGTCAAAACAGATTTCTATTTGAAGAACTGAGCTGCCTAGGGTATTTACAAATAGCCCAAATGAAATACGATGGGGCTGAAACCTTAGAATGGGAAAAAAGAATTTTTCACATTTGTTTAACCCCACTGGACCCATTGTTAGAGAATACAAATAATATTAAAGTGTTTTAACCACTTGCTAGTCATCTTATATCAAAGTATGTAAATAAGAAAAAATGGCTAGCCTGATTAAAAATTGGCATAACACATTATCAATATATCTGATATAAAGCATGTTCTACGTTTTATTTTGAAAATTACCAGTAGCATCAATTTTGTTTTCTTAAAGTCCTATGACTGATATTTATAAACTGTTGAACTCATATCCTTTTACAGTATTCAGTGGCTTTACTTCAGTAATGAAAAAGTCCATTTTGTTGGTGACACCTTGAAATCTGGAATAGGTAGCATTATTAGATAAATTATAGTTTTTCCTCTAAGATAATTTGAGTTTCATCTGTGAAGGTAATAAACTCAGAATGCTGAAGTGCAGCTGGAGTAAACAAACTATTTTGCTCCTTTTATAAAGATTTCAGTGTGTGCAACTTTGAGTTCAAAGAGGATCATACTTGCATGTACCGAGTGATAGAGAAGTAAAAGAGTATTATTATTATAATTTTTTTTATGTAACTGCTTAATTTCACATTTGTTGGTGATGTTTCTGAAGTAACTGGTCTTTTTCACTGCGATCTCCCAAAGTATGCACATAAAATTTTCAGTGGATTCTTTGAAATCTAATCTTTTTTTTTTTTTTTAGAGTTTCTATTTTACTTTATTTTACTTTACAGTACTCTATTGGTGAAATCTAATCTTAAAAGCTAAATTCGTTGCTTAGTAAGATACACTGAACTGGTCCTGGCTTATCATATTGATTTTTGACAGTTGCTACCTATAAAGAGAAGTCAACCTCTCCATACAGTTTACTGTCGCTTTTGTTTCTCTTCTTACTGACAGAACCCCAAGGACTGCAGCAAAGCCAAGAAGCTGGTGTGTAACATCAACAAAGGCTGTGGCTATGGCTGTCAGCTCCATCACGTGGTCTACTGCTTTATGATCGCGTATGGCACCCAGCGAACACTCATCTTGGAATCTCACAATTGGCGCTATGCTACTGGAGGATGGGAAACTGTGTTTAGGCCTGTAAGTGAGACCTGCACAGACAGATCTGGCGTCTCCACCGGACACTGGTCAGGTAAGAAGCCTGTGCAACTTGTCATCTCTCTGGGTTGAAGTACTACATAACCAAGTTATCGGATTTGTACTTACAACCTTATGGATTATAGTATTTTGCTCTGCATTGTGAATACTATACATTATCCAGATAAAATCTGGAATAGCAATATTTTGTTCACAAAGTGTTTCATGGTAAATGTCTTATTTTTTGGCCACACCACACAGCATGCAGGAATCTTAGTTCCCCAACCAGGAATTGAACCTGTGCCCTCTGCCATGGAAGTGCAGGGTCCTCATCACTGGACTGACTACCAGGGAATTCCCTCATCTCTGATGTTCATTTTTATCTGGATCTAGCAAAGTCACTAAGTTTTTTCAAGGAACATAATTTATTCTTTCAATGATGATGATGTACCTTCTCTTTTTGGGGTGCTTTCACATTATTGTACTCATTTGATCCTCGTAATTATAACATAGATTGCTGGTTCTCAGACTTCAGCATGCCTGAGAATTATCTGGAAAGCTTATTAAATACTATTTTCTGATTCAGTAAGCCTGAGACAGGGCCTGAAATTTGTATTTCTGACAAAGTTTCCAGGTTCAGGGACCATACTATAAGAACCACCTAGACAGTGCAGGTACCTTTATCTCCGTTTTATAGTTGAGGACAATGAAGCCTAATTTGTTTGTGTGATTTTAATTTTATTCAGGAAACATTTAATGAGGAACAATGTGTTTAAGGTACAATGCTTAGGCATGAGAAGAGATGCAAAGATGAGCAAGAAATTTCTCTCCAAGGACTTGGTGATAGAAGGGATAGAGTATAGACAGAGTTTCTTACCACTAGTGTTTTATTTTTTCTACAGTGATGATCTTTAAATAAGGTCCAAAGTTGGGCTGCCTTTGTTAATATGTTTGCTGTATCTTTTTGTAATCTTGAGCAAGTAAAGTTAACCTAAGCCTTCATTTCCTCATCTGTAAAATGAAGAGTAACAATTAACTTACCTCTTTGAGTTGTTGATAGGATTAAATGCACTAATATGTGTAATGCACTTAGCACAGTACCTGACATGTAAGCTCAAGTGATTGTTAGATGTCTTTAACCTATATTCACTGAGGGCCAACAGTGTGACAAATACAGAACTAAGTGATTAGGTGAAATGCGTAGTAAGTCAGTATGCTATCTCTGCACTCACATCTTATATGAGAAGACCAGTATTTTTCAAAATGCTGAGGCATTTCAGTTAATATAATTCCTTATGGAGCTGAGCAACTTTTTTCACACATTAAAACACTAGATATGAAACAAGGAGCTATGTCATTGGCAAAGTGAGTAACTTTAGTTCCTTTGTTTCTTTTTGCCTCCTTTGGGAAATACAAATAATACTTCACAGAAATGTCAAGAAAGTTAATTGGGTAATTTCTTCTGTAAAATGCCTTAAGTTGCTCTATAAAATGTCCTTTATGGATTTAAAGTATCATCTTGTGATATGAATTTTGTCTTCTTTAGGAGCCTTATTCTGTATATCAGCATTTGTTTTTTTCTTTGTAGCTCACTTCAAACTTTAAAGTGAACCTCTTAATCTAAAACTTAGCTGAGCTTTAGTTTTGAGGTTTCCTCTTCGATTGATCTAGCTTCTCAGGTCTCTCAGTGGTAAAGAATCTTCCTGCCAGTGCAGGAGACAGGAGACGTTCAGTCCTCTGGAGGAGGAGATGGCAACCCACTCCAGTATTCTCACCTGGAAAATCCCAGATAGAGGAGCCTGGTGGGCTTCAGTCCATGGAGTCGCAAAGAGTCGGACACGACTGAGCGACTGAACACACACGCACTTCCGTTGGTCTGGTCTGTGGTTTACAGCTGGTACAAACAGATTAGGTGTCAAGATTAGGGAGATACAGAAAAAGCAACTCTTATCCTTCTCACTGTGGCTAACTTTTTCATTTTGTGTACTTAGTTCATTTTCAAGCTTCTTTGGTTGTGGAAGTACATAGCCTGCAAAGAATAAGTTTCAGTGTTTCAAAGGAGAGGTAACTTTATGAGTAGCAGTCAGTTAATAAAAAATGTGAAAAGTTAGCCTCACTAGACTTACGGATTTGATACATAGGTTGGCCATGCCAATATGCTACAAGCAGTTATTTGGTCTGTTTGATTGTAATCCTTTCTTATATATTTTATAGTATGTAGTGGCAACTATAGAACATGAAGGTTAAAAATATAAAATATGGAGAAGGGAATGGCAACCCACTCCAGTATTATTGCCTGGAGAATTCCATGGACAGAGGAGCCTGATGGTCTACAGTCCATGGGGTCGCAAAGAATTGGACATGACTGAGTCATTGAGACCTTCACTTTACTTTGAACAATAGTAGACACGATATTATTGGAAAAGAGTCTGTTGTGTTTTTACGCATCTAAAAAACAGCAGTTAGAAAAGGTAATTGTAAAAAAAAAAAAAAAGAAAGAAAGAAAAGGTAATTGTTATGCCCGCAGTCCAAGTCCCCAAAACTGAGAAAACAAGACATCCATGGCAATGCAAAAGCAAAAAGGGAATTTATTTCTGACTCGAGCCAGGGCCCCTGCCACATCCAACGCAGTGGAGTGGAGCAAGAGCCCCGAGCCCTGGGTTACAATAGTATTTATAGATTTAGGACAAAGACAGGGAGTTGGCAAGGGTGGATTGGTTGCAAGGGTTACTTGGTATTTATTGATTGGCTAAATTTTTGCACACGCGGGCTTTCTTTGGGGGTTTCTACCCTCATCCTGATAGGCTGAAACTAGGCTACGGGGAGTATACTGATTGGTCGACTCCTGATGCCAGCAGAGGATGATCTCAGCTCCTCCCTGGCCATGACTCAGCTCCTCTGCAAAGGAGGCTTTGGCCTACCTTGGCTCCCTGAAGCTTGTCATGGCGCCTGTTTGGTCCTAACAGTAATTACTTTTGCACAAAAAATATAATATTCTCAGGAAAAATAATTAAGGAAAGCTAAGGACAACTATTACACTGGAAATTATAAAGTGCTATAGACAGCCAATAAAGAGGGCCAAAATAAATGGAAGAAAAATAAATATATAAAATAAACAACTAGTGAGAACCTACTGTATAGCATATGGAAATCTACTTAATGCTCTCTGGTGATGTAAATGGGAGGGAATCCAAAAAAAAGGGGTTATATATCCACATATGCCTGATTCACTTTGCTGTACAGCAGAAAATAACATTGTAAAGCAACTATACATCAATAAAATATTTTTATGTAAAGGCTTGAATTTGAAACATTCAGAATTTCTTCATGTTACAGTTAAACAGACTCTCAAAATCATCCTTACTTTTTTTATGTGGACTCTAAGACCTGGTCGATACTAAGTGGCTTATCCACAATCTCACAGCTTATAAATGACAGAACTCTGGTTAATACATTCACCTACCTCCAGTCTAAGTCCTTCCTAGTACGCTACTGTCAAATGCCTTACCTAGCGGAATAATGATTAGAAGTGTAGAACGGTTTTTAATGTCTGGGAACTAAATAATATGATGAATAAGTCTATCCTCTCTCCTCCCTCTATCCTGTAACTTTTCCTGAATCTTTCATATAATTTTCAGTACTGAAGAGTTACCAGTGGTATTTTCTTCTTAGTAATTTGCTGTCCCTGATTAAAGAAATCATTTTATTATGGTATCATAGAATTATACTTTTAATTAAATATATCTTTGCTTTTTCACTACAGATACTATATAAAATCATACATCTTTCTTCATGCTAATGAATTAATCTATGCCTGTTGGACACCTTTAATTAAACTAGTAGTTATTTTCAATGGTCTTTCAGAATTCATTATAAGTAAAATAATTTAGATGCTAATCTTATATCCAAAAGAAGAGGTTTATTTTAGAACTTGGAATACTTTAATTTTTATGAAAAGTATGATTGCCGTCCTCTTTTATGTCTGTTTATATACACTCTCTATAAATGTACCTTTTCGAGAAACCTATTTCTAGAATTAGAGAAATCAGAATGAATTTTAATAAGCTCTTTGACATTAATCCTTCAGTTAACCGTAAGTCAACTAAAGCTGTTATTATTCTGGCCTGTACAAAGATTTTTAGGATATTATGACACGACTGCCATGAAATTATTGCTGTTGGTACTCACTTGACACAATGTGCCTGCAGGTGGAATTTGGTGATTTCTGTGCAAATCTGTCACCAGCATAGAAAGCAGTATGCATTAGATCATTTGAATAGCCAAATCATAGCTTGTTGTAAGTTCAGTTCTTTGTTTTTCTCCTTCATTTTTTTATGTATGAAACCATATCCTTTGTAGGGAAATGCTGCTGTTTAGTCGCTGAGTTGATTCTGACTCTTTCTGAACCCATGGACTATGAAGCTCCTCTGTCGGTGGGATTTCCCAGGCAAGATACTATAGTGGGTTGCCATTTCCTTCTCCAAAAATTTGGTTTAGTGAAGCAAAATATAAAAATTATGCTTCCAACTGAAAAAAATAATCTTTCCTTGTTACCTACAGCTGTCATGTCGGTTCTAAAGTTGTTGATAAAATGGTCAGTTATTTTTCTGTATCGCAGAATGGTTCCTAAACCTGAACTAACTACATGTAATAGGCTTGATTCTTCTAAATAGAGTCCTTATGATAATTTAGAATGGGAATCTTGGCATTTAATGGTTTGAAGTATCTTTCAACAGTAATTGATTTGTTGAATTTTGTTGACTGTTTTAGGCTATGTATGACTACCGGTTTCCAAGACACTTTTGTAGTTGCTGTTTACTCTTGAATACATTGATTTAGCATTAGGGAACTCAAGCCATTTAAACTCAGTTCTCCATTATTTTTTTCCCTTCGTATTCAGATTAGCAATTAAGCCATTTGGGTGTTTTGCATTTCCTTCTCTTTTCTTTCATTGTCATAAATTGAACTGAATTACTTAATTTGATTAATCTAATTGAAAAACTTTCTTTTAAATGAAAATAATTACTAGTAAGAAACAGTGCTTATAAATATGAAAAAATTTAATGCCCTAGAGGTATCTGATTTAAGTGTATGTTTAGACAGATTGCTGTTTGCTTGAAAAAGTTGGCTTAAACCTCAACATTCAGAAAACTAAGATCATGGCATCTGGGGAAACAGTGGAAAAGTTGGCTGACTTTATTTTTTGGGGCTCCAAAATCACTGCAGATGGTGACTGCAGCCATGAAATTAAAAGACGCTTTTTTGTTGGAAGGAAAGTTATGACCAACCTAGATAGCATATTAAAAAGCAGAGACATTACATTGCCAACAAAGGTCCGTCTAGTCAAGACTGTGGTTTTTCCAGTGGTCATGTATGGATGTGAGAGTTGGACTGTGAAGAAAGCTGAACGCCGAAGAATTGATGCTTTTGAACTGTGGTGTTGGAGAAGACTCCTGAGAGTCCCTTGGACAGCAAGGACTGCATACTATCTGGTCAGCCTGAGGGAAAGGCAGACAACTAGAATGAACAATTAAAATTTTTTGTGACATGGGTAAGTCCATAGTACTCTAAAGTACATATCTAACGTGTATTTGGGGTTCATCTGCCTAAGGCCCCTTACCTTGTGCTCAGTCATGTCCAAATCTTTGTGACCCCACCGACTCTAGCCCATCAGGCTCCTTTGTCCCTGGGATTTTCCAGGCAAGAACACTGGAGTGGATTGCCATTTCCTATTCCAGGGGATCTTGCTAACCCAGGGATCTAACCAACATCTCTTGGGTCTCCTGCCTTAGCAGGCAGAGTCTTTACCACTGGGCCACCTGGGAAGCCTAAGTTCAGTTCAGTTCATTTCAGTCGCTCAGTCGTGCCTGACTCTCTGCGACCCCATGAATCGCAGCACGCCAGGCCTCCCTGTCCATCACCAACTCCCGGAGTCCACTCAGACTCACGTCCATCGAGTCAGTGATGCCAGCCTAAAGCACTTACATAATGCTATGTTTCCTGCATTTTATTTAAAATTTGCATAATTGTTGTCTGTAGGACAACAATTTTGCATTACCATTCTATGTAGAGAGAATAGGAAGGTAATTTAGTTTTCTACCTTGGTTGAGCAGTTTTTTTTCCAATTATATTAGAGATGTAATTGACATAACATTTTATTAGTTTAAGATATACAACGTAAGTTTAGTAAAAATCCATCTTCTCACATGGCTACAAATGTTTTTTCTTGTAATGAGAACTTTTAAGGTTTACTCTGTTAGTTACCTTCAACTCTACAATACAGTATTGTTAACTGTAGTCACCATGCTGTATGTTCAGTTCAGTTCAGTCTCTCAGTCGTGTCTGACTCTTTGCAACCCCATGAACCATAGCACACCAGGCCTTCCTGTCCATCACCAACTCCCGGAGTCCACCCAAACCCATGTTCATTGAGTCGGTGATGCCATCCGGTCACCTCATCCTCTGTCGTCCCCTTCTCCTCCTGCCCTCAATCTTTCCCAGCATCAGGGTCTTTTCAAATGAGTCAGCTCTTCGCATCAGGTGGCCAAAGTATTGGATTTTCAGCTTCAACATCAGTCCTACCAATAATCACCCAGAACTGATCTCCTTTAGGATGGACTGGTTGGATCTCCTTGCAGTCCAAGGGACTCTCAAGAGTCTTCTCCGACACCACAGTTCAAAAGCATCAATTCTTCGGCGCTCAGCTTTCTTCACTGTCCAACTCTCACATCCACATATGACCACTAGAGAAACCATAGCCTTGACTAGATGGACCTTTGTCAGCAAAGTAATGTCTCTGCTTTTTAATTTGCTGTCCAAGTTGGTCATAACTCTCCTTCCAAGGAATAAGCATCTGGAATATACCTGGATAGTATATTCAAAAGCAGAGACATTACTTTGCCGACTAAGGTCTGCCTAGTCAAGGCTATGGTTTTTCCAGCAGTCATGTATGGATGTGAGAGTTGGACTGTGAAGAAAGCTGAGCACCAAAGAATTGATGCTTTTGAACTGTGGTGTTGGAGAAGACTCTTGAGAGTCCCTCAGACTGCAAGGAGATCCAACCAGTCCATTCTGAAGGAGATCAGCCCTGGGATTTCTTTGGAAGGAATGATGCTAAAGCTGAAACTCCAGTACTTTGGCCACCTCATGCGAAGAGTTGACTCATTGGAAAAGACTCTGATGCTGGGAGAAATTGGGGGCAGGAGGAGAAGGGGATGATCGAGGATGAGATGGCTGGATGGCATCACGGACTCAATGGACTTGAGTCTGAGTGAACTCCGGGAGATGGTGATGAACAGGGAGGCCTGGTGTGCTGCGATTCGTGGGGTCGCAAAGAGTCGGACACGACTGAGCGACTGAACTGAACTGAACTGAACTGAATTTCATGGCTGCAGTCACCATCTGCAGTGATTTGGAGCCCAGAAAAATAAAGTCAGCACATCCTCAGAATTTATATATCCTTTTCTTTTGGAAGTTTATACTTTTGACCACCATCACCCCTTTCCCCCAACTTTCCCTGCCTTCACCTCTCTTTACCTCTGGCAGTCACCAGTCCATTCTCTTTTCCAATGAGTTTGCTTTTTTAGATTCCACATACAAGGGAGATCATACAGTGCATGTGTTTCTCTGGCTGACTTATTTCACTTAGCATAATATCCTTAAGGCCTGTCCATGTTGTTGCAAATGACAAGGTTTCTTTCTTTCTCATGGCTGAATAATATGGCATTGTGTGTATATAAAAATGTGTGTGCATATATATATACATATACGTGTGTGTGTGTATGTATTATTTTCTTTATCCATTCATTCACCAGTGGACATTTGAGTTGTTTCCAGTGGCTGAGTTATTATAAATAATGCTGCAGTGAACATAAGGGTGCCGATATCTCTTCAAGATAGTGATTTCATTTCCTTTGTATGTATACCCAGAGATGAAATTGCTGGATCATATGTTACTCTATCATTAAACTATTTAAGCAAATACCTCACTAAGGTTAAAAGGAAAATCTTTAGCAAGCTGAGACAAATTAAATTATACTTTAACTTCTTCCTGTGAAACTAATATTTGTGACATTTACAAAACTACTCAGATGTCTGTTGAAGTCATCCAAGTAATAAAACAAGCTTGTATCCTTAACAACGGCTGATCTCAGATAGACTGATTGATAAACTAATGATATGGTTGATAATCTATAGACGTAACCTGTTAGGATAGACTACGGACCTGCTTCTACATAGTATTTTTACAGTAGTATTTTCAGGCTTTGTTGATTAATTAAGTAGAATATGAAATAAGTGCATTTAAAATTTTAGATCCCTTGTGCTGCAAAAATATCTTTATTTCTCTGTTTAGGTAATGTGAGGAAGAGGAGAGGATAGTGATCTATGAGTTTAACTGTGTCTGATCTCAGTTCTGTTGTTTTTAGCTTTCTGAACTTAAGCAGTTAATTATTGCTTCTGAACCTCAGATTTGCTTTAATAAAGCCCATGATATTCAATACTGATCTCCCTACACACTTTTATGGGACTGTAGTCATAAAGGAAAGTGATTAAAAGCTATAAAAGGTATTAAGATGATCTTCACACAGAGTTTCTTTTCATTGTCTATGTTTGGTCCCCAAGTTTTAAAACAAAAATGCTGTAATGGAATATATTATTAGATAATAATTTGCAAAAATAGAAAAGTTATCCTTTATTCTGAGGTGAAAACTAGGCCTTTATAAGGACTTCATAGAGAGTTTTTCCTTTTAAAATTATAAAGTTACATGAAAAAATTGAAAGAATTCCAGAAAGCAGAAATAACTTCTGAGAATAACCTCTAAGCACTAGACTCGCTCTGCAATTAAACATAGTAAAATTCTAGACCAGTCAGATAGTCTCTCTGCAGTTGCCTTAATATTTTTTCTACACCAGTATACCTGAGATGGAAGGAATACTCCTACCTATAACAGTGACTCATTATAATTAGTGATTTTAAAGTTGGCTATGTCTGTGGGAATGGGGTGGTGGTACAGGGAGATGATCTGAAGACTGAGCTAGCTATCCCTACTTCAAGACTCTAATAGGTCTCTCTGCCCTACACCCTGCTCTTTTGAGAACTACTGACTTAAACACATGTCATTTGCAGGTACATAAAGACTTTCGTTTCAGCCTTTGCAAGACTTGTTTTGCTGTTCATGGTCCATAAAAGAAAGAAAGATTTTTGTCTCAGGAATATAAAATACCAGTTAGAATATATATGTATCTCAGAAGAACTCAAACTACCTTTCCCTCTGATACTTTCTTATCTTCAGCTTAACACCTGTGGAGAGAAAGGAATCTATGGTATCCTATTTATAGTTATGAAATATGGGAGTAGAGAGCTGAAGCTTTGTCCACACAACAGTTTTGCCCAGAGTGCGCCCACATCTTAAACATGGCTGTTGATATTTATTTCCATGTTTGTCCTACAAATGCTTCTTATGTTGAGATATGAGTAAACATGGAGAAAGTGAGTCAGAGGTTTGCAAACTGCCAGGATAAACACAGTACATTTTTCTGGACTGTCAATTTTATTTGCTGGTGTGTAAGCTAAATCATTTTCAGATGATAAAACAAAACATTTACATAATGGTATGAAATGAAAATTTTGATAAAATATCAAATTCAATCCATAGGTTTAGTCCAGCCTTCAAATCCTTAATTAGGACGAAGTTTACCTTCCTTTGCTGTTGGGAGCATTTTGAAGAAAACTTTAAGCAGTACCATTCTGTTGGGTTGGCCAAAAGGCTTGTTCACATTTTCCCTAACATCTCGCAGAAAAACCCAAATTAACTTTTTGGCCAACCCAATATATTTGCATTTTTTCAGCTATTTATTTTATCTTGGAGGCGATTATAGATGGCAGCAGGGCCTAGGTCTTCTGGGTTATTTACACAATGCCAACCACTTGACCAACACACAATAAAATGTAATAAAAAACCAAAATCCTTATGGTGGTGGTGGTTTAGTTGTTAAGTGATGTCTGACTTTTGCGACCCCATGGACTGTAGCCTGCCAGGCTCCTCTGTCCATGGGATTCTCCAGGCAAGAATACTGGAGTGGGTTGCCATTTCCTTCTCCGGGGGATCTTCCTGACCCAGGAATCGAACCCAGGTCTCCCGTGTTGCAGGCTTCTCTTCTGTATCCTGGTCCAGTTTGACTATACTGTGCAAGCTGTGTGAAGCACTTTTACTAAATTGTCATTTTTTTAAATGGTCTGTTGCTAAGAATGAATTTTTTAGCAATATATCCTGCTCCTTTAGTACAAAGATCTGGCAGAATGAGTTCAGAGATGAAAAGAGGTATGCTTTAGGAAGCAGCAATACATAATTAGCATAAGAAGTCATTGTGGAGTGGAAATAATTTCATTGGAAAAGTTTTTGAAAAATCCTCTTAAGTCTCTTTAGAACCTACCCAAGTTTGCTAGAAATAGAATCATCCAGGCTCTCTAAATTTCCCGTGGGAATGTCTGGGGCCCTGACCTTGATACCTGTATCAGAAATTATCAATGTTTTTGTAAGTACTCATACACCTTTTATATTAAAAGTGTGTTCTTAAATTTACTGTAAATTGAATTGTTATAATTAAGTTATGTTTTAAATATTCCAGTGGGACTATGTAAAGAATTCCAAAGGAAGTCTTTTCAGAAAGACTCTTTTTTTCTAATATAGCTCTTAGTCCCTTGGTTTGTTGATCTCTCTCTCTTCTTCTCCCTCTCATATTCTCTTTAAAATGCAGTCAATTGATTACATTGTGATAAGAGTATTATTTGTTTACAGTCTGTAGATCACATGCAAGTTTAGAATGATTCTATAATTAAGATAATTGTTGAAATGCTAAAGAAAGCTAAATGCCACCTAACCCTTTTGGCAACTTTTACGTGCGAGAGCTCTGGGTATGACAGAAATCTAGAATTTCTTTATCTCTCTTCCATTGGTTTTTATAGATTATAGACTAATTCCATGGAGGCAGAAATAGTAATAGGCCATCGTCTTTAGTGGAATTATACATATGTGAGTCACCTCAAAAGCAGGGAAGTGCATTAGTCACCATGTAAAAATTTGAGTGTTTCTAGATGCTAAAGGGAATAAGATACAGCCTCTGCCTTTTAGGAACTTGCATTGAGTATGTTAAAACAGAGATCTATAAATGTGACAAAGGTAGGATATGTTAAGTGTCATATAAGAAAGGTTTGGAAATTTGTGGGTCATTAGAAATCAGAGAAACTTTCTGGCTGAAATATTAAAGACATCACTGGGAGTGAAAGTTATGACCAACCTAGACAGCATATTAAAAGCAGAGACATTACTTTATTAACAAAGATCCGTCTAGTCAAGGCTATGGTTTTTCCAGTGGTCATGTACGGATGTGAGAGTTGGACTATAAGGAAAGCTGAGCACAGAAGAATTGATGCTTCTGAACTGTGGTGTTGGAGAAGACTCTTGAGAGTCCCTTGGGCTGCAAGGAGATCCAATCAGTCCATCCTAAAGGAGATCAGTCCTGGGTGTTCTTTGGAAGGACTGATGCTAAAGCTGAAACTCCAATACTTTGACCACCTCATGCGAAGAGTTGACTCATTGGAAAAGACTCTGATGCTGGGAGGGATTGAGGGCAGGAGGAGAAGGGGATGACAGAGGATGAGGTGACTGGATGGCATCACCGACTCAATGGACATGAGTTTGGGTAAACTCTGGGAGATGGTGATGGACAGGGAGGCCTGGCGTGCTGCGGTTCATGGGATTGCCAAGAGTCGGACCCGACTGAGCAACTGAACTGAACTGAAATGGCAGCGTAAGCTGGGCCTTTAAGGAAATGNATTTCTCCCGGCAATCTTGATTCCAGCTTGTGTTTCTTCCAGTCCAGCGTTTCTCATGATGTACTCTGCATAGAAATTAAATAAGCAGGGTGACAATATACAGCCTTGATGTACTCCTATTCCTATTTGAAAGCAGTCTGTTGTTCCATGTCCAGTTCTAACTGTTGCTTCCTGGCCTGCATACAGATTTCTCAAGAGGCAGGTCAGATGGTCTGGTATTCCCATCTCTTTCAGAATTTTCCACAGTTTATTGTGATCCACACAGTCAAAGGCTTTGGCATAGTCAATAAAGCAGAAACGATTCAAACTGATACTGTCTTTAACAGCACTTTTTATGTTCCAAATCACCCTGTTTGTTGTTATTATCACTTTGGCTTTATGAGAACAAAGCAGAATAGCATAATTGGGTCATGGGATTTCAGCAGGGCTTCTTTTAAGAAACTTTAACAACCAGTGTTAATGAAACTTAGAAGTATTTGATGGTTTCTTGTGAAACTCGTTCAGAAATGTAAAGGAAAGAGAAGAGGGAAACTGTGATAGAGGAGCCAGGTGAAGACATCCACCCCTCCTTTACTCATCCTCTCAGTGAGAACCAGTTCAGCTTCACTGCAGTCCCAGCCCAGCTGAACGTCATTCCTCTGTTCCTCTGGGTTTTATTTCATTGGCCCAATGAAATCCCAGTGTATGGGCTGATTAGGGACTAGGAGAATGCGCCTGTCAAGGAGACCTAACCTTTTTCCCTTTAGTTTGGGGGACTGTGTTGCCTTCTTAGTTAAAGCCATTGCTGACCCCAGTCACAACCTTCCTGACAAAACAGTCTTCTATTAGTTCTTTAGCTCTCCAAGCCGATAGATGATGATTTGGGGAGGAAAGAAGGGGATGTGGAATAAAACATGCTGTCTTGGAGCTCTAATATGTAGGTAATGCTAAGGGAATCAAGAACTGATTCTTTTAATATTAAGAATACTGCTTCTACTGCCGCATCTTGTCAGTCTTGATCCGTGCAGTTCAGAATACCTAATAATAGGGCTGACAAAAGTAAACATTGCATTCTTTGTCCCCTGTTTTTCTAGATTATATTCAGTACCAACCACGGTGCCACCCAAATTGAGCGACTAACACAAACTGAGATGTTAGAATATATAGAGCAGTCCATATGCAGCATCCTTTGGAAATGTCTGGCCAGTAGTACCTGGATTTACTCTAGAAGGTCAGATAGTCTTTTAAGAATATGATATCTGTGTTTTAAAGGGATGTGGTAGATCTGTTTCAGAGGAAAGACTGTTATCTTATGGCTTGTCATGAATGACCATTTTAAAAGCAACCATTTGTATTATATGTTAAGTGGACATTTAATTCATTCACCTACAGTGTCTATTGTACCTTTGTAAAATGATTCCCACATTGATTGACATTAAGATTATTCACGTTTTTGCCATTATAAACAGATATATCTTTGAATACCTTTGTGTATGTCTCTTTGTTCATATGTGTTAGTTTCTCTAGGGCAGTGCTTATCAAACTTTTCCACATCATACTGTATATAGAAGATATTTTTCCTGCCCATATTATCACCTGGGAGATGATGACATATGGCAAAGCCACAGAGTTCTCTATGGCGGAGTGTTACAAATAAAATCTTATACTCTAAAAGTGAGGCTAGGAAGCAGTAGCCCTCAGCCAAACTCAGCCCTCCACCCGTTTTGCAAATAAAGTTTCACTAGAACACAGCCACGTCCATCTGTTAACATATTGTCTATGACCGTATGACCTAGAGTCATAGGATGAGCTTTCATACTACAGTAGCAGAGTAGAATAGTTGCAGCAGAGACCATCTGGATGCAAAGCCTAAGTAGCTTTTTATGAAAAAAGTTTGCTGACTCCTACTCTAAGATAATAATTACCAAATACATAGTTTCAACGATTGTAAACTTGTGGATAGATTTTCTTTGTTTGGTCTTTTTCATGTACTTATTAATTTGAGATGAAGTCAATTTATAGTAAACAGATCTTAAATGTATAATTCATTGAGTTTTGATAATGTAACCAACACCTCAGTCTGTTCAAGTCTTTTCTAGTTCTTAAAATTGGATTATTTTTACTTATTATTTTTAATTTATAGGAGGGGTGTGTGTACTCTAGATACAGATTCTTTATCAGAAACATAATTTACAAATATTTTCTCTCAGGATTCATTTTCTTAACAGTATCATTAGATGATCAAAAATTTTAACGTTACTAAAATCCAGTTAATTGATTTTTTTTCTGTGACTATATAAATTACTGCTTTTTGTGTCCTAAGAAATCTTTGCCTGTCTTAAGGTTGCAAAGATATTGTTTTATGTTTTCTTCCAGAAGCCTTATGTTTTTAGCTTTTATGTTTGTGTCTGTGATCCCTTTCATATTGATTTTTGTGTGAAGTGTGAGGTAAGGGTAGAGGTTTATTGTTTTCTATATGTTTATCCAGTTGTTCCAGACTTACATATTGAAAAACTGACCTTTCAGTTTCAAATCATCTTGGTGCCTTTGTCAAAAATCTATTGACACTGTAAGGATCTATTTCTGTGCTCTCTCTCTCCTGTTCTTTTTATATCTCTCTTAACTCCTTAAGTTTTTATCTTCCATCAAATATTTTGCAACATATTTATTGGAAAGCTGTACATGTGCCTAGAAGCGTGTTGGTAGGTCAGAGTGAAGTGTATCTTTACTTTACGTTCATATCCCTAATTTCTCTCTGTCTCCTAGCTGTCCCCTCTGCTTTCAGAAGCTATCCCCTTTTAATCCATTCCTCACCCTGCCAGCAGAGTGGTGGTTCCAAAATTAGACACGACTTTGTTTCCTAAAAGCGTCCATGGCTGTGCAGTTTCTAGAGAGATGCATATTAACTCCCTACTTAGAAAACGTAAAATTAAGCTGCTGCTTCTGTACTGCCCACTTCTCAGAATTTGCCCTGGATTCCTGGTCTCACCAGCCTAACTACAGATTTATTCCTTCAAACTTCTGTGTACTTTTATTTTATGCTGGGAACATACTTATTCTTTCTAGAAACTCTTTCCTCTATTTCATCCCGTGAAATCCTGTTTATCTTTTAGTATCACTTCCTTTGTGATCTTTCTCTCCAATTGACCTCATGTTCTACTTAAGAATATCGTCTTTTAAATAGCTTGTTTACTTGTCTATGTACGTATATAGTGACTTTTTTGAGATTCTAATTTGATACATTCTGTCTCAAACTTCTGTGTACTTTTATTTTATGCTGGGAACATACTTATTCTTTCTAGAAACTCTTTCCTCTATTTCATCCCGTGAAATCCTGTTTATCTTTTAGTATCACTTCCTTTGTGATCTTTCTCTCCAATTGACCTCATGTTCTACTTAAGAATATCGTCTTTTAAATAGCTTGTTTACTTGTCTATGTACGTATATAGTGACTTTTTTGAGATTCTAATTTGATACATTCTGTCCCCTTTTTACCTAATAATGCCTTCCCAATAATTGTTACTCAGTTGTTGTGGAGCCTTTTTTTTTTTTTTTAAATCACCTCTAAGCAAAATGAGGTAGCTGCCCTTATAGCTCAGTAGGTAAAGAATCTGCCTGTGGTTCAGGAAGATACCCTGGAGAAGAAAATGGCAACCCACTCCAGTATTCTTGCCTGAAAAATTCCATGGACAAAGGAGCCTGGCAGGCTGCAGTCTGTGGGGTAGAAAGGGTCAGACACGACTTAGCAACTTAACTACTCAGTTCAGTTCAGTCGCTCAGTCATGTCCAACTCTTTGCGACCCCATGAATCGCAGCACACTACGCCTCCCTGTCCATCACCAACTCCCAGAGTTCACTCAGACTCACATCCATTGAGTTGGTGATGCCATCCAGCCATCTCATCCTCTGTCGTCCCCTTCTCCTGCTCCCAATCCCTCCCAGCATCAGTGTCTTTTCCAATGAGTCAACTCTTCGCAAGAGGTAACTACTACCTCATCAAGCAAAATGATCCTTGAAAAGTGTTACTTTCCATTTCCAGTTATATCAACTAAAGGAAATATAATGTGATAATGATTATATTATGATTCTAATCTATATGATTCACAGGCTTTCGATGCAGAGCACATAAGATCATAGGCATGGTAATGTTTAGAAAATGCTTTTAAAATGTGGTGGCCTAATTGTTGTTATACTGAAAAAAATTCTATTTTAAAAAAATCGCAAAGTTTAAAAGTACTTTATGGACTAGAGCATTTTCCTATGTGAGATCTCAGCTATATGTGTATGTGTCTATCTCTTTGGATATCTTTGATTCAGTAAATATTTATGGAATACTTCCTCAGTTCAGGTATTATGAAAGCAATATTACATACAGCAGTAGCTAACATTTAGTGAACCTTAAAATGTAACAGTGCTTAAGAACTTTGAATATGTTATGTTATTTAATATTCATAATAAATCTTTATGATAGGTGCCATCATTATTCACATTTTATATAGATTAATCATTTGCCAGAGATAATAACAAATCCCCAGTCTGACCTCAGAACCTGAAAATTTTGCCAACCTCAGTGTAAATAATTAAGACAGAGTCCCTGTTCTCAAGAAGCTTTCAGTCTAAAAAGATTAACACAAACATTTTTCAAAATTTGTTTCATGAGTCAACATGTGGTTAGTAGTTTATAAAGATACAAACAAACCAGGATACAAACCTTCTCAAGACTGGGAGGTGCAGTCAGTCCAGCCAAAATAATGAAAAAAAAAAAAAGGGCATTTGAACTGGTCTTGGAAAAGCTGTAAAATGACCAGAAATCTTAGATATAGAATTCTGCACACTTGAAGTGCTTGGAATGATGTGTTTTTGTTTTGTTTGTTTTTTGTTTATTTTTTAATGCTATCTGCCTATTATATCTTACTTAGAGCAGTGCCAAAGTATCAGAACTCCTGGGCATTGTTTCCCCTTCTGCCCGTGATTTGCTGAGTTATGTGGAAGAGAGTATTAAACCATCTGCTTCTCAGTTTAGTAGAATGTGACTGAAAAATCAGTCGGATAGCTAATTATGTTGTGTTTCTCAAGGAACTCCAAATCAAATTTGATAGAAGATGCTTAGATGCAGGTATTTTTTCAGCTATAAAGATATGAAAACGTTTGTGCTTTAGTTACGTAAAACCTTACATTTTATGTTCATTCACTACTGTCATTGAATAGGTAAAACTGAAAATCAATGTTTACATCCAGAGTAATTGCAATTTTTGTGATAGGTTTTGTATTTGTAGGAATTCAACACATAATTTTATAACTCATTAGCAACAGTTCGTGGCAAACAATAAATAAATGTAACCATGCTTTTGAAGAATATCAGCAAAAGTAATTAAGTTAGTGTAGAATTGCTTGTTAGGAAATGTTTTGATTAAATTGAGGATGTGACATAGGATTAACATTGTTATTATTACTCAACCCTGTGTTACAAATAGTGCCAAAAATATAAACAATGAATGTCACCCTGAAAGATTTGTACTTTTTAAATTAAACACACATGAAATATTAAACTACATCAAGAGGTGCATTTTCTGCTAATGTAATTTAGAATATGACAGTTAAATTATTAATCAAATGGTTGGATATGGGGCAATTTTTTCAAAGAGAAAAAAGGATAAATTGCTCCATGTCAGCTGAACAGTATTCCAGACAACAAAAATAAAGGCAAGGGAGGCATAAAGATTCCCTAATTTTGTTGTATGTGCAGATAAGCATCCATTATATGAATAGTAAATGTTATATCTATATTTGTGACATTTTAAAAATCTGATAATAGCTTTAAGCTCCTTCTTTTTCTGGGTCATTAATGTTAATATGTTAGTATTGAACTAATTAATGTATATATGGACAAATCACTGTTCCCTGGTCTGCTGTGGATAATTTAAATGTTTCTCGTTTGATTAAATGAAATCTGTTCTTTGAACTTTTTTTTTTTTTAGCCTGAAAAGAAATATATGTTAGTGATAAATAGCAATTGTGGTTTCTATGTTCTATGTTGATATAAATGTTTCAGTTCAGTTCAGTCACTCAGTCGTGTCCGACTCTTTGCAACCCATGAATCGCAGCACGCCAGGCCTCCCTGTCCATCACCAGCTCCCGGAGTTTACTCAGACTCATGTCCATAGAGTCTGTGATGCCATCCAGTCATCTCATCCTCTGTCATCCCCTTCTCCTCCTGCCCCCAATCCCTCCCAGCATCAGAGTCTTTTCCAATGAGTCAACTCTTCTCATGAGGTGGCCAAAGTACTGGAGTTTCAGCTTTAGCATCATTCCTTCCAAAGAAATCCCAGGGTTGATCTCCTTCAGAATGGACAGGTTGGATCTCCTTGCAGTCCAAGGGACTCTCAGGAGTCTTCTCCAACACCACACTTCAAAAGCATCAATTCTTCAGCGCTCAGCCTTCTTCACAGTCCAACTCTCACATCCATACATGACCATAGGAAAAACCATAACCTTGACTAGACGGACCTTGGTCGGCAAAGTAATGTCTCTGCTTTTGAATATGCTATCTAGGTTGGTCATAACTTTTCTTCCAAGGAGTAAGCATCTTTTAATTTCATGGCTGCAATCACCATCTGCTGTGATTTTGGAGCCGAATAAAATAAAGTCTGACACTGTTTCCACTGTTTCCCCATCTATTTCCCATGAAGTGATGAGACTGGATGCCATGATCTTCGTTTTCTGAATGTTGAGCTTTAAGCCAACTTTTTCACTCTCCTCTTTCACTTTCATCAAGAGGCTTTTTAGTTCCTCTTCACTTTCTGCCATGAGGGTGGTGTCATCTGCATATCTGAGGTTATTGAGATTTCTCCAGGCAATCTTGATTCCAGCTTGTGTTTCTTCCAGCCCAGCGTTTCTCATGATGTACTCTGCACATAAGTTAAATAAGCAGGGTGACAATCTACAGCCTTGATGTACTCCTTTTCCTATATAAATGTTTAGAATTGGTTTTATATAAAACTGTATATTCAATGGCATTTTCAGTTGTTTAACAAAAAGACTAATACATATTTTAATATAACAACTGTAATATATCCTTAACTATTTAAACATGTTTCTCTCTTTTTTAGTAGCAGAATTATCTATGAATTTGAATAAAATCAGGAGTGGCCAAAGATGCATAAGAAAACTCTTACATAAATTGATGCATTTGCCATACCATTTCTTATAGACTGCCTTGCAGTTCTGTCTCATGGAAATGAATTGCCTGGGTCTTTAGAGTATGCTGAGCAGATTAAAGGAAAAGGAGGGAAAAGAATCATTTGGGAAAAGTTTGAATGAAATCTTTGCATTATGGCTAAGAAACAGCCTGAACCCTCTATCTTGTTATGTCATTCTTTAAGATAACAGGGAAATAAATGATTCCACTAGCTATATTTTGAGAAAATTATCTGTTGTCAAGAGCAAACTAACATTTTAAAGTTATTGCCTTTTTAGTATAAAACATAATATGTTGTTATTCAATTCCATGTTTAATTAGTTTAATTTGTAACAGAGACCACAGGTAAGAGCTACTTACAAAACAAAGCCCTTGATCTGTGGAATTTTTGAAAGGCCATTTCTTGTTCTCCTGTCCTTTCTCTTTTCTGTGGTTTGATTAGTGACTACCAGAAATAAGGAGAAGGCGAAAAGCTCAGGCTCTTTTTTTTTTTTCCCCCTTACTTGTTATTTTACAGTCTCTTTTGTTATTGGAATGAGAGACAACATATATTTCAATCTCCCAAGTTAATTAGAAGAGATATGAATATAGACAACATTAAATGGTAGATATGCAAAAGGGCATTTTGCCTTCACCTTGAATAGTTTTATGCCATGCTATGGTAGCCTAACCCCAGGGTACAGAAATGATGTGCAGAGGCCATAGTCCAGCAGGTGGATAAGACATACTTCAAGAAATCGAGAGCTTTTGCATTATTGTTGCGTGATAGTGAACAGCTGTAATCTCATTGAGCTTGCCCTTTTTGGCAGCTGGCTTTATTTAGCATTTTTAAAAATTGCATGCTCTTTGCCTCTGGTGCCTGGCATTCTTCAATTAAAATTTTAAATGTATTCTTATCATCCCTAACACAAAGCTTATTTATGCAGCCCCAAATCTAGCCTGAGACACCTGTTCTTGAATCCATTTTTTTTTTTTTAAAGTTCAGTATGAAATAAATCTGTAGCTAAGTCATGCTGGAATTAAAGAAATCATACATTATTTTAGTAGAATCTGATCATGCTACTTAGATAGGCTTAAGTGAATGGTTGAGGTCTATTAATGGGTATGACATTATTACATGAAAGCCATTCTAATAAAGGATTAGTGTTGTTAATTTTAAGAGTTGTTTTGTTTTATTAACAAGAGTCTGGAGACAGTAAATAAAGGGGCTTGATTATCTCTTTGATTTCTTTTAAGCCTTAAAATTCTTTCAGTTAGCAAAAAGGAACTATTATATGTAAGGGCAAATTTTTTGTGTCTGTTTGCCACAGAAGAAAGAGAAAGCTGTTTTTCCACTTATATCAAATTATAACCTTCCTATCAATATTGACCTGAAAATTCTTAAAGTCATGAACTTGAAAATATCTACACTGATGTAGAAATTAAATGCCTCCAGATAGAACAAGTTTCTTCCCAGGGAAGAGGTTTCAGGTAACCTGTGACTCATACTTTATTGAATTTAAGCTGCTTCTCCATGTAGCCTTCCAGTTCAACTGAAAAAGGCTTTGATTTAATAGAACACTCTCTTTGTGCTTGTAATTTGTGATAAGTTTAGCCTTAGTTAGAGGTTTCATTGAATCCTTCCCAATCCTAACTCCCTCTTCATTCAAAGGAAACATCTTATCTTTTCTCATCATTAATAATCTTTAATAGGTTCCATGATACCTCTTTTTAAATTTTTAATACATTTTATCGTTTGTTCTCTCTAGAAAATAACACCAAGGGGAGGTAGCATGATTTTTAATTAATATAAAACAACAAAAAAGAAGGATTAGAGATTGTGTTAACTGGATAAAGTACCAGCAATTAGAATTTTCTGGATATAATCTCATCTGGATCATATTGTTGTTCTCTTAATGCTAAATTTATTCATTCTACTTGACATAATTACTTTAAAATAATTTTTAAAATACAGTATGTGTATTCTTTTAGTCTGTTTTGAATGCCTTTATTTTTTAATTTATAGACCATTTCTTAGAGCAGTTTTAGATTTATAAAAATATTTATTAGAAAGTACAGTGTTTGCTCTTTTTCCTCCCCTTATCTCTCTCCATGGTCCAGTTCCCCTATTATTAACATTTGCTCTGATGCAGTACATTCATTACAATTGATGAACCAATATTGATACATATTATTAACTAAAGTCCATAACTTACATTGGGGTTCAGTCTTCATGTAGTATAGTTCTGTGAGTTTTGCTAAATGCGTAATGTCTTGAATCAACCATTACATAATCATACAGAATAGTTTGACTGCCCTAAAAATTCCATGTTCCACCTATTCACTGCTGTCTTTTCCTACCATCTCTGCCAATCACTGATTTTTCTGTCTTTATGATTTTACTTCCTAGAATGTCAAATAGTTGGAATCATATGTTATGAAGTCTTTTCTGATTGCTTTTAAAAAAATAAACGGTTCCTCCGTGTATTTTTGTGGCTTGACAGCTCATTTGTTTTTATTGCTGGTAACACTGAATTGTGTGGAAGTACCACAGTTTATCCATTCACGTATTAAGGGACGTCTTTGCTGCTTTCAGTTTTGGCAGTCAGGAATAAAGCTGGTATGAACACTCATGTGCAGGTTTTTGGGTTGGCGTGCATTTTTAACTGATTTGGTTAAAGACCTAAGAGAGGGGTTGCTGAGTTGTGTGGTAAGCCTCTGTTTAGCTCTGTAAGGAACTGCCGAATTCTTTCCAAAGTGGCTGTGTTATTCTCCTTAGGCTGCTGTCACAAAATGCCACAGACTGGGTGGCTTAAACAAAACGTTATATTTTGCAGTTCTGGAGGCTGGGAAGTCCAGCATGAAAATGCCAGCAAATTTGGTTCTTCTTAAGGGTCCTCTTCCTGTCTTGTGGGCAGTTGCCTTCTTGCTGTGCCCTTATGTGATAGAGTGAGAAATCTCTGTTGTCTCCTGTTCTTCTTAAGGCACTAATCCCATCACTGGGGCCCTGAATCATTACCTCCCAAAGACCCTACTTCCTAATATCATCACACTGGGAGTTAGAGCTTCAATGTATCAATTTCAAGGGGACGCAGCACTGAGTCCATAACAGTAGCTGTATCATCTTACATTCCCAGGAACAATGAATGAGAGTTTCTGTTGCTCCACATTGTCCCCAGTATTTGTCACTGTTTTAGATTTTGGCCATGGAGAAGGCAATGGCACCCCACTCCAGTACTCTTGCCTGGAAAATCCCGTGGACGGAGGAGCGTAGTAGACTACAGTTCATGGGGTCGCAAAGAGTCGGACACGACTGAGCGACTTCACTTTCACTTTCACTCTCAATAGGCATGTAATGGTATCCCGTTTTGATTTGCAATGTCTAATGACCTCTAATGTTGAACATCAGTTCATATGCTAATTCACCACCTATATATCTTTTGTTGAGATGTCTGTTCAGTTCCATTTTATCATAGGATGGTTTTCTTATTGTTGAGTTTTAACAACTCTTTTAAATTTTTGGATATAAGTCCTTTATCAGATATTTTCTTCCATTTGTGGGTTTCATTTTATTCTTTTAACAGTGTCTTTCAAAGAGTAGAAATTTTTCATTTTAATGAAGTCCAGCTTTTCAGTTTTTTCTTTTATTGATTGTGCTCATTGACAAACCAGAGACCACTTAGATTTTTTTTCTTCTCAAACTGTTTTGCATTTTACATTAGGTCTATGAACTATGTTATTTTTGTGAAAGATATAAGGTCAGTGTCCAGATGTTTTTTTCATGTGGGTATGCAGTTGTTCCAGCACCATTTGTTGAAAAGACTGTCCTTTCTCTGTTGGATTACCTCTGCTCCTTTGTCAAAGATCAGTCGACTTTATTTGTGCGGGTCTATTCCTGGGCTGTTTGTGGT
Source organism: Oreotragus oreotragus (assembly GCA_006410675.1). Classification (NCBI taxonomy): domain Eukaryota; kingdom Metazoa; phylum Chordata; class Mammalia; order Artiodactyla; family Bovidae; genus Oreotragus; species Oreotragus oreotragus. Next base: position 255,770 of record SJYX01024768.1, on the reverse strand, counting down.
GTTCCATTCATCTGTTTGTGTATTCTTTCACTGGTACTCTTGATTACCGTCACTTTTTAGTGAGTCAAGTAGTATCAGTCCTCTTTGTCCTTTTTCTTCAACAGTGATGGCTATTTTGAGTCTTTTGCCTCTCCATATAAACTTTAGAATCATTTTGTTGCTATTCAGAAAGTAGTATGCTGGCGTTTTTATTGGGATTTTGCTAAATCTACAGATTGACTTGGAAGAATTGACCTCATAACAATATTTCATCTTCCTATCTATGATTTTCATTTATTTACATATTCTTTGGTTTCCTTATTCAGAGTTTTATAGTTTTCTTCCTATGGATCTCATACATTTTGTTTGACTTAAATTTTTTTTCCTTCCTCCCTTCCATCTTCCATTCCTTCTTCCTCCTCCAACACTCTTTCACTCCCTTCCTCTATCCATTTGTAAATGGTAATATATTTTTAATTCCAAATTCCAGTTGCTTGTTAGCGGTATATAGGAAAGCTATTGACTTTCATATATTAACCTTGCATCCTGCAGCCTTGACTTAATCACTTATTTGGTCCAGCAGTTCTTTTGGTGATTCCTTGGAGTTTTTTGCATAATGATCATAAATCATCTATGAAAAAAAGATCCTTCTGTATCTTCCTTCCAAATCTGTTAATCTTTTATTTCCTTTTCTTACATTATTGCATTAACTAGGACTTGCAGTACAGTGTTGCATAGAAGTGGTGAGAGGGAATATCTTTCCTTGTTCCTCTCTTAGGGAAAAGACATGAAGTTTCTTACCATTATATATGAACATAGCTGTAGGTTGTTTTTAGGTATTCTTTACCAAGTTGAGAAAATTCCCCATACTAAGAGTCTTTATCATGAATGGATTTTGGATTTTGTGGAATGCTTTTTCTATATATGTTGATATTATATGTGATTTTTATATTTTAATATGTTGATGTGATTGATTACATTAGTTGATTTTCAAATGTTGAACCAGCCTTGAATGAGCTGACGTATATCCCACTAAGTCATGTTGTGTAATACTTTTTATATATTGCGCCCCATCCCTGGGATTCTCCAGGCAAGAACGCTGGAGTGGGTTCCCATTTCCTTCTCCAGTGCATGAAAGTGAANTATATTTTAATATGTTGATGTGATTGATTACATTAGTTGATTTTCAAATGTTGAACCAGCCTTGAATGAGCTGACGTATATCCCACTAAGTCATGTTGTGTAATACTTTTTATATATTGCGCCCCATCCCTGGGATTCTCCAGGCAAGAACGCTGGAGTGGGTTCCCATTTCCTTCTCCAGTGCATGAAAGTGAAAAGTGAAAGTGAAGTCGCTCAGTTGTGCCTGACTCGCATCAACCCCATGGACTCCAGCCTACCAGGCTCCTCTGCCCATGGGATTTTCCAGGCAACAGTACTGGAGTGGGTTGCCATTGCCTTCTCCGAAATAAAATCTAACAATATATAAAAAGTATTATTCAACATGACTTAGTGGGATATACGTCAGGTTATTCAAGGCTGATTCACAGAGTCGGACACAACTGAAGCGACTTAGCAGCAGCAGCAGATTTGATTTGCTGTTTTCTTGAGAATTTTGCATCTATGTTAATGAGAAATATTGGTCTCTTTCTTTTTTTATAATGTTTTATAATGCAGTTTTGGTGTTAGTATAATGATGGCCTCATAAAATGAGTTAGGAAGTGTTCACTCTGTGTCTGTTTTTTGGAGCAAATTGTAGAGAGCTGATATCATTTGTTCCTTAAATATTTGGTATTATTCACCAGTGAAACTATCTGGATTTGGTGCTTTCTGTCTTGGAAAGTTATCAGCTATTTACTCAACTTCTTTGATCAATATAGGCATATTCTCATTGTATGAATTTTGGTAAACGTGTCTTTCAAAGAATTGCTCCATTTTATCTAAGTTACCAAATTTGTGAATATAGACTCTGTTCATAATATTCCTTTATTATCCTTTGATTGTCCATGGGTTCAGTAGTAAATGGTACCTCTTTCATTACTGATATTATTTGTGTCTTTTCTTTTTTTCTTTTTACCCTAACTAGAGGTTTATCAACTTCTTTGCCCTTTTCAACGAATGAGTTTTAATTTTGTTGATTTTTCTCTGTTTCTCCTGCTTTCAATTTCTTTGATATTTTTTCTTCTTACTTTGGGCTTAATTTATTCTTCTTTTTCCAGTTTCCTAAGTTGGATGATTGATTTTGGCTTTTTTTTTTTTTTTTTAATGCATGTAATGCTCTACATTTTTCTCTAAGTACTGCTCTTGCTGCATCTCACAAATTTTGATGTCTTTTTTTCATTTAGTTCAAAAAGTTTTTTAATTTCCAGAGATTTCTTCTTTGATTTTTGTATTATTTATATATGCTGTTTAATCTCCAAATATCTCAGGATTTTCTAGCTATGTTTCTATTAATGACCTCATCAAATTTCATTGTTGTCTGAGAGCATACTTCTTATGATATCTATTCTTTTAAATTTGTTAAAGTTTGTTTTATGGCCTAGAGTATGCTCTACCTTGGCGAATCTTCCCTTTGAGCTTAAGAAGACCATGCATTCTACTGTTACTGGATGAAGTATTCTGTAAATGTCAATTAGATCCACTTGATGGATGATACTATCCTGTTCAATTATGTCTTTACTGATTTTCTGCCTCCTGGTTCTGTCAGTAACTGAATGAGTGATATTGAATGTCTCTAACTATAATAGTGAATTTGTGAGTAATCTTTGAATTAAAATAAATAACGAATTCTTGCAGTTCTAACAGATTTTGCCTCATATAATCTTATACCTGCTTATTAGGCATATACATTTTAAGGATCATAATGTCTTTCTGAAGAACGGACCCCCTGTCATTTTGGGGTCACAAAGAGTCGGACACGACTGTGCCTGAACATTACACAGCACTTCTCTGTCACTTCTTTGAGCTTAAGAAGACATTCTACTGTTACTGGATGAAGCATTCCATAAATGTCAATTAGATCCACTTGATGGATGATACTATCCTGTTCAATTATATCTTTACTGATTTTCTGCCTCCTGGTTCTGTCAGTAACCAAATGAGTGATATTGAAGTGTCTTTAACTATAATAGTGAATTTGTGAGTAATCTTTGAATTAAAATAAATAACGAATTCTTGTAGTTCTAACAGATTTTGCCTCATATAATCTTATACCTGTTTGTTAGGCATATACATTTTAAGGATCATAATGTCTTTCTGAAGAACGGACCCCTTGTCATTTTGGGGTCACAAAGAGTCGGACACGACTGTGCCTGAACATTACACAGCACTTCTCTGTCACTTAGAATTTTCATTGCTTTGCTGAAATTCAGAGACACTCCACCTTTCTTTTGACTAATACTGGCACAGTATATGTTTCTGTACACCTTCACTTTCAATGTTTGCGTCTTCATACCTAAAGTAGCTTTCTTGTAGACAGCGTGTAGTTGGGCCTTGCTTTTTGATCCACTCTGACAGTTCTTGTCTTTTAATTAGTGTATCTAGGCCACGTACATTTAAAGTGATTATTGATAAAGTTGGATTAATATAAACCATACTTGTGACTTTTCTATCTGTTGACCTTGTTTCTTTATTACTTTATTCATCTACCTTCTCTGGTTTTAACTGATCATTATAATGACCCCATTTTCTCTCTTATCTTAGCATATGAATTACAACTTCTCTTCTAAGTAGTTACCCTAAAGATTATAACACACATTTATACTACTACAAGTCTACTTTCAAATAACAGTATACCACCACTTCATGGGCACTTCAGATACCTTATAACAGAGTAGTCCCAAATCTTCCCTCCCATTCCGTAAAGCACTGTTGCCATTTATTTCACTTATCCATAAGCTTCTTGTGCAGTCACCCAGGCATGTCTGAGTCTTTGCAATCCCATGGATGGCAGCATGCCAGGCTTCCCTGTCCTTCACTATCTCTTGGAATTTGCTCAAACTCATGTCCATTGAGTTGGTCATGCCATCCAACCATCTCATCCTCTGTTGTCCCCTTCTCCTCCAGCCTTCAGTCTTTCCCAGCATCATGGTCTTTTCCAATGAGTGGGCTCTTCACGTCAGATGGCCAAAGTATTGGAGCTTCAGCATCGGTCCTTCCAATGAATAGGCAGGGTAGATTTCCTTTAGGATTACCTAGTTTAATCTCCTTGCTGTCTAAGAGACTCTCAAGAGTCTTCTCCAACATCAGGCTTCAAAAGCATCAGTTCTTCAGCACTTATCCTTCTTTATGATCCAACTTTCACATCTGTACATGACTACTGGAAAAACCATAACTTTGACTATATGGACCTTTGTCAGCAAAGTGATATCTCTGCTTTTGAGTACATTTCTTAGGTTTATCGTGGCTTTTCTTCTAAGGAGCAAGCATCTTTTAATTTTATGGCTGTGGTCACCTTCAGTGATTTTGAACCCCAAGAATATAAAATCTGTCAATGTTACCATTTTTTTCCCCTTCTGTATACCATGAAGTGATGGAACCGAATGCCATGATCTTAGTTTTTTGAAGCATAGCTTATCCATAAGTTATGATCAAGAAATATTTTGTAGCCGTTATTACTTTAAACAAACTGTTATCTATTAGATTAATAAAGAATAAGAAAAAGAAAAGATTCTATTTAACTTTCATTTATTGAGTTTTTGACATATTTTCTTCTCTCTGAAGCTAGCGACAGTTTCCCTCAATTTTCGTCTGAGAAAGTCTCTTTTGACTTATGAAGGCAGTTTTACAGAATACAGAATTCTAAGCAGCTGATTTTTCATTCTTTAAAAGCAAAGTATTTTACTCCAGTCCCTTCTTGCTTCCATGGTTTTTGAAAAGGAAAGTGAAAGTGAAGTTGCTCAGTTGTGTCCGACTCATTGCGACCCCAATGAGAGATCAGTGGAGAAATAACTCTAGAAAGAATGAAGGAATGGAGCCAAAACAAAAACAATACCTAGCTGTGGATGTGACTGGTGATAGAAGCAAGGTCCGATGCAGTAAAGAGCAATATTGCATAGGAACCTGGAATGTCAGGTTCATGAATCAAGGCAAATTGGAAGTGGTCAAACAAGAGATGGCAAGAGTGAATGTCGACATTCTAGGAATCACCAAACTAAAATGGACTGGAATGGGTGGATTTAACTCAGATGACCATTATATCTACTACTGTGGGCAGGAATCCCTCAGAAGAAATGGAGTAGCCATCATGGTCAACAAAAGAGTCTGAAATGCAGTACTTGGATGCAGTCTCAAAAATGACAGAATGATCTCTGTTCGTCTCCAAGGCAAACCATTCAATATCACAGTTATCCAAGTCTATGCCCCAACCAGTAATGCTGAAGAAGCTGAAGTTGAACGGTTTTATGAAGACCTACAAGACCTTTTAGAACTAACACCCAAAAAAGATGTCCTTTTCATTATAGGGGACTGGAATGCTAAAGTAGGAAGTCAAGAAACACCTGGAGTAACAGGCAAATTTGGCCTTGGAATGCGGAATGAAGCAGGGCAAAGACTAATAGAGTTTTGCCAAGAAAATGCACTGGTCATAGCAAACACCCTCTTCCAGCAACACAAGAGAAGACTCTACACATGGACATCACCAGATGGTCAACACCGAAATCAGATTGATTATATTCTTTGCAGCCAAAGATGGAGAAGCTCTATACAGTCAACAAAAACAAGACCAGGAGCTGACTGTGGCTCAGATCATGAACTCCTTATTTCCAAATTCAGACTTAAATTGAAGAAAGTAGGGAAAACCGCTAGACCATTCAGGTATGACCTAAATCAAATCCCTTATGATTATACAGTGGAAGTGAGAAATAGATTTAAGGGCCTAGATCTGATAGATAGAGTTCCTGATGAACTATGGAATGAGGTTCGTGACATTGTACAGGAGACAGGGATCAAGACCATCCCCATGGAAAAGAAATGCAAAAAAGCAAAATGGCTGTCTGGAGAAGCCTTACAAATAGCACTGAAAAGAAGAGAGGCGAAAAGCAAAGGAGAAAAGAAAAGATATAAGCATCTGAATGCAGAGTTCCAAAGAATAGCAAGAAGAGATAAGAAAGCCTTCTTCAGCAATCAATGCAAAGAGATAGAGGAAAACAACAGAATGGGAAAGACTAGAGATCTCTTCAAGAGAATTGGAGATACCAAGGGAACATTTCATGCAAAGATGGGCTCGATAAAGGATAGAAATGGTATGGACCTAACAGAAGCAGAAGATATTAAGAAGAGGTGGCAAGAATACACAGAAGAACTGTACAGAAAAGATCTTCACGACCCAGATAATCATGAGGATGTGATCACTAATCTAGAGCCAGACATCTTGGAATGTGAAGTCAAGTGGGCCTTAGAAAGCATCACTAAGAACAAAGCTAGTGGAGGTGATGGAATTCCCGTTGAGCTGTTTCAAATCCTGGAAGATGATGCTGTGAAAGTGCTGCACTCAATATGCCAGCAAATTTGGAAAACTCAGCAGTGGCCACAGGACTGGAAAAGGTCAGTTTTCATTCCAATTCCAAAGAAAGGCAATGCCAAAGAATGCTCAAACTACCGCACAATTGCACTCATCTCACACGCTAGTAAAGTAATGCTCAAAATTCTCCAAGCCAGGCTTCAGCAATATGTGAACCGTGAACTCCCTGATGTTCAAGCTGGTTTTAGAACAGGCAGAGGAACCAGAGATCAAATTGCCAACATCCGCTGGATCATGGAAAAAGCAAGAGAGTTCCAGAAAAACATCTATTTCTGCTTTATTGACTATGCCAAAGCCTTTGACTGTGTGGATCACAATAAACTGTGGAAAATTCTGAAAGAGATGGGAATACCAGACCACCTAACCTGCCTCTTGAGAAATCTGTATGCAGGTCAGGAAGCAACAGTTAGAACTGGACATGGAACAACAGACTGGTTCCAAATAGGAAAAGGAGTACGTCAAGGCTGTATATTGTCTCCCTGCTTATTTAACTTATATGCAGAGTACATCATGAGAAACGCTGGACTGGAAGAAACACAAGCTGGAATCAAGATTGCCGGGAGAAATATCAATAACCTCAGATATGCTGATGACACCACCCTTATGGCAGAAAGTGAGGAGGAGCTAAAAAGCCTCTTGATGAAAGTGAAGGAGGAGAGCGAAAAAGTTGGCTTAAAGCTCAACATTCAGAAAACGAAGATCATGGCATCCGGTCCCATCACTTCATGGGAAATAGATGGGGAAACAGTGGAAACAGTGTCAGACTTTATTTTTTTGGGCTCCAAAATCACTGCAGATGGTGACTGCAGCCATGAAATTAAAAGACGCTTACTCCTTGGAAGAAAAGTTATGACCAACCTGGATAGTATATTCAAAAGCAGAGACATTACTTTGCCGACTAAGGTCCGCCTAGTCAAGGCTATGGTTTTTCCTGTGGTCATGTATGGATGTGAAAGTTGGACTGTGAAGAAAGCTGAGCGCCGAAGAATCGATGCTTTTGAACTGTGGTGTTGGAGAAGACTCTTGAGAGTCCCTTGGACTGCAAGGAGATCCAACCAGTCCATTCTGAAGGAGATCAACCCTGGGATTTCTTTGGAAGGAATGATGCTAAAGCTGAAACTCCAGTACTTTGGCCACCTCATGCGAAGAGTTGACTCATTGGAAAAGACTCTGATGCTGGGAGGGATTGTGGGCAGGAAGAGAAGGGGATGACCAAGGATGAGATGGCTGGATGGCATCACTGACTCGGTGAACGTGAATCTGAGTGAACTCCAGGAGGTGGTGATGAACAGGGAGGCCTGGCGTGCTGCGATTCATGGGGTCGCAAAGAGTCGAACACGACTCAGTGACTGAACTGAACTGAACTGAGACTGTAGCCTTCCAGGCTCCTCTGTCCATGGGATTTTCCAGGCAATAGTACTGGAGTGAGTTGCCATTTCCTTCTCCAAGGAATCTTCCCAACCCAGGGCTCAAACCCTGGTCTCCCGCATTGTAGACAGACCATTTTACCATTTAGCCACCAGGGAAGTCTTTTTGAAAAGAAGGTCTATGTAATTCTTATTCATGTTACGTTATTGATAAGATTCTCCCCTACCTCCTCTACTTCTTTCAAGATTTTTTCTTTTATTTTCTATAGTTTGAATATAACATTCATGATATAGATTTTTTATTTATTTATCCTGCTTAGTATGTTCTCTGAACTTTCTAGAACATGTATGTTCTCCTTTTGTAATTGTCTCAGTTTTTGGATATTCTGTTTCATTCATTTCATTTTTTTTCTCTTTCCAGTCAGTTTTATAAGTTTATCTTGTCCTTATCTTCAAGCTCATTGATTCTTTCATTCAGTCATGTCCAGTTTACTGATGAGCCCATCAAACACATTCATTTCTGTTAGTGTTTTTCATTCCTAGCATTTTCTTTTGGTTCTTTCTTAGAGTCTTCATCTCTTTGCTTATGTTACTGATCTCTTCTTGCAAATTGTTCACTTTTTTCATTAGAGTTCTTAACATGTTAATCATAGTTATTTAAAATTCCTGGTCTGATAATTCTAAAATGTCTACCATATATAAATCTGGATCCAGTGGTTGTTTTTTTCCTTCAGTCCGATTTCTTTTTCTTTTTTTTTTTTCACCTTTATTATATCTTACATTTTGTGTTGAAAACTGAACATAATAAATTATGTAAACGCAGACCTGAAATAGATAGGCCTTTAGTGTGAGGTTTTATGTTAATCTGGCTAGGACTGGGGCTGTGTTTACTATTAAACTGTGGTAGCTGTGGTATCCAGTGTGAAGTTTTCGTCTAGTATCCTTGTTTTATCTCCCTTGTTTTTAGGTTTTCTTAGACACTCCTTAAATAGGCAGTTTTTTTAGCTCTTGTTGGTTCAGTCTCTTAAGTCGGGTCCAACTCTTTGTGACCCCATGGACTGCAGCACGCCAGGTTTCCCTGCCCTTCACTGTCTCCCGGAGTTTGTCCAAATCCGTGTCTATTGAGTCTCTGATGCCATCCAGCCGTGTCATCCTCTGTCACCGTCTCCTGCTCTCCCTAATCTGGGTCTAGTATTCCCATCTTTTTAATAATTTTTCACAGTTTGTTGTGATCCACACAGTCAAAGGCTTTTGCATAGTCAGTGAAGCAGAAGTAGATGTTTTTTTGGAAGGTAGAAGTAGATGTTTTCCCTCTTTACTGATCTTCAGTTTAGGTTAGGAGAGCAACTTGTGAATAGACATTTATAGTCATATTTTTACTATGATTATGATAATAGGAACGAATCTACATGAACACTGTTGAGATGACAATGTGATTCATGCCTGTAATACATTTTTTTCTATGAGAAAAAAATAAAATTTTTGAAACAGGAAAAAATAATAAATTCCTAAAAGTCAAAGATTTACTATACATCAGTTATTATGTCCTCACACTTCTTCTGAAAACATCTGTTTGGGCAATACAGCCCTTTCCTGTTTATGGGTATCGTGTAACCACTCCTCCCCTCTTGCATACATCCATACACACACATGCACAAGTATATTCACAGATGTAGAGGCCAGAATGAGTATCTGACTCAGAAACTAACCCTTTATGGTGGGCTGTGCCAACAAGTTACCTGTTGGCAGGTAATCTAATCTTGCACTTGAGCACACCAGCTGTGGAGTCTGATGGGTCTGTCTTCTAACTCCTTCACTGGTCATCTGTAAGTATACTTACCCTGTAGGGTAATTTTTGTAATTAAGAGAAATAATATTCATAGGCATTTTGCGCAGTATTCAGCACATGATCTCAGTAAACATTAGTATCCTTACAAGAGACTCTGCTTATCTGAGGGTGAGACTAAGTTGTAAAATCCTGTAGACTCAAGCTGATGGCTACAAGACAGGGCACTGACAAGAGAGAAGTCACTTAGCAAAGAGTGTAGCTGACCTGCACAGACCATGGTAAAAAAAACTGCAGGTTTCTCATTTTCTGTAAAATACAGTTGTACTTCTTTTTTCTTTTTTTGGCAATTCCCTTGTATTCTTTCCTTTTCACTTGAGCTAATTTGACCAGGTTTCTAGTCCTGCTGCCAGTGACCTCTCAGTGAATCCTTTTTCTGATTTTTTGATACTGACAAAAGCAAATTATCATGTACAAGTTTTGTCCTACAAAAATTAACTATGAAGTACCAATGTCAGAATTCCAATATCCTTTATTTTATGAATTTTATAATCTTTTCTAACCAAATAAGCAGTATCAGCAGGCATAAGTAATATTCCTCCTCCTTTTATCTTCTTCTGTTTCAATGGTATATCTACCCCTTATCTCCAACTGAAAGGAAAAGAAATAACAGTTTGTTAGTACACAAAGAAAAAACATCCTTTAGAACCAAAATGTAATGTGGTCTTATTATCTTATATATATTGTTTCCTGTGCACTCAAGCCTAAAAAGGGCATTTGGGGTCATATTATTCATTCATCCAATTCAGAACTCTGATTTAGCAGCAGTTCTCACTGACATTTTATAAGAGATATAGCTGCCATCCATGATATCAAGATCTGAACATTTATATTTTTTTCCCAAACATACTAAATCTGGCTTTTATCTTCTCTTGGGGTAATGAGTTCTGTAAGAATTTCACCTATTGTGTAAAATTAGACTTTATTTATTCTTGAAGTTATTTTTTCAAGCACCAGTGAAACATTCCTAATTCTAAGATTTGGGGAGTACATCTTGAACACATTATCTAAATCTTTCATGATTTTTATAGGCTTTGAACATATCCCCTCTTAGCTCTCATTTTTCAGGTAGAAGAAAATGATTCTCTTCTTCTCCTCTTACCATTTGGAAGATCTCTGTCCTCTTAAAAAAACATTATTTCTCCTTATTCTTAAGATGGAGTAGTTGAACTCCACAGATTTATTCACATACAAACATAATTGTGATTTCCTCTTTCATGTATGTTCAACCTAGTAAAAATTACTTTGTATCACCTCTAGAAGTTCTTTTTGTGATATTTTTGAATTTTTCAGAAATTCCACTGACATGAATAAAGTTAATTTTTATAATAATCAAGGCTGGAAATGTTTCTGAAAATACAAATACTTGTATTTACTTTATGGTTTCTTATGGGTGCCATCAGTTATTTTACCATAGCTCTTGGATCATATCATCAACACTGGATACTTCAGTCAGTGTATAAGGTTTTCATGAATAAGCTGAAATTTGTTTACTTCTATTTATCCCTAATATACCACTTAAGAAATTAAAAGTAGAAGCTCTTTTAAGGACAGAAATATTTTAGATTGCAGATCATTGAAAGTATGTAAATAAATAATAAGAGAATGATAAGTTTAGTAACTATAACAACTTTGCTTCCATATTCTATGTTATGAAGTAGGCTATTCTTCATGGAAAGCTTATTTTATTATTAGGAAAAAAGACTGTCATTGGTTGGCTAATTCATATTTTCTTTTTACAGTCAAATTGTGAAGATATTATTAACTCTTAACCACGAGCTTTAAATTAACTAACAAGCACTTTATTTCATATAAATAATTTAAAGTTGAGATCAGCTCTCTTTAGTTACTGTTTCATTTCTTGGGAGATCCCAAGTGTGAACCCAAAATGACAATGAATGATATCATTTTGTTAAGCCACAACTCACATCTTCTGATAGTTTTATGAGTACACATGATCAGTGTTTTATGTCCTTCACTTAACATTAAATTTCTAGATCCAGTGCACTCTGCAGTGATAGATCTAGATCTTACCTGTAGGAGTTGGCCTTACCTCTTCCTTTGTTTTGCTATTTAAACTCACACCTGGAGCCTGGCCCTCTCCCCCATCTCTCTTTGATTCCATGAGAGATATTTTGACCTTCTCTGAAACTTTAAGGGAGTGGAATAAGAATGGAGTAAGTTAGTTCATTTAAACTCAGGAATGAGAATGTCTAAGTTCAACTCCTGAGTACTTTCTAAATGACCTTAAACAGGTTACTTAACTTCATCTGTAAAATGGGGATAAGCGAGTACTCACCACATAAAGACTCTGTAGACTAATTAGGATAATGTTATGGAAAATGTTTAGTGTAGAAACTGGCGTATAGTTGGTGTTCACCAAGTGTCACCTCTTGATTCAAGATGCTGATGGAGAGGTCCAGTGGGGAGGGGGTGGATGTGGGAGCTATTTTTAAAATGGCTTATGGCAGAGGTCATTGAGAAGGAGCAAAGCATATGGGAAGAACAGACTCTGGACCTTCATCCCTGCCAGACTCTTTATCAGTAGAAATGAAGATAGGGTTATGATAAATAGTGGCCTCTGATTTAGAGATCTACCAGATTAAGACTTTGTGGCCTATTGATAGATAACTGTCCGCAGATTGAAAAAATATGTTGCATATAATAGGAAACAGCAGGGATCATCTCATTGGAAAAGACCCTGATGCTGGGAAAGACTGAAGGCAGGAGGAGAAGGGGATGACAGAGGCTGAGATGGTTGGATGGCATCACCAACTCAGTGGACGGACGGGAGTTTGAGCAGTGAGGTATCCTGCACTGCGGGTAGATTCTTTACCATATGAGCCACCAGGGNGGCTGGATGGCATCACTGACTCGGTGAACGTGAATCTGAGTGAACTCCAGGAGTTGGTGATGGACAGGGAGGCCTGGCATGCTGCAATTCATGGGGTCGCAAAGAGTCGAACACGACTCAGTGACTGAACTGAACTGAACTGAGACTGTAGCCTTCCAGGCTCCTCTGTCCATGGGATTTTCCAGGCAATAGTACTGGAGTGGGTTGCCATTTCCTTCTCCAAGGGATTTTCCCAACCCAGGGCTCAAACCCGGGTCTCCCGCATTGTAGACAGACCATTTTACCATTTAGCCACCAGGGAAGTCTTTTTGAAAAGAAGGCCTATGTAATTCTTATTCATGTTCCTTTATTGATAAGATTCTCCTTTACCTCCTCGACTTCTTTCAAGATTTTTTCTTTTATTTTCTATAGTTCAAATATAAAATTCATGATATAGATTTTTTATTTATTTATCCTGCTTAGTATGTTCTCTGAACTTTCTAGAACATTTATGTTCTCCTTTTGTAATTGTCTCAGTTTTTGGATATTCTGTTTCATTCATTTCATTTTTTTTCTCTTTCCAGTCAGTTTTATAAGTTTATCTTCTCCTTATCTTCAAGCTCATTGATTCTTTCATTCAGTCATGTCCAGTTTACTGATGAGCCCATCAAACACATTCATTTCTGTTAGTGTTTTTCATTTCTAGCATTTTCTTTTGGTTCTTTCTTAGAGTCTTCATCTCTTTGCTTATGTTACTGATCTCTTCTTGCAAATTGTTCACTTTTTTCATTAGAGTTCTTAACATGTTAATCATAGTTATTTAAAATTCCTGGTCTGATAATTCTAAAATGTCTGCGATATATAAATCTGGATCCAGTGGTTGTTTTTTTCCTTTAGTCTGATTTCTTTTTCTTTTTTTTTTTTCACCTTTATCATATCTTACATTTTGTGTTGAAAACTGAGCATAATAAATTATGTAAACACAAAACTGAAATAGATAGGCCTTTAGTGTGAGGTTTTATGTTAATCTGGCTAGGACTGGGGCTGAGTTTACTATTAAACTGTGGTAGCTGTGGTATCCAGTGTGAAGTTTTCATCTAGTATCCTCGTTTTATCTCCCTTGTTTTTAGGTTTTCTTAGACACTCCTTAAATAGACAGTTTTTTTAGCTCTTGTTGGTTCAGTCTCTTAAGTCGGGTCCAACTCTTTGTGACCCCATGGACTGCAGCACGCCAGGTTTCCCTGCCCTTCACTGTCTCCCGGAGTTTGTCCAAGTCTCTGATGCCATCCAGCCGTGTCATCCTCTGTCACCGTCTCCTGCTCTCCCTAATCTGGGTCTAGTATTCCCATCTTTTTAATAATTTTTCACAGTTTGTTGTGATCCACACAGTCAAAGGCTTTTGCATAGTCAGTGAAGCAGAAGTAGATGTTTTTCTGGAAGGTAGAAGCAGATGTTGTCCCTCTTTACTGATCTTCAGTTTAGGTTAGGAGAGCAACTTGTGAATAGACATTTATAGTCATATTTTTACTATGATTATGATAATAGGAACGAATCTACATGAACACTGTTGAGATGACAATGTGATTCATGCCTGTAATACATTTTTTTCTATGAGAAAAAAATAAAATTTTTGAAACAGGAAAAAATAATAAATTCCTAAAAGTCAAAGATTTACTATACATCAGTTATTATGTCCTCACACTTCTTCTGAAAACATCTGTTTGGGCAATACAGCCCTTTACTGTTTATGGATATTGTGTAACCACTCCTCCCCTCTTGCATACATCCATACACACACATGCACAGGTATATTCACAGATGTAGAGGCCAGAATGAGTATCTGACTCAGAAACTAACCCTTTAGGCTGGGCTGTGCCAACAAGTTACCTGTTGGCAGGTAATCTAATCTTGCACTTGAGCACACCAGCTGTGGAGTCTGATGGGTCTGTCTTCTAACTCCTTCACTGGTCATCTGTAAGTATACTTGCTCTGTATAATTTTTGTAATTAAGAGAAATAATATTCATAGGCATTTTGCACAGTATTCAGCCCATGATCTCAGTAAACATTAGTATCCTTACAAGAGACTCTGCTTATCTGAGGGTGAGACTAAGTTGTAAAATCCTGTAGACTCAAGCTGATGGCTACAAGACGGGGCACTGACAAGAGAGAAGTCACTTAGCAAAGAGTGTAGCTGACCTGCACAGACCATGGTAAAAAAAAATGCAGGTTTCTCATTTTCTGTAAAATACAGTTGTACTTCTTTTTTTTTTTTTTCCAGCAATTCCCTTGTATTCTCCTTTACACTTGAGCTAGTTTGACCAGGTTTCTAGTCCTGCTGCCAGTGACCTCTCAGTGAATCCTTTTTCTGGTTTTCTGATACTGACAAAAGCAAATTATCATGTACAGGTTTTGTCCTACAAAACTTAACTATGAAGTACCAATGTCAGAACTCCAATATCCTTTATTTTATGAATTTTATAATCTTTTCTAACCAAAGAAGCAGTATCTGCAGGCATAAGTAATATTCTTCCTCCTTTTATCTTCTTCTGTTTCAATGGTATATCTACCCCTTATCTCCTACTGAAAGGAAAAGAAATAACAGTTTGATAGTACACAAACAAAAAGCGTCCTTTAGAACCAAAATGTAATGTGGTCTTATTATCTTATATATATTGTTTCCTGTGCATTGAAGCCTAAAAAGCGCATTTGGGGTCATATTATTCATTCATCCGATTCAGAACTCTGATTTAGCAGCAGTTCTCACTGACATTTTATAAGAGATATAGTTGCCATCCATGATATCAAGGTCTGAATTCACAAACAAAAAGCGTCCTTTAGAACCAAAATGTAATGTGGTCTTATTATCTTATATATATTGTTTCCTGTGCATTGAAGCCTAAAAAGCGCATTTGGGGTCATATTATTCATTCATCCGATTCAGAACTCTGATTTAGCAGCAGTTCTCACTGACATTTTATAAGAGATATAGTTGCCATCCATGATATCAAGGTCTGAACATTTATATTTTTTTCCCAAACATACTAAATCTGGCTTTTATCTTCTCTTGGGGTAATGAGTTCTGTAAGAATTTCACCTATTGTGTAAAATTAGACTTTATTTATTCTTGAAGTTATTTTTTCAAGCACCAGTGAAACATTCCTAATTCTAAGATTTGGGGAGTACATCTTGAACACATTATCTAAATCTTTCATGATTTTTATAGGCTTTGAACATATCCCCTCTTAGCTCTCATTTTTTTCTGGTAGAAGAAAATGATTCTCTTCTTCTCCTCTTATCATTTGGAAGATCTCTGTCCTCTTAAGAAACATTATTTCTCCTTATTCTTAAGATGGAGTAGTTGAACTTCACAGATTTATTCACATACAAACATAATTGTGATTTCCTCTTTCATGTATATTCAACCTAGTAAAAATTACTTTGTATCACCTCTAGAAGTTCTTTTTGTGATATTTTTGAATTTTTCAGTTTCCTATTTTAGTAAGCTAATTGTCTGTTTTATCAGTAATTTGTAGTACTTTAACACAGCACCATACTTGATTAAGTTGTCTTTTTCCCTCACATCCTACAAAAGTCTTAACTGTTTTGTTATTATTTCCTTCTTCCAACACGAGTGTATTTTCATTTCCTTCTCTCATGAAATAACCAACATTTCTTGTTATAATTCTTGCATCTTAGGGTTTTAGGATGGACTGTTACTCTATCACCAGGGAACCTTAATTAGTCTTTTCTGATGTAACATAATTGGATGATAACTTAGTGTAAAATTACAAGTAGTTGTAAAGTCAACATGAAACATCGCATTCCTAACTCTTCAACTCTGTGCTGACCACAGAGACAGCTATAAAACTCCCCCACAGCAAAAGGGAGCACAGCGTGCCACCTGACAGCTCTGTTCTGCAAGAGCCTGCCAGCACTCCTGCTCACCCCTTCACTTCTTCCCGGGATTCTCAAGGAATGAAAGGCTGTTATCACTTGGAGGTCCTTCCTTCTGGCTCACTCTTTCAAGGAGACATGACATGTGATGAAAGAATAAGAGGAATATGACAGTGGAATCGTGATTTTTTTTTCCAATCATGGGGGAAAGAGAGGTTGGGGTTTGGCTCTTTACTAAATTTGATGAAATTGAGGTTTGTTTTTGTTTCTGCTGCTTTTCTCTTCTCCGTTTCCGTGTTTCTTACCAATGAGAAAAGCTGTTCTAGGATTCTCTGGGATCCTTTGGGTTAGAAGGAGGTTCTAAGTTAGAAGAAAGTATTCCTGAAAAACAAAAACCCCCCTAAACCTCTAGTCATGGAGTTATAGGACCTGCGCAATGTGAATCATCAAAAAAAAACAAAACAAAAAACCTGTTGTCAGCATTGCCTTTATGAACATAGCATCTATGGACTGTCTGGAAACTACTGGCAAAGTAACATATATGTATATAAAAGTTAAATGACTACTTTTGTTTCAGAAACATTAAGAACGACTTCAGGAATCCTGTTTAGTGCCACAAAGCAAACAATTATCTTTGGTCTTTTTTCTTTTGACACTGTCCTGCCTACCTTATCCTGAACTGCATAATTCACTAAGCTATTACATATTTTCCATTAGCTGTTCTTTTAGTCCTCGATCCAGAGTTAAGTCTGTCAGAATATCATTGAGGTCAGTGAACCGTGAGCCTGATTGCTTTTGCAAGGCATTTCTGTTGCTAGTAAAAGCAGCAAGCACCTCATAAGAATGCTGCATAGTCGTTCACATAGTGATATGCTAATTCTTAAGAATGTTGCTAACACTGCAGTGTGTTTGAATTTGGAACTTTTCACTCAACTGGTTCAAGCATTCAAACTGGAAGTAATAACAGTCTTTTGAGTTGTTGCTTAAGTAGAGCAGTGACGGAATTCATATGACAGATGACAGTTGTTCATTCAAGTTCAGGAAGAGATCTCTATCAGCCGCAGTGGTTGAAAAACAAAAGGAAAGTGGCCCAGATGTTCACTTTTTAATAGTATATCTTTCCTTCATATTTTAAATGAGAACAGAGCTCATCCATTAAATGAGGATATAAATATTAATGTCATGTTAAAAATTCCAAAGAACAGAGCTCGCACATTTATGTGATTTTTTTTTTAACAGCCACCTATAAATTAAAGAGAATCAAACAAACCCCCCCACTACCCGCGGGCCTCTGAAGGTATCAACACAGGTGGTTAACTTTTGGTCTTTTTACTCATACCTTCTCTAACAAGTCTCAGAGAGTTGAGTAAGAATTTAATCAGTCATATTTGGCCACACAGTGGCAAAGAAAATGTAAATCCCCAAAGTCCAGATAGTCTTTGTGGATATAATTTAAGCATATAAATTCCTTGCTGTGACGTGAGCAGGAAGTATTACCAGTTTAGACAACTTACTGCTATTCTGAGCTTTCAGTATAGCACAGAATTTTGGTCAAGATAGTGATGATAGAATATAAGAACTTTCACATAGATCAGAATTGCTGTTCACTCTGTGTTCAATTGTTACTGCCTGTGGTAAACAGTATGAACAAGATTTACTTTGGATAAGGACTCTTATATGTCCTTAGCATATCTTTGGCTCACTGAAATGGGGCACTCTGATATATTTTTCAGAGTATATGATATTTTGGTAAATAATCTCTTCCTGGACCTAACAATAGCCAGGTTCTTGAGAACTGTTCAGCAGAATTGGTCCCAGGATAAGAGCTAACATTTTTTGAGAATTACTGTGAATCAGGCATTGTATTCAGCTTTCTCCATGCAATATCTCATCCACAGAATAACTTGATCAGTAAGATATTATTATTAACTCTATTTTACATATGAGAAAATTGCTGTTATCAATGCCATTTTCTAGATGAAGAAAAAGGGGTGAAGTTAAATATAACCTATCTGAGATCACGTAACAGTTAGGTGATAGAGAATTTGAACTCCAATATTTATGACTCCAGAGCCTATACTCTTAATCACTGTGCACACAGTCATGGTACTGTATGAATAGGCATTTGCTTTGCTATATTTTGATTGATGTCACTCCCTGCTCTAACCTCCAGTGGAGCCATGAGTCCCAGCAGTTGACACAGTCTTTGGTATGGCTGTTGAATGGGATGGCACCTAGCTGCTAGACCCATTTAAGCCCACACTAAGGAGGAGAACTAAAACCTTATTCTATCTCTTTGTACTTATTTGGAGGAAGCCAGAACCTATGTGGGTATTGTGGGAAATCTCTTTAAGAAGCTTGAGTCCAAAAAGTAGACAGGTTTTCTGGCTCAGAATCACCAAAAAGTTACCAATAACTCCCTTCTTCCGCCAAGTGAATTTAAGTTCTAGATAGTGATGTCATATTGAAGATTTTTCTCAACTGACAACCCTATTCCAGACCACTTTGCTTTGACCAGTCTGAGCTCTATGAATTCTGTTTTTAGGAGTCCCCCTTCCTGAGTTCTGCTTCCCTCACAAGACAGTAATTACAGAGGAAGTCTTATGGACTGGGGCCCAAAATCTTTCCATCCTTGAAACATTTTCATTATAGCAAAGTCCATTAATTTATCAGTTCAGTTCATTCAGTCAGTCATGTCCAACTCTTTGCGACCCAATGGACTTCAGCATGCCAGGCTTCCCTGTCCATCATGAACTCCCAGAGCTTACTCAAACTCATGTCCATCGAGTCAATGATGCCATCCAACCATCTCATCCTCTGTCGTCCCCTTCACGTCCCACCTTCAGTCATCAAGGTCTTTTCCAATGAGTCAGTTCTTCGCATCAGGTGGCCAAAGTATTGGAGTTTCAGCTTCAGTATGAGTCCATCCAATGAATTTTCAGGACTGATTTCCTTTAGTATGGACTGGTTTGATCTCCTTGCAGTCCAAGGGACTCTCAGGAGTTTTCTCCACCACCACTGTTCAAAAGCATCAATTCTTTGGTGCTGAGCTTTCTTTATAGTCCAGCCCTCACATCCATACATGACTACTGGAAAAACCATAGCTTTGACTAGACAGACCTTTGTTGGCAAAGTAATGTCTCTACTTTTTAAACTGCTGTCTAGCTATGGTGGATATTAAGCTTCTAAAGCCCTTTCTTTTGAAGACTAATAATTCTGATTGACTATCTGCAGGCCTAGTGTCTCTGACTTATGTTACATAAAACAGTAGCAGAGTAATGCTTTTAATGGAGCTGTTATGAATTGACTAGCAGGGAGGAGGGCTGTTCTAGAAGCACTTGCTTGTAGCTGAGAAGATCATCCCTTACAAAGAGCTACCTATGCTCCTGCCAGAGAACAGACTTGTTGTGTACTAACAAGCTTTTTGAGTCTTAATCTGTCCTTGGCAAAGAGATAAAATAGGGTTATCAACCAGAGAGGTCATCTGAAATATGAGATAATTAATAATGACTGTATCAATTCAGGTTGAACTGGGCAGTCAGTTGTGTAACACCCAGGCTAGTTTGCACTGGTCCTTTACAGATGAATAGTGCTAACTTAACGTATAATTTGTATATCTAAAATGTTCTCTTGCTAGAAGACTGATGCAGCACATTTTTTTTTTTTAACCAATGCTGATGTCTTAATCTGGGCTTCTGTCATGGCTCACTGGTAAAGACTCTGCCTGCAGTGCTGGAGATGAGAGTTCAGTCCCTGGGTCAGGAAGATCCCTTGGAGAGGGAAATGGCAACCCACTCTGGTATTCTTGCCTGGGAAACCTCATGAACAAAGAAGCCTGAAGGGCTACAGTCCGTGGGGTCACAGAGTCAGACACAATTTAGCAGCTAAACAACAGTCTTAATAGAATGGCAGAGCACTCTTCATTGGTAAACAGGGATGTACTTAAGTGCTTTTTTTTTTTAATGCATGTTCCAGAAAGCAGAATGTAGTATAGTAGATAGAGTAAGCACTAGAGTCTGATTATTCGCTAATTACCTTTGAGAAATTCTCTTAACCACTCTTAAATCTGTTTCCTCTGGAAAATAAGGAGGTTTAAATAAATGTGTGTTTCCCAAAATTCTGAAACCTACCACAGATTACTAGAGGTGACTTTAGGTGGCATGTAAGATAATGTCAGGCAGTTTTCTGAAAAGAAAAAAAAAATTAAACATTGACTCACATAGCTGAGTTATTCCTTATTCAGTCTTTTAATAGCATCTGGGGACTTCCTCGGTGATCCAGTGGCTAAGAATCCACCTTGCAGTGCAGAGTTAGGCAGGTCGATCCCTGGTCGGGGACTAGGATCCCTTATGCTGCAGAGCAGCTAACCCCACGCACAACTGCTGAGCCCACACCCCAGAGCCTGCGCGCCACAGCTAGAGCGCTCACATGCCAGCTGCTGGAGCCTGCGCCCTCTGGAGCCCACCTGCCACAACTAGAGAGTCTGGGCACTGCAACAAAAGATCTTGCATGATCCAACAAAGATCCTGTGTGCCACATGCAGCCAAAGAAATTTTTTAAAAAAATAGAAATCTGGCTTGAACTTAGAGCCCTTTATAAGCAAGAGAATTTGTATAAAATTTAATAACATTGTTTTGTTTGTAGCAAAGTTATAGTTTCATTTACCATATATAAAATAAATCAATTTAAGTTTTAAAAAGTGGATTTTTAAACATTAAATAGTACAGATGGTACATATGGATATGGCAGAAATTACAAAGGTGGTACATAAATGACTAAAGTATAGAAAACTGTGAGTAAGATTCTCTCTAGGATCTGTTCCAGGTTTAAATTCTTTTGAATTTGTATTCCAATAGAATAAAAATGTTTTATTGCAAACCACATAAAAGAAAAGAACTTCCAACTTAGCATGTACTATGTAATTTTCTTTCATTTTGAAACATGTCATTATTGAGGAGGCTAAAGCTTTATTCTATGGTGGTTTTTTATTTGTACATATGAATACCCCTTTCTTAATATTTTACTGGATAACTGAGTATTGATATGTTTTGGATAGCGTGTTTGTTGGTGATGCTGGTGTTGTGTGTTCCTTTGTTTATCTGTTTCACCAAAAGCAATCTGGATCTGAGTGAGGTTTTTGAACTGGAAATCTTGAAAGTCAGTAACCAAGTCATCACTGTATAGGCTGTACTCTGACTAGTACAGTGTTTGGCATAGTGTAGTATTCAGTAAATATTTGAACAAGTGAATGAATAAATAAGTCAATACAAATATACTGAGTTCTGTGTCTGNTTTTTGAACTGGAAATCTTGAAAGTCAGTAACCAAGTCATCACTCTATAGGCTGTACTCTGACTAGTACAGTGTTTGGCATAGTGTAGTATTCAGTAAATATTTGAACAAGTGAATGAATAAATAAGTCAATACAAATATACTGAGTTCTGTGTCTGGAAGGTGCAAGCGTAGTTTTCATTTCTGAAATGAAATAGTCAATAGAGCTATCTATACGGAAATTAAGGCCTTGGGACAATTATTTATAGAAGGTAATACTTTCTCTTGAGTGAGGTTTGGAGCTAGTTATGCTACATGGGAAATTTAGCATAACCTTTTCAGGAAGAAATTACGAAAAGAAAGCAGCTTTTGTTTATGGTCGTATAGGAGAAGCTAGGATTTTCCTTCTTTTTTCTCTTTGTTTTTTATAAGAAAAGGCTAGCTTTCTACCTTACTTGTTTTTCTTTCTCATACATATACTACTTATCATCTCCACCTTGGGGAAAGCACCCTAATTTTCCTTGCCTTAGGGAGATATTAGAGTTTAATTTAAAATACAGCTCACTGTTACCCTAAACACTCTTAATTACAGTTTCTCATCTGATAAATGTGCCCAGCTCTTTCTTAACTGGCATATGAAGTAAACTTCAGTACTGGTGGTAAATTTGTTTATTCTCATTTATTCACTCAACATTATGTGTCAGGGGTTTTGTTCTAAGACTCCTGAAATGAGTTTTGCGTATCAGTGAGAATATTAACCACATGTTTCTAATCCTTAACTTTACAGCTGACTTTCTAATAACCATGCAGTTGGTTTGAGTGACATACCCAGATCATGTAATTTAAAACACTTTTTCCATTTATAGAAAAACAAAATTTAAGGACTGTGTTTCATTTTGGTGAATATATTTCAAATATATTCTATGTCTGCTCACTACAAATACATTCTTTCTTTAATGGCCCAGTGATTAACTGTGATTCTAATTTATTATGCACAATGACAACATCTTAACTGGAGTTATTTTGTATGTTTAGGTTAATATGTTTTGTTACTTAAAATTTAAGTCAGTATATTTTATATTTGTGAAATCTTTCTGCCTAGTATGTTTGTGTTTTCTAGTTATTATTAATACTATGTGGTCTTTAAAATGTGACATAAACTCTGAGGATGCTGGTTATAACATCTTGGTTTGCTCTCAACGTATCATAAAGTTGATAGAACAGCAGTAACATTAATGGTACATAGAAGTTGAATTTCAAAACCAATCATAATTTACAGCAATTATCTATCTCTTTTATAACTTGAAATTAAAATTATTCAGGTACACAATCAACACAGATTCTATTATGGTCATAATTGAAAATATAATAGATCTAATTTTGGCCAGGCCAAAAAAAAAAGATTTTGGAACTATCTTATTTTGTTTCTTTCAAAGAGATACTTGTCTTAAAAGTGTAATCTTTAGATAGCTCTAGAGTCATTGTGCTCTGTCATGAAAGTGTGCAAGAGCCGTTTGCTGTCATGACATGCTGTAAGTGTTGAGAACTCTTTGTCTAATTCAAAACAGACAGTCATAGATTCCACATGTAAGCACTGTCATTCGATTTTGTCCTTCTCCATATATCAGAAGGTAACACAGCATTGCAAGTGAACGGAACTGCAACACCGATTTTAAAAAGGAAACAGTTATGAAACACAGGCCTTTGCCGACGCGAACATGTCCACTGCCAATATGGTTATTCTCTGATTAGATGCTTGGAGTGCTGGAAACCATCTTTATCTGGGCTGTGAGGTATTGATATGGCAGCCCATGATGGCAGAAAAGAAAAGGCCCCATACTTGAGAGGCAGAGCAACCTGAATGTGAAATTCGCCTCTGTCACTTTCACTCTGGTGCCGAGGGCAAGGTACTTAACTTCCTCTATAAAATGAAAATTATAATACTTGAGAGTTTCTGTGCCAATAAAAGCACCCAGAGTGAGTTCTTATCAAATGGTAGTTGTACACGCAACACAATGTGATGATATGCTTTGATATTCCCTCAGGTGAAATAAAGGACAAAAATGTCCAGGTAGTCGAGCTCCCCATTGTGGACAGTCTTCATCCTCGTCCTCCATATTTACCCCTGGCTGTACCAGAAGACCTTGCAGATCGACTTGTACGAGTCCATGGTGATCCTGCAGTGTGGTGGGTGTCCCAGTTTGTCAAATACTTGATCCGCCCACAACCTTGGCTAGAAAAGGAAATAGAAGAGGCCACCAAGAAGCTAGGCTTCAAACATCCAGTTATTGGGTAAGAACCTGATTTGTTTCTCCTGAAGTGATATGTAGTAACATGGGTGTATAACTTTAGAGTACAGTATGAATGTTACAAGGTTTCGTATAATTTTCATAGCCACACCCCAGAACAGAGGTTCCAGCGTTCACCTTAGGCCACAGGGAGATGATTCTTCCTTTGTTCACTCAGAACAGCTGAGTTATCATAGTCACTTAATAATTTGCTCATTTATTCGTTCAGCAAATATATTAAAACATTTCTGAAAATTAGCTGTCTCTCCTTGGGAAACAAGCAAAATGTTATTTTATTGGGAGTATTTTAGATACTATACATGCTTCCTATCTTACTCTAAGAGGGCCATGAGATGGGGCGCTCACATTTATAGCTTTTCTTTTACGCCTTATTCTTAGGTTTCTTTCATTGCCACTGGTGATTATTTTGCATTTTTGATGTTCTGCTTTCTTTTTTGTTTTGAAACCCATTTTGAGAACAAAGATTTCATCTGTAGTGTAAGATAATGTTGAAATTGTTATTTAAAGTTGTCTCTTAGCCCACTTAGTAATTACTGTTTATATATGTATTCAGTCTCATGCTTATGTTAAGGGAAATGTATCAGGAAATCTTGGAAGCAAAGAAAGTCCAAAGAACACCTTTGCTCACAAGCATGTGCTCTGTCCTATACCCATACATAAAAAGTTATGAATAAGGAGTTTTTCTTGTCCTGATGCCAGATTTCACACCACAGGAAACGTTCTTTGTCTAAAGGAAAGAATATGAGTTAAGTGACCTTGGTAATACTCCTGCCTGTTCCCTAATTCTGGGTCAAGTTACTTAATAATAGTATTATTGAGCTTTGATTTTTTTTTTCATTTGTAAAATAGGGAAGGTAATACCTCCCCTAAAAATGATGATGTGATAATATAAGATTGAAAAAAGGATTTTGGTTCTGTAGGGAGAAAATACACTGTAAAATGTTATTACCTTTCAGAGAGACTGATGCTTAAGTAATTCCTGAAAATAGATTTGTAGGCTAGACTATGGCATTCTGCAGCTTCTATTGTTTGTAATAAAGTCAGCTATTGATTAATATTAATACATGTGTTGATTCATTCATTTATCTGCAGAACATTTATTGAATACCTGCTACTGTGGGGGACCAAGATTAATTTTTTTTAAATGACTCCTTTCAACTCATTACAGTCCATGGGAAAAGAGACTTAACAACTAACATTATACTGGGAGAATGTGATTAATGCCCTGAGGAAAAGCATAAAAGTCTTACGAGAAGTCAGGGAAGGGGAAATGCACTTTCTGGACCAAGAAAGCCTTCCGAACCAGTGTTAGAACAGAATTTTCAAGGTGGAGAAAGATGCAGGATAGTAGTTACATTACCAAAATAACTTCAACTGCATTATCTCAGTGATCCTGTAACACAGTCCAGTGAAGTAGGCAGAGATGACCATTTTACAGAAAATCTCTTCCCAAAGTTCCAGAGTTTATAAAGGCAAAACCAGGACTTAAAGCTTCTTAACTTTGTTTGGATAACCTGTAGTTTTACATAGCAGAAAGCTACCTTTTTTAATTTTTCATGGAGCATCCCACATTGAGAACTGACCAAATACAGGAACTTGAAGTTCTGCAGACAACTAAGTTATTTGCACACTAAGGTAGTGTGTTGTCTGAAAGAGGGGTGCACTAGAATTCAAGAATCTAGGAGTCCAGACTAGTTTCTACCACTTAGGAAGTGATGTGACTTTGGACAACTTACTTGGTTATCCTCGGCCTACCTTAATTGTCACTCTTTGTGTATTGGAAAAAAAAAAAAAAAAGCACTGGGTTAGATAATAGGTATCTGTTAACACAATAATAGACTTTTGTGTCTACCCATCATTCATTCATTCACTTATTTGTTGTGTTTGGTGGAATTGGGAATAAATAAAATCAGATTCCTTGCCCTAGAGGAGAGAAAATCAGGCAAGTACACAAATAACTTTTACTTTACAAGACTGGGCTGAAATGCAAGTGAAAGAAACCATTTCTTTTTGCCTTATGTTGTCATTTTGTTTCCTGAAATGTCTGCAGAGGCATCAGTTTCTTTTTAACTGTTAGATGAAGAAGTTACATTCTAATATCCTTCACAGCTCTAATATTCTAATTCTTTCTTGAAATTCCATTTAAGGTCCTCTCTCAAATTATTGGTCCAGGCCTAGTTTTAGGAATACTTGGAGAACTGAGAGAATTGCTTAGTAGTACTCTGTTCCTCTTCCTTTGATTGTTCCTTTTTGTTATAGATCTCCTTTCCCATTTTTCCACTTGGGTCTTCGTCTTCATATGTATATAAGTTACTGACCCCTGTTCTAAATGGTACTAAAACAAGTGCATGGTAAAAATCTGAATTTCAAGTAGTGTTTCTTCTTATGAAACTTCTCATTGAAATTCAGTGGAATTGTTCTTTCTGTCCCATTTCATCTCCAGAGCACAATGAATAATTCCAAATTTCCTGAGAGAACCAGTGACTAAGAAGATTGTAAAATGGAAAAGATGTGATACAATAGGTGCTCATATGCTAGTACTCACATCTGGACTGTCATCTGAAATGCAAAGGAAAGAATAGCCGTGAAGATGACAGAGTAACTCCAGTGAAACCGATGCCTCACTCCAGATTCATAATAAATGGGAGCCTCATAGGCTGCCGTCTATGGGGTCACACAGAGTTGGATACAACTGAAGCGACTTAGTAGCAGCAGCAGGCTTGACTTACTGTGAAAGTGTTAGTCGCTCAGTTGTGTCTGACTCTTTGTGACCCCATGGACTGTAGCCCGCCAGGCTCCTCTGTCCATGGAATTCTCCAGGCAAGAATACTGGAGTGGGTTACCATTCTCCTCTCCAGGGGATCTTCCCAACCCAGGGATCAAACCTGGGTCTCCTGCATTGCAGGCAGATCCTTTACCATCTGAGCCACCAGGGAAGCCCCAGGCTTGACTTAAGACTTGCTCATATATTATGACCTAAAAGGAAACAAATCTACCTTGTTTTCTTGTTATGACCAGTGGTTTAGTAACTTAGGAAGAGAGGGGTTGTAGAAAGGGCAAATGTAAGGAGTGTTTTAACTTATGAAAACCAACTATGATTACTATTATTCTTAATTTCATTAAAATACTATTGAAAGTTGAGGCCTTATTCAGTGCAAGACAGTGTAACTTTTGTGTCCCCAGTTCTACAGTTTCACAGGTTTTGAGCTTTTCTTAAGTAGGACAGATGAAATTAGTCTCTGCTTGTATTTGGTAGGGTAAAACAGCAGAGAACGGAAATTCATTATACCTACAAGAGTTGGAATGGTTCCACAAACTTAAAATAGTAAGAACTCTTAGAAGGTTTGCCTTGCCTTGATTGTGCTATAGAGACTATCCTTGCAGGTCTGTGTTTTCCTTAGCTTTAAACTCTATAAGCTGCTGTTACAGTGATGATACAGAATAAAATGAAGAAAAAGAACACTTGGCATCAAGACATTACAAATGATATATTTAATGTTCTATAGTAATAAATGTGAGTCTTGACATCATTGTCAAAAATATTAAAAATTATTTCTAGTTTTTTGGTTGGTATTTGCTGCCTTGTATACAGTCTAACTCTAGAATCTCCCATTTACTTCTGATTTGCCAATTACTTTCTCTTTAAAGCATTTTTCAAAGACTTATTTTCTAATCCCCCTTGTATTAATATGCAAATATATTTAGAATACATGTGTTTGAATTTTTTAATATTGGTTTTATTTTTTCTAATGTTGAAAATGAAAGAAAAATTGGTTTAAATGTACATAAATGGGGAAACCAGAACTGAAAAAGACAAATGTACCCATGTTCACTGCGACACTATTTACAATAGCCAGGACATGGAAGCACCCAGATGTCCATCCACAGAATAAAGTTGTGGTGTATATACACAGTGGAACATTAAAAGGAACACGTTTGAGTCAGTTCTTATGAGGTGGATGAACCTAGAGCCTACTGTACAGGGTGAAACAAGTCAGACAAATACTGTATATTAACACATATATATGGAATCTAGAAAAATGGTACTGACGATCCTACATGCAGGGCAGCAAAGGAGACACAGATATACAGAACAGACTTTTGGACTCAGTGGGAGGAGGGGGTGGGATGATTTGAAAGAAAACACTGAAACATATTCATTACCAGGTGTAAAACATAGCCAGGGCAAGTCTGATGTATGATGCAGGGTGCCCAAAGCCGGTGCTCTGTGACAACCTGGAGGGATAGAGTGGAAAGGGATGTGAGAGAAGGGCCAAGTATGGCAAAAACCATCACACTATTGTAAAGTAGTTGTCTTCCAATTAAAATAAATAAATTTTTTTTAAAAAAGAAAAGGAAATGTCCATAATGCCACCATGAATAGAGGTATAAAGCTGAATACCCTAAAAGTACTCNCCTTCATTTTAAAACACCTGACTGAATTTGTAGCTTAGTTGAAAAAAATATTAAAATATTACTTTATTTACTTTTACTTGTTCTTGAATGCATCATAAATTTTCCCCTTGATTAACAAAACAGTTCATGCTCATTAGAAAATATGGAGTTGGTGAGTATACAAAAAAGGAAAAAATTTTATTCATAATCTCATTACTCAGTGGTAACAACTATTTAAATATCAACATATTTCCTTCAGATATTTATATAGTTATACATTTTAATAGTTGATCATATTCTATATAATTTGAACTCTTCTTTTTCTTAATACAGCAATAGATCCCTTTTCACAGTTTGCTAAAAAAAAGCCATTGTCAGTCTCTTTTTTTTTTCAGTGATTAAATATCCAGTAAATGGAAATACCATTGCTTACTTGACCATTCTCCTAATATTTGACAGGTTATTTCCAGTGCAGTGAGGTGCGCCTAAAATTATCCATATTATTTCCTTAATCTGGATTTCTGGGCTTGAAAATATTTAGATAAAAGAAAATGAACATGTTACAGCTGTGATCCATAGCACAGCATGATATTCTTACACCAAGCAATCCTTATAGTACAGTTGGCAGTAGGTACTACTACAGTTGGCAGTCAAAGAAATAAGAACTGTCAAAATTGTCTGTCCAATACTGTACTCTGAGATAATGGAGATTGAGGGTAGGAGTGGAACAGGAGGAAAAAACAAGCCATTAAAAATCTCTCAGGTTAAATATTTACATATTTATTTTGCTCTTTATGAAAAATGCGGGATGAGCTCTTCCTGAAATTAAGTTTATTTATTTAAATAAATAGAAGCAAACGAAATCTGCTAAAAAGTTTTTCTAAAGCATTTGGTTGCCATATGCAGTGAAGAATCAGCCGTAATGGTAAATGTCTTCACCATTTTATCTAACTACATACAGTTTGCTAGATGCAGTTACAGGGCATTCAGTTCAGTTCAGTTCAGTTGCTCAGTCATCTGTGACTGTTTGCANTGCTCTTTATGAAAAATGCGGGATGAGCTCTTCCTGAAATTAAGTTTATTTATTTAAATAAATAGAAGCAAACGAAATCTGCTAAAAAGTTTTTCTAAAGCATTTGGTTGCCATATGCAGTGAAGAATCAGCCGTAATGGTAAATGTCTTCACCATTTTATCTAACTACATACAGTTTGCTAGATGCAGTTACAGGGCATTCAGTTCAGTTCAGTTCAGTTGCTCAGTCATCTGTGACTGTTTGCACGCCATGGACTGCAGCATGCCAGGCTTCCCTGTCCATCACCAGCTCCCAGAGCTTGCTGAAACACTCAACTCTTGTCCATCGAGTCAGTGATGCCGTCCAACCATCTCATCCTCTGTTGTCCCCTTCTCCTCCTTCCCAGCATCAGGGTCTTTTCCAATGAGTCAGTTCTTTGCATCAGATGGCCAAAGTATTGGAGTTTCAGCTTCAACATCAGTCCTTCCAATGCATATTCAGTACTGATTTCCTTTAGGATGGACTGGCTGGATCTCCTTGCAGTCCAAGGGACTCTCAAGAGTCTTCTCCAACACCACAGTTCAAAAGGATCAGTTCTTTGGCACTCAGCTTTCTTTCTGGTCCAACTCTTACATCTATATGTTACTATTGGAATAACCATAGCTTAGACTAGATGGACCTTTGTCGGCAAACTAATGTCTATGCTTTTTAATATGCTGTCTGAGTTTGTCTTAGCTTTTCTTCCAAGGAGTAAGCATCTTTTAATTTCATGGCTGCAGTCACCATCTTCAGTGATTTTGGACCCCAAGAAAATAAAATCTGTCACCGTTTCCATTGTTTCCCCATCTGTTTGCCATAAAGTGATGGGACTCGATGCCATGATCTTCTTTTTTCTGAATGTTGAGTTTTAAGCCAGCTTTTTCACTCTCCTCTTCCACTTGCATCAAGACGCTCTTTAGTTCCTCTTCACTTTCTGCCATAAGGGTGGTGTCATCTGCATATCTGAGGTTATTGATATTTCTCCTGGCAGTGTTGATTCCAGCTTTTGCCTTCATCCAGCCTGGCATTTTTCACATTAGGAATACACAAAGAAACCAAAAATAGTACGTGGCTTCTCCTCTCAGGAGTATCTGTCTAACTGATAGGCAGTATACGTGTAACCATTAATCACAGTGTCATCATATATCAGTACTTGTCCTGAAGGAGTTGTATACTAGGTAGTGAAGTCAAGAGGAGTCTTTCCCGCAGTCTGAAGAAAGACGTCACAAAAGAAAATTTGATAGTATTTTTAATTTCAAGTTAGTTCTTTGTGTGTGATATAAAAAATAAATTTTTATGACATGGAAGAAGAAAAGATACTTTTTTAAATCATTGCCAGTCTCTGCAGCCTTACAATGGAAGACCTCTTCTGCTGCATCCTTGTGGGCATAAGACAAGAAAGAACATGTTTGTGTGGAGTTTTCCATGCTCATTGTTGAAAGTACAGAATCTCCTTCCTTCATTATTTCCATTGTTTCTATTTTTTTCAACACTCAGTATCCTTCCTCAAGCTCTTTTGCATATAGAGATAAGGCGTGAGGAACTTAGGTGCCCTTTTGGTTTGGTGCCAGGAAGAGGCCTTTAAGTTCGGAAGGGCATAATATTAGTGTCACTTCTCAGTAAAAGCATCACACTATCTGTTCCACTGAGTACCCATACCATGCTCACAGAGTTAGTCTTTACTCTAGGATACAACCTGTACTGGTGTGTTTTAGCAATTTCCCTCCTCCTTCACCCTCCAGCCTTTTCATATTTGTTTGTTTCTGTTTTAGCCCCATGCCTGGATATATGCATCTTCACAGGAATCACATTAAAAGTCTCTTTGGTTGTTTTCTTTATAGAACAAATGTGACATTTCCTTCATCTCCCTGATTCAGAGCCAGGAGGGCAAAATGTCAAAAATAATGAGGCCAAATGGATCTGATCACTGAATACCAGTCTGAAACAGAACTCAGAGACTTTTCCTTCACAGTCATTATTAGAGGCAGAGAGAGAAAGCTCCTTGGAGGCTGTGGAATGAAGAGAAATCTGAAGCAGCTGTTAGGAAATTAGGAAAACATCCCAGTCGTGGGTAAGACTCACTTGTTCATGTGTTTATCCACATGACTTTATGTGGAGTTCTAGATGCTGTGATGCAAAGGAAAATAAGGCATAGTTCTAACCTTTGGGAAATATTGTGTGGAAAAAGCCACATAAACTGACACTTGCTGTCTCAGGGCTTATGAATAGAGACTGTTGTTAGTTCAACAAATATTTACTGATCTTCTGTTACATTCTAGATTCACTTTTAGGTGCTGAAAATAACAGAGTAAACAGAGCAGAAGAAATGCCTCTTTATAGTTTACATTCTAATTAGGGATGATGGAGGTGGGAATGAATGCAGACAGTAAACAGTTGTTATTTAGTTGCTAAGTCATGTCTGACTCTTCTGTGACCCCAAGGACTGTAGCCTGCCAGCCTCCCCTGTCCATGGGATTCTCCAAGCAAAAATACTGGAGTGGGTTGCCATTTCCTTCTCCAACGGATTTTCCTGACCCAGGGATTGAACCCAGATCTCCTGCTTAGCAGGCAGGTGCTTTACCACTGAGCCACCAGGGAAACCCAAAATAAACAGTAAATTAATATTATGTCCAGTGATAAGAGCCATGGAGAAAAATTAAGCAAGTAGAAGGGTTAAGGTTTGCCAAACTCCTCACTAAGAGCTAGCATTTGAGCAGAGATACAAGGAGGAAGTAAGAGATAAAACCAAGTGGATGTCTGAGGAAAGAATGTTTGACAGTCACAGCTAGTTGATTAGCTAAATTTATTGAGCATTTACTGTATACCAGGTACTCTTCTAAGCCATTTACAGTACTTAATTTAATTATTAAAAAATTATATAAAGTAAGTACAGTGATTATCCCTTTTACATGTAACTTCCCAAAGTTTATAACTTAACTCTGATCTGTCACATGTACTGAGAAAATTTATTCACTCTATACTGAAATATAAATAAACCTCTGATTCAGAGTAGAATCATTTTAACGTGTGGTAGATTTTAAAAAGACATCCTGTTTCAATATTTTTAACACATATCCTCTCAGGACTACCACAATATTAGTTGGTGGACATCTACATGGAATTTACTAACATAAATTTATTAGAATGGTTTCTTTATCACCATTATTTGTTAAGATGGTGCTAATAGGGATTAGGGCTTCACCAGTGACTCGGCGGTAAAGAATCCACGTGCAGTTCCCCAAACACGGAATTGATCCCTGGGTTGGGAAGATCCCTTGCAGAAGGAAATGGCTATCCACTCCAGTATTCTTGCCTGGGAAGTCCACGGACAGAGGAACCTGGCGGACTACAGTCCCTGGGGTTGCAAAGAGTCGGACACAACTGAAGTGACTGAGCATGCATGCATGCCAGACCTACATATGGAAGTTAAAGGAGACAGATCTGAAGTATCACAAATTCTAAACTAAAAATGTAAATGAGATTTAGTCATGATATTTATATCCTAAAGGAAAAGCTCAGTGACCAAATTTGAAAGCAGGTTGGAGCCTCGGCAACTGGGACTCCCCCTGATGATACAGACCCTGGCCACAGGCAGTGGGGATCTCATTCTGCCACAGAGCCCCCGGTGCTAGCAAGCTCCATTTTCGAGTCCTCCTTCTAGCCTATTAGCACTGGGGGCTTATGTGCCCACTAGGTGATTGCCTCCAGTACTGGGATCCCCAGGCCCCAAAGCCAGCTGTGCTGGGACCTAGCACTTCCCACCAAGACCAGACCAGCCTTAGGACCTGCACACCTTCAGTCAGGAGCACCAGAACCCAGCCCCATCCAGCAGTGGGCTGGCAGCAGCAGCCCTAAGATTCCCCAGACCATGTAGCCTCTGTGTCAGGACCCAGACCCACCCACCAGCCACTAGCAGCCCCTGCATAAGGCAGGACATGACAGCCAGCCAAGCTGAGAGCTAGCCCTCCCTCCCAGCCTGCCCACAGCGGTTGGCCCCACCACAACAGAACTGCCCCCTCAGCCCACATACAACCTCTGTTGACCAGCGGGGAGTATGTAGCTGGACCCCATAGGACATCTCCTACATAAACTACTTCTCCAAGAACAGAAAACATAACTGGCCTGTCTAACATATAGAAATAAACACAGAGAATTAAGCAAAAATGAGGTGACAAATAATGTGTTTCAAACAAAAGAACAAACCTCCAAAGAACTAAGCAAAGCGTAGATGAGCAATCTATCCACACCAACACCACAGAAATCAAAGGATCAAAAGAGATTACTGCAAACAACTATATGTGAATAAATGGACAACCTAGAAGAAATAGATAAATTCCTAGAAATTTATGGTTTTCCAAGACTACATTAGGAAGAAATAGAAAATATGGACAAATCCATTACCATTAATGGAACTGAATCAAGATTAATCAAAAAGCTTCCAACAAACAAAAGTCCAGGGCCAGATGGCCCCATGGGTGAAATTTATGAAATATTTAAAGAAGAATTAATGCCTGTACTTCCAAAAAATTGAAGAAAGAAGACTTCTGAATTCATTCTACAAGGCAAAGGTCACCCTGATTCAAAAGCCAGACGAAGATGCCACAAAAACTGAAACCAATATCATTGATAAGATACAAAAATCATTAACAGAATGTTAGCAAGCTGAATCCAACGGTACATGAAAAGGATCATACACCATGATCATG